>JACSVZ010000023.1:3006821-3100977 GCA_014706295.1 Lycocorax pyrrhopterus obiensis
CCCTAAAATAAACCCGGGAAAGTTGGCGTCACCCCCGGGCGAGGAGGAGCCCGGGCTGGCAGGGAGCGAATGGCATTAATCCCGGGAAAATGGGATATTAACGGGCCGAGCAGACAATTAAGAGCCGGTAATTAAAATTCCTCTTCCCTCACAAACATCTCATTAGGAGCCACTTCCCTGCCTCATTTCCATAAGTGGGAGGGAACAATTCCGCAGCTGGATCTGGAATTATTCCTTAGGGGGGGGGGCTGCTGGACCAAACCGGCTCCTAAATTTTAAAGGATCGGGAGAAAATGTGTGGAACGAGCAGGGGGGTGTCCAGCCCACGGTTTGGTCCGGTTTTTCTCCAATTAATTCTGCCGGATTCCATGGATGTATCCCGAGCCTCGTTAGCTCTTTGTGATGGGAATCGATGGCTCGGATCAATCCTTTGGATCAATCCATGGATCGAGCGCGGCCCCTTTGGCCTCTCGGCCCCTTTTAAATGAAGATGAAGTGAGGGAACCGCTCTGTGCTGGGGACAGCCGGGTCCCGGGGGCTGCTTCCGGTCACGTTCCGTGGGCAAAACGCGTCGGAATTACGGAACGATGGAATTTTATGGATCCGTTCTGTCCGGAGAAGCCGAGGCTGCTCCATCCCTGGAGTTGTCCAAAGCCTGGTTGGGCTTGGAGCACCGTGGGACAGGGGAAGTGTCCCTGTCCACAACAGGGAATGGGATGGGATCCAAGGGCCCTCCAATCCAATCCATTCCGTGATTCCCTACTTTTATGAAGCACAGCGCAAACCCCAAACCCAGCTCCCAAGGATTTCAACACCCAAATCCCGCTGAGGTGGGATTTTTAGCCACTGTCCAGCTTCCCTTTTTTCCTTTAAATCCCAGATTCCTCCTAAGCAAAACATCCCAAAGAAAAGATATCCCAAAATATCCCAGTCGAAAGAAAAAGGATTAATGTCCGATCTGCCCCGTGCCATGATTCCCAATGTCCTTGAATCCATGGGAAGCATCTCCAACACCACCTGAGGGCTTCCCAAGGGTTGATGCTGATGGATCTTCAGGAAAAATCCAGTTTTGGACCCGTTTTTCCTCATTACGAGCTCCAGAGTCCCTTTTATCTTCTGGAGGGGTGGGAATGGCTCTTATCAGCTCCGAGATCCCGGCCCAGCCGGGATCTCGGAGCTGATAAGAGCCATTCCCACCCCAGAGGCGGCAGAGAAATGAGGAATGAGATCCAAACGGATCCTGCTGGGCTAAAAATGATCCAAACATTCCGGCTCCGTGGGATTTTCATCCCCATCGGCACAACGCAGGATTTCAGAGGGAAAGGGAGAGTTTGGGCACTTTGGGGCTGGAAAAGCTGCAGGGAATTTGGGATTTGGGAGCCTCCCGGCGCTGCCGTGTCCTCCCATCTCTCCGACCCCCATCTCCGGCCTCTTTCCATCTCCTCCTTCCCACATTTCCACCTTTCCCTGTCCGGTTTCATTCCCACAGTGACTCAAGCCCAGCTTTCCCCATCCCCAATAAATCCCAGGAAAACCCCAGCGTTTTCCACCTCCTGCCAAACAAATCCCGGCGGGATTGAGCCATCGGAATCAGCTCCGCGGCCTGGGCACGGACTGGAATAAATCCTCGAACGTCTTCATCCGGCTTTTTCCAAGCTCCTCGGAGCTGTTCCGGCTCATTGGAGCACGGGATGAGGGAGCCCATTCCCGGCTCGGCTCCAACTCGCGGCGTCGATTTCGCGCTTGTTCGACATCTCCGGCACAAATCCACAGGGAACGGGGCGTTCCGGGAAAAAGATGGATGTTCGAAGGGAAAACCGCGACGGTTTTCCTTGGATGGAGCCCAAGCCCTGCTACAAACCCCCGGAATGGCCTTGGAATCATCATTTGGGTGTTCAGGGGGTCCCTCATCCTAGAAATCCGGGGATTTCCTGGATACTCAGAGATGCAAATCCGTGGTGGATCCAAGGACCGCATCCCGCCCGTCTCAAGAGCCAAATCCAGTGGATACAAAACCAGGGATGCTGGAAAAGTGATGGTTTGAGGATTAAAGCAGGAAAAACAGGGTTGGAGGGAAGCAACAGCCACCGGAAAACCGGGATCAGTTGGATTTGGGAAGTATCTCCCCGGGACAGATGGAAAAAAACCAGGGATGCTGGAAAAGTGAGGATTTGGGGGTGAACACAGGAAAAACAGGGTTGGAGGGAAGCAACAGCCACCGGAAAACCGGGATCAGTTGGATTTGGGAAGTATTTCCCTGGGATGGACGGGAATTATCTTCCATTTGGGACAAAATTCCAAGCCCCCCCCCAAAGCCGAACCCCCCGGAAGAGGATCCCTCTCCATGAAAACGCACAAAGAAGGATCCAAGACCCTTCCAAGACTTGGGAAACCCCTCCCAATCCCGAAACTCCTTAAATCAACCCCATCGAGGCGCAGCCGGCGCGGAAAAGATGGATTTTCCCACCTTATCAGCAGGAATGTGGTGGCTGCATTGATATTCCCGGTGATTTATTGGATTTTATCGGCTGCCACCAACCCCCCCCCCCGCACAGCCTGGGAATGCAGGGCCGTAAATCACACATGGAATATTTATCTCCGGGCGGGAAGGATGTTTAGGAGCGTTTACCGGAGCGCCGGGAAGTTTTATTTATAATCTTCCCCCCCTTTCCACTTCCAATGTTTCCATAAAATCCCTCCGCCTCCCAGCGGTGCTGGAGGGGGGGAATATTTTATCTCCACGTCTTCATCCCGCTGATATTCCCGTAAAATATAACTTTGGACGTCCCACTGGAGCTCCCACAGCGGCGTGGGATGGGTCCTTGGGATTTTGGGAAGAGCTCGGGATGGGTCGTTGGGATTTTGGGAAGAGCTCGGGATGGTCAATGGGATTTTGGAAGAGCTTGGGATGGGTCATTGGGATTTTGGGATGGTCAATGGGTTTGGATTTTGGGAAGAGCTTGGGATGGGTCGTTGGGATTTTGGGAAGAGCGCGGGATGGGTCATTGGGATTTTGGGATGGTCAATGGGTTTGGATTTTGGGAAGAGCTTGGGATGGGTCGTTGGGATTTTGGGAAGAGCTCGGGATGGGTAATTGGGATTTTGGGAAGAGCTCGGGATGGGTTGTTGGGCTGGGATTTTGGGAAGAGCTTGGGATGCATCATTGGGATTTTGGGAAGAGCTCAGGATGGTCAATGGGTTTGGATTTTGGGAAGAGCTCGGGATGGGTCATTGGATTGGGATTTTGGGAAGAGCTTGAGATGGGCTGTTGGGATTTTGGGAAGAGCTCAGGATGGGTAATTGGGATTTCGGAAAGAGCTCAGGATGGTCAATGGGTTTGGATTTTGGGAAGAGCTTGGGATGGGTTGTTGGGATTTTGGAAAGAGCTCAGGATGGGTAATTGGGATTTTGGGAAGAGCTCGGGACGGGTTGTTGGGTTGGGATTTTGGGAAGAGCTTGGGATGCATCATTGGGATTTTGGGAAGAGCTCAGGATGGTCAATGGGTTTGGATTTTGGGAAGAGCTCGGGATGGGTCGTTGGGATTTTGGGAAGAGCTTGGGATGGGCTGTTGGGATTTTGGGAAGAGCTCAGGATGGGTTGTTGGGATTTTGGAAGAGCTTGTGATGGTCAATGGGTTTGGATTTTGGAAAGAGCTCGGGATGGGTAATTGGGATTTTGGGAAGAGCTCGGGATGGTCAATGGGATTTTGGAAGAGCTCGGGATGGGTCATTGGGATTTTGGAAGAGCTTGTGATGGTCAATGGGTTTGGATTTTGGGAAGAGCTCGGGATGAGTCGTTGGGATTTTGGGAAGAGCTTGGGATGGGTCACTGGGATTTCAGAAAGAGCTCAGGATGGTCAATGGGTTTGGATTTTGGGAAGAGCTTGGGATGGGTCGTTGGGATTTTGGAAAGAGCTTGGGGTGGTCAATGGGTTTGGATTTTGGAAAGAGCTCGGGATGGGTTGTTGGGATTTTGGAAAGAGCTCGGGATGCATCATTGGGATTTTGGGATGAGCTCAGGATGGTCAATGGGTTTGGATTTTGGGAAGACCTTGGGATGGGTCATTGGATTGGGATTTTGGGAAGAGCTTGGGATGGGTCGTTGGGTTGGGATTTTGGGAAGAGCCTGGGATGGGTTGTTGGGTTGGGATTTTGGGAAGAGCTTGGGATGGGTCGTTGGGATTTTGGGAAGAGCTTGGGATGGTCAGTGGGTTTGGATTTTGGGAAGAGCTTGGGATGGGTCGTTGGGTTGGGATTTTGGGAAGAGCCTGGGATGGGTTGTTGGGTTGGGATTTTGGGAAGAGCTTGGGATGGGTCGTTGGGATTTTGGGAAGAGCTTGGGATGGTCAGTGGGTTTGGATTTTGGGAAGAGCTTGGGATGGGTCGCTGGCTTGGGATTTTGGGAAGAGTTGAGGATGGGTCATTGGGTTGGGATTTTAGGAAGAGCTCAGCATGGGTCGTTGGGATTTTGGGAAGAGCTTGGGATGGTCAATGGGTTTGGATTTTGGGAAGAGCTTGGGATGGGTTGCTGGGATTTTGGAAAGAGCTCGGGATGGGTCGCTGGGTTGGGATTTTGGGAAGAGCCGGGGATGGGTCAATGGGTTTGGATTTTGGGAAGAGCACAGGATGGGTCGTTGGGTTGGGATTTTGGGAAGAACCGGATGTTTGTCCTCATTCTGCTGTCATTTTTCTTTTTCCTTTAACCCCTTTTCCATGTTATTTAAGGATTTTTCCAGATTTTTCATTTCATTTGCATAATTTTGGGCACTTTTGGAGTCCAAAATGATGCCTCATCCCGGGAAAGGTGGGAAAATTAATCCGGCAGGGCCAAATTCCCTCAAAATCCTGGCACCGTCCCTAATTTGGAGCGATGGCTCTGCCGGCACCTCGTGGCCTCTTCCCAGATGTTGGAGCAGCTGCCGGAGCCAAAACAGAGCCGAAAATTCCTCGGGGTCAGGCTGGGTCTGAGCCGCCTCGTTTGACAAATGGAGATCGCGCCCCTCATTTGCATCTATGCAAATATGCAAATCAGGGCTGATTCCCTGCAGCACTGGCTGCCAATCAACCCCCGCCCAGCTAATCAAGACACAATCCCCCAAATCGGTGGCTCCCCGATTTTATTCCCATTCCATGGGGTGAAGCCAATGGATTTTGGCCAAACGAGGCCCCACAGGTGGGAGGCGCCGCCTCTCATCCCAGATTTTCCCTTTTCCGAATAAACCAACCCCGTTCCTGCAGGATTTCCCGCGGGTTTCCTCCGCACCGGCCGGATTTTCCTCAGTTTTCCACACGGAAGTGCTGCCCCCGCCCACTCTGGGCTGCAGGGCAGGAATTCCCTCCTGCTGATAAATCCCGGGAGGGATTTCCTTCCTCCTTTTTCCAGCAGATCCCGATGAACCCCGAGAACCGTAAAAAAAAAATCCCAATTTTTCCATCTTTTCCCCCCGTTCTCTCTTTTCCAGCTCCCCCCAGCTGCCCCATGGATCCCTCTCCTGTCCATTTCCATGGATTCTTGTCTTTCTCCAGCAAATCCCAAGATCACCAGAGGAGGAATTTTCCCACATTCCCAATTTTGCCGAGCAGGAGCCACTGCCAACCACCAAACCCAACGGAATGCCCCCGGAATGGCTCGACATTCCCTAAAACCCTTCCAGCAGAGCACGGTGCCCCCTCAGCACCTGGATTAACCTGGATTAACGCTCTGGGCCGGAATGTCCAGGTGTCCTCCTGGGCTTAGCAGCACCCCCCCACCCAGGGCTAAAAATTCCCCCCTGCTCCGCTTTTCCCTGATTTTTAATCAAGCGGGATCTGAGCTCCGTGTGCAGATGTGGCTTTAATCCCGAATTAAGCGCGGCGGGAGAAGGAGAGGCCGTGTCCTAATCCCGCGCTGAAAAAGATTGGAAGCGGGATTTTTATTCCCGCGCCGGCAAATTCCCGGCTTTCCTTTTCCAGCGGCTCGGCTCTGCATCTCGACAGGGAAGAGATTCCCCCCCAGCCGGATCCTCCCGGAGGCTCTCCCAGGAAGTTGCACCCTCTGGATTCTGCCCCTGGGCACGGGGATTATGGAAAACCTCACCTGGGATAAAGGATTTTATCCCCCAGCCACCGGCGCTGAGGAAAATCCATCCCGGGAATGCGATTCCAGAGTGAAAAAAGGGAATTATTGTACCCGGTGTTCCCTGTTAGAGCCCCAAACTGGAGCTGCTGGATTGGAAAACTGGGAAAAAAATTCCAAGCCCCTGGCAGAGCTCAGTCCAGGGCTTGGGAGGGATTTGCCGGCAGCAGCCGAGGGTTTTCCCGCTGTTCCACTTCCGTCGGGATGAGGATTATGGCACCAGCAGCCAATTCTGGGAAGCCACGGCTCGGGGTGTTAATCCCGGCTGGAGTTAATCCCAGCAGGAATAATTAACGGAGCAGGAAGCAGCCGGGAGCTGCTCCCTGTCCCTGGAAGTGTCCGAGGCCAGGCTGGAATAACAAACTATGGAAAACGTCCCTGTCCACGGCGGGGGTGGAATGGGAGGAGCTTTAATGCCCATCCCAACCCAAACCATTCCATGATTCCAGGTCTTTCCGTGCCTCGGTTTCCCCACTTGCGACGGGGAAGGAGAGGCCTTTTCCAGCTCATCGGAGATCCAGGAAAATCCCGTCCCGGAGTAACAGCAAGGGGTTATGGGAGATCCCAAAACAATACTGGAGTAAGAGCAAGAGGATATTGGAGATCCCAAAAAATCCCATCCTGGAATAACAGCAAGGGGTTATTTGAGATCCCAAAAAATCCTGGAGTAACAGCAAGGGGTTATTGGAGATCCCAAAAAAATCCCATCCTGGAATAACAGCAAGGGGATATTGGAGATCCCAAAAAATCCTGGAGTAACAGCAAGGGGTTATTGGAGATCCCAAAAAATTCCATCCTGGAATAACAGCAAGGGGTTATTTGAGATCCCAAAAAATCCTGGAGTAACAGCAAGGGGTTATTGGAGATCCCAAAAAATCCTGGAGTAACAGCAAGGGGTTATTGGAGATCCCAAAAAAATCCCATCCTGGAATAACAGCAGGGGATTTTTGGAGATCCCAAAAAATCCCACCCTGGAATAACAGCAAGGAGTTATTTGAGATCCCAAAAAAGTCCTGGGATAACAGCAAGGGGTTATTTGAGATCCCAAAAATTCCTGGAGTAACAGCAAGGGGTTACTGGATATCCCAAAAAATCCTGGAGTAACAGCAAGGGGTTATTGGAGATCCCAAAAAAATCCCATCCTGGAATAACAGGAGGGGATTTTTGGAGATCCCAAAAAATCTCACCCTGGAATAACAGCAAGGGGTTTTTGGATACCCCAAAAAATCCTGGAGTAACAGCAAGGGGTTATTGGAGATACCAAAAAATCCCATCCTGGAATAACAGCAAGGGGATATTGGAGATCCCAAAAAATCCCATCCTGGAATAACAGCAGGGGGATATTGGAGATCCCAAAAAATCCCATCCTGGAATAACAGCAGGGGGTATTGGAGATCCCAAAAAATCCCATCCTGGAATAACAGCAGGGGGTTATCAGAGGTGCTCCTGCTCCCAAAAATAACCCCAGGAAGGAATTTTCCCACCTGAAACTTCCCAGTCCTCCCTAAAACTCCTCTTTTTCCAGCTTTAGCGGGAGATCCACAGGCTCGGGATGGGAAAAAGAGGGAAAATCATTAATTCCATTAAGGCAAGTCAGAGGATTTAGGTTTGGAAGCTCCCACTGGGTTTCCCACCAATTCCAAGCAGGTTTTCCCAAGCCCGGGTGGCCCTGGAGAAGGGGTGACCCTGACCCGGCTGATGAATTCCCTGATTTGTTTCTCCACTTGCAGGAAATCCAATTATCCCGGATTTCTGATTGGTGACAAATGAGGAGCCATCGATCCCCCCTCCCTCCCAGCTGTCGGCTCCGGGCGATCTCCGCTCCCTCCATCGATTCCTGCGCGGAGGAGCCGGGAAGGGATCATCGCTATCGATGTTTTGGGATTTTTCCTTCTGAACTCCTTCTCCAAAGGCACAACCTCAGGCAGAGGAGGAGGGAAAATAAACCCGGTCCGGGCAGGAATCCCAGGAGCTCCAAAATCCACTTTGTTTTTGGAATTCCGGGTGTGATGTGTGGCTTTTTCCCAAAAAAATGACCTGGGGGGAGCCTGGGGCAGTCGGATCGGCCCCAAAGGCTCCCTGCTCTGCTGGAAAACCCTCGGTGCTCCCATGGGGAACGTTCCGGAGGGAGGGAAGGAAAGGAGGAGGGGAGGAAGGGTTGGGCTGTTGGGACAGACTCCTCCACAGCCACAATTCCCACCGGAATTCCCAGCTCCGGGATTCGGCCCTGGCCTGGAGACGCCTCTCCCGGGCACAGGGACAAGGGGCGGCTGCATCCCAAACTCTCCCTCATCCCTCGGGACAGCCACGATCCCATTCCTCAGGATTTCCCTGGTCCAGCCTCATCCAGCTCCACCTTTCCCGTCCTCTCCAGCCCCATCCCGAACTCTCCCTCATCCCTCGGGACAGCCGCGATCCCATTCCTCAGGATTTCCCTGATCCAGCCTCATCCAACTGCGCCTTTCCCGTCCTCTCCAGCCCCATCCCAAACTCTCCCTCGTCCCTCGGGACCACCGCGATCCCATCCCTCAGGATTTCCCTGGTCCAGCCTCATCCAGCTCCGCCTTTCCCGTCCTCTCCAGCCCCATTCCCTGGACAAAGCAGGATTGCTGATCGCCGCTCCCGCTCCTCCGGATTCACACTCCGTGATTGATAATCCCTCTGCTCTCCCGGTAATTCCGCGTCCCTAATGGGATTAACGGATATCTCCCTCTTCCAGCCCTGATTCCAGGTGCTGATTCCCCGACACTTCCCCGCTCCCACAGAGAGGATGCGTGGGGCTGTTCCTTGAATCCCGATCCATCTCCACGGGGCTGTTCCCTAATCCCGATCCATCTCCACGGGGCTGCTCCCTGAATCCCGATCCACCTCCACGGGGCTGTTCCCTAATCCCGATCCATCTCCACGGGGCTGTTCCCTGAATCCCGATCCATCTCCACAGGGCTGTTCCTTAATCCCGATCCATCTCCGCAGGGCTGTTCCCTGAATCCCGATCCATCTCCATGGGGCTGTTCCCTGAATCCCGATCCACCTCCGCACCACCAGGTAATTACTGCTAATTAACGCCTTTCCCTCTCCCAGCGCTTCCAGAGCGTTATCCGTGTTTGGCTTTTCCCGCTGATCCCAAAGGCTGACAGAGCAAAATCCTGGCTCTCATTCCTGCTTTACCTCTGCTTGTGGGATGTTGGCTTTTTTTGGGATCTTTCCCCCCAAATCCGACATCCCGGGGGTTCTCCCAGCCCTGGCTTGATCGGCCTGAGATGGAGCAAAGCTGGAAAATCCGGAGGAGATTTTTCCATGGCTCCATGTGGTGACCGTGACTCCGCTTTCCCAAATCCATCCCTATTCCCGCTGCACAGCTTCCATCCCCAATCCCGCCAGCACACGGAGCATCCTCAGACAAACCAAATATTCCCGTTTTTCATCTCAAATTTCCCTCCTTTTCCAGGACACTCTGGCCTGACCTCCCAGCCAACCCAAGGAGTGGGATTGGGAATAACAGCCGTAGCCAGAGCTTGGAAAAGAGGGAAAAACGCCCGGCAGAGCCTCGGATCCGCTGGATGTGCCGGGAGGCCGCGGCTCCGCGTTAATAAAACATAACCAAGCGTGGGATCATCCAATATTCCTTTAATTCAGTGCTCCCGGGAGGGCGGGAAGAGAGGCCGGGAATGCGGGAGGTTTTCCCACTCACCGGGGCGGAGAGGAACGGCCGGGATGTTAAACAGCTGGAAAAGCCCTCCCTTCCCATTCCCATTTTCCAGGCTGGAAGTGCCCTCCTTTCCATTCCCAACTCATTTTCCAGGCTGGAAGTGCCCTCTCTTCCCATTCCCATTTTCCAGGCTGGAAGCACTCTCTCTTCCCATTGCCATTCCCACTCCCATTCCAATTCCCATTTTCCAGGCTGGAAGCACTCTCTCTTCCCATTGCCATTCCCACTCCCATTCCCATTCCCATTTTCCAGGATGGAAGCGCCTTCTCTTCCCATTGCCATTGTCCAGGTTGGAAGTGCCCTCCTTTCCCATTCCCATTCCCAGGCTGGAAGTTCCCACTCTTCCCATTCCCGTTCTCCAGGCTGGAAGTTCCCTCCCTTCCCATTCCCATTTTTCAGGCTGGAAATGCCCTCTTTCCCATTCCCAGCCCGTTTTCCAGGCTGGAATTCCTCTCCTATCCCCAGTCAAATCCTTTCAGCCCAAAAACTCCGGGATTTTTTCCTCCCATTTTTTTTTCTCCCGGCGGGAAGCACGGAGCAGATCCAGAGCATGATCCACGCAAACCGAGAGCGGCGGGAGCATCCCGACCATCCCAGCGTCCAAATCCTCCCTCTCCCGCCATGGAATCTCCCAGATTTTCCTGCTCTAAATAAAAACAGCCCCGCAAATTCCGAAGGACGGGAAGGTTTAATTTGGGAAGCGCTTCCTGGAGCTTCACTCGCCCTGTGCTAATTACAGCGGAAATTCGGGAGGAATCCCAACGATCTCCACTCCTCACAAAGCGCTTCCCTAGGGAAAAAAAAAAGCCGGAATAACGCAGGGAGACACAAACAGAACTTCAAAAGAGCCACCAGGAGCCGGCGTTTATGGAAAACATCTCATTATCCAATTCCAAAGGGAAGGACTCCGAGTGGAGCCGGAGCGCTGGAGGGTTTTCCATGCGGGATGGGCTCTGTGGGCCCCTTGTTCCGGGTGGGAATTGCATCCTTCGGATCCTTTCTGGAACGGGATGTGCCCACTGCCTGGTGCTTTTCCAGCAGCAGATCCAGCCTCGTATCCCGCATGGAAAATCCTGCTTGCCAGCAGGTCCAATGTTTCCATCCCCCATGGAAAATCCCGCTCCCCAGCAGATCCAGTGCTTCCATCCCACATGGAAAATCCCGCTCCCCAGTGGATCCAGCCTGTTGTCCTGCATGGAAAATCCCACTCCCCTGCAGATCCAATGTTTCCATCCCGCATGGAAAATCCCGCTCCTCAGCAGATCCAATGTTTCCATCCCCCATGGAAAATCCCGCTCCTCAGTGGATCCAGTGTTTCCATCCCGCATGGAAAATCCCGCTCCTCAGCAGATCCAGTGTTTCCATTCCCCATGGAAAACCCACTCCCCAGTGGATCCAGCCTCACATCCCTCATGGAAAATCCCACTCCCCAGTGGATCCAACCTGTTATCCCCATGGAGAATCCCATTCCCCAGCAGATCCAATGTTCCCATCCCGCATGGAAAATCCCGCTCCTCAGCAGATCCAGCCTCGTATCCCCTATGGAAGATCCCACTCCCCAGCAGATCCAACGTTTCCATCCCACATGGAAAATCCCACTCCCCAGCAGATCCAGTGTTTCCATCCCACATGGAAAATCCCACTCCCCAGTGGATCCAGCCTGTTGTCTTGCATGGAAAATCCCTCTCCCCAGCAGATCCAGTGTTTCCATCCCCCATGGAAAATCCCGCTCCCCTGCAGATCCAGCCTCGTATCCCCCATGGAAAATCCCACTCCCCAGCAGATCCAGCCTCACATCCCTCATGGAAAATCCTGCTCCTCAGTGGATCCAGTCTGTATCCATCCATCCCGCACGGAAAACCCACTCCCAAGCGGATCCAGCCTGTTTTCCTCACGGAAAATCCCGCTTCTCAGTGGATCCAGTGTTTCCATTCCCCATGGAAAACCCACTCCCCAGCAGATCCAGCCTCACATCCCTCATGGAAAATCCCGCTCCACAGCAGATCCGGTGTTATCCATCCCACATGGAAAATCCCACTCCCCAGTGGATCCAGCCTGTTTTCCTCATGGAAAATCCCGCTCCCCAGCAGATCCAGTGTTTCCATTTCCCATGGAAAATCCCGCTCCCCAGCAGATCCAATCTCTTATCCTGCACGGAAAATCCCCCTCCTCAGCAGATCCAGTGCCATCCATCCCTCCCCCATGGAAAATCCCGCTCCCCCGCAGTTCCCCGGGAATATTTTGGGCCCCTCGTCCTTTCCCAGCCCCCCCAAACCCTCCCACCCTGCTCCGAGTCACGGGGTCCTCCCGCAATCCAACATTCCCGGGTTTATTTTTGGGAGGAAAGCCAGGAAAGCAGCCAAATTCCGCCCCCGGTTCTCGGGATGCTCCCGGAGCTGCGCGGGGTGGGACGGCAGAGCCCGGGCACGCGGATCCCGCGTTCCCACGCGGATCCCGGGTTCCCACGTGGATCCCGCGTTCCCACGCGGATCCCGGGTTCCCACGCGGATCCCGCGTTCCCACATGGATCCCGGGTTCCCACATGGATCCCGGGTTCCCACGTGGATCCCGGGTTCCCACGCGGATCCCGCGTTCCCACGTGGATCCCGCGTTCCCACGTGGATCCCGCGTTCCCACACTTTGTGCGGCTCCATCCGCGGGGAACGGGGGCGGCTGGGCCTAAAAAAAGGAGGAAGATTCTCCACGGAGCAGAGGGAGTATCCCAAATCCTGGTGCAGGAATCCAGGCTGGGAATCTTCCAAAGGCTTGGAGCGGAAGCTTTGGAATTCTCTCTCCAGAGGGGCAAAGCTGGGCTGGGAATTTCAACCCCATCAAAATCCCTTCCCGGGCCATTCCCGGCCATTCCATGGGGTTTTTCCCAAAGGAAAGACGCAGCCACGGAGAACTCGGGATGAGGAAGGGGAACATCTCCACAAGAGGCTCACAGGGAGCTCATCCACATCCCCCTCACCCCAAAATCGGGATGATCCCGAGGATTTTGGTGGAATTTACTGAGCTGGAGCCTTTGTGACCCTCTCCTGCTGTCCCAGCTCCCCCGGGAAGAGATTCCCAAATCCATCCCTGGACACCCCATGGTGACGATCACCGGCCAAAAGTGTCCCTTCCATCACTTCCCTCTTTTCCAGACCCCAGATCCAGGAGCAAATCCCACCTTGGGACCAGCCCGGCACGAGCGGCCTCCAAAGCAACGTTCTACCCACAAATCCACGCTTATCCATGGAATTCATCCCAAAAAAAAAGCATTTCCATGGATGGGAGACCAGATCCAAGTATCACCTCCCATCACCCTTCATCCCACCCCCCCTCCCCCCTCCCGAATTCCCCCCACGGAGCATCTCCCTGGCTCCAGCCCTTCCCCGTGGCTGCGGATCCTCGGGAAAGGAGCAAAGAGGTGGAAAAGCAGGAGATGCATCCCAAAGGACGGTTCCCAGCTCCCGCTTTCCCTGTCCTGGCCGGATGGGAAGCGGCTCCAGGATTTATCCCCGGGCACAGGGAGGGGGAGCAGGGCTTTAATCCCCTCTGCCCTCCCGTCCGGAGGAAATCGACCAAGGAATTACAGGAATGGGAAATTATTCCGGAGGTTTGGGCAGGAGACAAAGGAATTCCCTGCCTCCCCTGCTCCAGGCAGGATTTTCCGGATGGAAAAGCGCTCCCAGCACCGGAGGAGCCAAAATGTGTGGCCGGGAGGCCAGGAAGGGCTCGGTGGAGCCACATTCCCACCTCCACAGCCCCATTCCCATTCCTTCCGCTGGGAATTTGTGGAATTTGTGCCGTTCCCTGGCGTTTCCCCAACTTCCTCGGAGCTGAATCCAAGCTGGAAGTGGGAACGAGGCACCTTCCCTGATCCAGAGGCTTTGGAGAGCCCCAGTCCCTAATTTGATAAAATCAACAATTCCAAAGAGGGAACAACAGCCGCGGGTTATTATCCCTGCCTTTGGAATCCGCCCGCCCTTGGCATTCCCGGCGGATCCGGGTCCCAGCGCGCTGAAAACAAGGCCGGTGATTGACGGGTTATTTTGGGAAAAAAAAAAAACAAAAAAAAAAAAAAGAGGGGAAAAGTGGGAAGGAGAGAACGGAATGGGAGCGCCAGCCACGAGTTCGGAACGAGCCCGGCAGCGCCGCCGCGAGCAAACAAAAGGGCAAAGAGAGCAGCTGGATCGGGAACAATTCCAGCCCCATCCGTCAGCTGCATCCTTCCCGCCGGGACTTCGCACGGCCCGGGAATTCGCGCGGCCGGAGCTGCCTCCCAAAATTCAGGACCTGGGCGCTCCTTCCCTCGCGCTGCGTCTCCGTGGCGTCTGAGCACGGAGCCGGACGCGGCGTGGCTGAAGTCGAGGATTTGTCTCGGGAAAAGTGGGAAAAATCCCCAAAAATCCCATCTCTGGGGGTTAAAGGGGGTGATGCTGCTTCATCCCCTGGCACCTGTTCCAGGTAGGGATTTGTGCCCGTTCCCGGCCATCCAGGGTGTGATTCCAGCTCCGTTCCCAGCTCCCTGAAATGCTTTTCCCTCGGCAAGCGCTGCCGGAGCCTCGGGAAGGCCCTTGGCTCCGTCTCAGCCGAATTCCCACACCTGGATTCACCAAAACCCCGCTCTTATCCCAAGAGTTTTTCCTCGGCAGATCCCGGAGCACGAGGTGAGAGCCGGTCAGGCATTCCCAAATCCCGAAGATTTCCCGGCAGGAAAAAGCATTTTTGGTGATGACTACCGGGAAAAAAACGGGAACGGGAAACATCTCCATGGGAAAGGGCGGCTGTCGGGATCATCCGGATGCTCCAGGGCCACCCATGGATTCGGGATTTAATATCCAGGCAAGACCTGGAAGAGTTTGGAGGAGCCGGAGAAGCCTCCGGGCTTCCAGACCTGGAAAAGTCCAGGAGCGGCCCACGGGAATCTCCTGAGGTTTAACGGGAGCAGGAGCTGCACCTGGAGCGGGGCAATCCCGCGGATGGATCCAGGCTGGGATGAGCACATGGAGAAGGACCTGGTCACGGAAACCTCCCGAGTCCGGGGCTGATCCCGCAGCAGGAGAAGCGGGAATTCTGCCCTCTGGAGCTGCTGGAGTCCAGAGGAGGCTCCAAGGACAGGCTGGGAGAGTTGGGAATGTTCAGCCCGGAGAAGAGGAGCTTGGGGTTGACCCAATTTTGGCCTTCCAGGACCTGAAGGAGCCGACAGAAAAGACGGGAAAAGCCAGTTCCAAAGGGCCTGGAGTGACAGGACACAGGGAATGGCTCCCCAATTCCAGAGGGGAAATTGGAATGAGTTTTTGGGAAGGAATTCCTGGCTGGGAGGGTGGGGAGGCCCTGGCACAGAATTCCCAGAGAAGCCGTGGCTGCCCCCGGATCCTTGGGAATGTCCAAGGCCAGGCTGGAGCCACCTGGGATAGTGGGAGCTGTCCCTGCCCATGGAATGGGATGGGATTTAAGGTCCCTTCCCACCCGGAGCATCCCAGGATTCCGCAGCTGAGCCCACGGGATGGAGCCGGGAATATTTAACAACTGCACCAGGGCAGGGCCCGCTCGGCTCCGGGCTCCCGGCACCGGGATCCCAAATCCTCATCCCAGGCCGAGGGGCACCGACATTCCCAAGCCAAACCCTACAACGTTCCCAGGCTTCGGTTTTGGGGGATGCCAACAATCCCAAGGGAATTTGGGAAGCGAACACCCCCCAAACCGAGCTTGGGGGAACTTCGGGAACGCTCCGGGAGCGGCCACGATTTAACACAGGAGCTTTTCCATGGAGGAATAAAGCCGGGAATATCTCGCTGTCCCGAAGACGCCGATTATCCCGGAGAGGCACGAGGAGAGGGAAGATCCTTGCCGGAGTCGCGGCTTTTTCCCGAGCTCTGGGCTGGGAGTGGCAGCTCCCAAACGCAGCCGGTGGGAAGAGGGAAATTGGGCTAATTGGGAAAGGGCAATTAGCGCAGCGAGGGGGATTTTCCGAAGGGGCTGCGCGGCCTGGATTTACCCGGAGAGGCTCCGTGGAAACACGGGATTTGCGGGAATAGCAGGGAAAACTTCCGGAAAAAGAGCTGGACGCGGGATTTGATGGGAAAAGCGTTAATAGGAAAGGGTGGCGGGAATGTGGGATGGATTTTTGGGATTTGCGGGTGAACTGAAGCAGGATTTCATCCCCTGCTCCTCCTTTTCCCTCATTCCCCCAGGAACACAATTCCCACCAGATTCCTGCTTCCATTAAAAAGAAACAGGAGCAGGTGGCTCCCACCACCCTGGGAAAAGCCCCACTCCGGGTTTTTCCTCCAAAAACGACGGAAAAATCGGCTTTTCCACGTTGGGAAAGGATCCACCCGGGGGGGGGGTTCTGTGTCAGCTGGGGAAATCCCTGCCAGGAAAAACCTCGGGGGGGAACGGAGAGGGGAGAGAATTCCAGGTAAAATCCCAACCGCAAAGAGCTTTTCCCAAGCTGGATTTTTCAGGGATATCCCCGAGGACAGATCCCTGAAAAGCTTCAAACACTTGGATTTTCCCTTTTTTTTCCCCTCCCCGGCTGGGGGTGGGAAGCAGAAGCCAACGCAAATCACCGGGACAAAACCTCTGGAAATCTCCGGGAACGCGACACTTTCACCCCTCCCCGGAGGCTCCGGCGCGGCCCCAAAACAACCCCCGAGGAGCCCTTTATGGGGCCGGATTCCGGGCGGGGAGCGCAGGAGCCAGCCCCGATCCCAGAATCCATGGATTTGGGGAAGAGGGGCGCTTTCCCAGCCCCTTTTCCTGGCGCTCCGACTCCTTTTCCATGGTCCAGCCGCTGCCTCCTCCGCGTGGCCTCGTTTTTCCCTCCTGACGGCTCCTTAACCCACTTAGCCCCGGCCCCGGCGGCTTTTTTTGGTTTTTTTTGGACAAAAGGAGAGGTTGAGCCGGGGACAAAGGAGGGGAAAAAAACGCGGGAATGCGAGGGGTGATGCTCCCGGAGGGCTGGAAAACACCTCGGGAACGATCCCGATCCCGCCCGGCTCCGTTTGGGGTCACAAAAGGGCTTTTCCTGAGCGGGTGAGGGGTGGAGAACAGGGCTGGAAACGCCAGCGAAGCTTCCCAGGGGTGATTCGTAAGGTGGGAAGTGCTTCCAGAGGATTCCTGGCGATCACGCCGGCAGCGGGATCCTGGGGATCCTCCGGGATGCGGCAGGGATGAGGAGGGGGGTGAATGAGGGGACAATAAAACCAGGCCAAATTCCCCCAAAAAAAAAAAAAAAGGGATTTGGGGTCACACGGCAAACGTGGGGATGAGCAGCGGGAATTGGGGACGTTCCCACCTGGATCTTCCCGGTGTCTGGATCCCTCGGATCCCTCAGGATGGGATGGGGAGGGCCCGGAGGGCTGGGGAGGGGACAGGGGGATGGGGAGGGCACAGCGGCGGCTCCGGCCAAGGATGCCGTCAGCCAGGGAAAAGCCATCTGCCCTCGGAAATTCGGGAACGGCGAGCGCTCTGCCCGCCCCGAAATTCGGGAGCAGCGCTCTGCCCGCCCCGAAATTCGGGAGCAGCTCAGCCCTTCCCCCCTCCCCACGCTGCGCCGAGCCAAAGGGAGGCGCCCCAAAAACCGGGATTTGGCCGGGATTTGGGGCTGTGTGGTGGGAAAACAGAGCTCGGGCTGGGGTTTTTTGGGACAGCCGAGGGGTGGGATCACAGAATTCCAGGCCGGTTTGGGTTGGAATCCCAAAAAGGGGCACGGGCAGGGGCGGCTTCCGCAGGGAAGGAGACGCTGGACACGGCGGATCCTGGGGACCCAGCAAAGCCGCGAAGTTCCAGTGGGGTTTGAGAGCCCAAATCCAGCTCCCGGATGTCCAAATCCAAGCAATTCCCGGCGCCGCATCCATCGCTTCACAACCCGCAGCCCCTCCGGGCTCCCCCGAGCTCCTCCAGCCCCTCCACGAACCAACTTTGATCCCATTTTTCCCCCCCCTCCCCAAAAAAAAAAAAACCCCACCCCTAAACGAGCAGAGATTTCCCCGCTCCGGAATCAACAGCACGAGAGCAACCGCGCGATCCGCGGCGAGGAAAAGCAGGAGAGAGGCAGGAAAAATGATCCCTGCGCCAGTGACAGGCAGCTGGAGCCACGGAAAAGCCGGGGGGATGCGTCGTTCCTTGGAAATTGTCTGTCCGTGACCTTAAAACGGCGGCGGAGGAGAGCGGGGAGGGGAGGGAGGGGAGGGAGCCGGGGCTGGGTTTGGCACAAGTTCCCCCCCACCCTCCGCTCCCTTTTCCCGAGCGGGTTTTATTCCCGACGCTGGGATGGTGTGGGATGCTCGGGATGCGGGGAGGGGAGGTGAGGGGGGGCTCGGAGCAGCAGCCGCAGCCCGGCAGGAGCCCCAAATCCCACCGGGAAAGGCAGGAGAGGGATGCGGGGGGGGGTTTTTTGCCAGGGACGGATCCAGGCTGGGCTCCGGCGCGGAGATCCCGGAGGGATGGAGAGGGAGCAGCCGGGGGAAGAATCGGCTCCTTTGTGCGGCGCCGGCCCCGCAGAGCCGAGGCTCCCCCGCCCCGCGCCCTGCAGCGGCTGCCGGCGCTTCCCGGAGAGGAAAAAGTCCATTAAAAACCCAAAAAAAAAAAAATAAAAAAGAAAATTGGGAAAAAAAAAAAAAAAAAAAGGGAGATGCGGAGCAGGCTCCGCTCGCGCCTCCCTGCTCCCGGCTGGAGCTGGAAAAGCTCCCGGTTTCCCGGGAGCAGCCGGGGCTCGGGAAGGAGCGGCCACCTGAGACCCCCCGAGCGGGAATTTGGGGGGAAAAAAAGGAGGGAATTGGCCTGGAATGGGCCGGGAATAAAATCCCACGGCTGCTCCCGAGGCTGTGGGATGGGAGGAGGGGGAAAGTTTCCCTCCCCGGGCGTTTTCCGCTCCCCGGAGCCGCGGTTTTGGGGCTGGGGTGGGGAGCGGAGTCCCGGGGGTTGTTTTTGGGATCTCGGGCAGCTGCAATCCCCCAGGACAGCGGGAATTTGGGGGATGCCGCTCCCTGCTCGGGGTTTGGGGTCGCCAAAGGGGCTGGAGGGGCTGCGACCGCCCCAAAATTGAGCTCGTGGGGGTCCCCAGAGCACAGTCCCCCCCCCCCTTCCCTGTGTGGAGCAGGGCTGGGATTCGCAGCCGGAGCCCGGGAGAAGCAGGAAAGGGGGACACGGGGGGGGCCCCATGGATGAGACCCCCCCCGGCCTCTCGGGGTGCCCCCCAGAGCCCCATTGCTGGGTGCAAAGCGGGCGCCCCATTAACGGCGCCCCATTAACGGCGCCCCATTAGCGGCACCCCATTAACGGCGCCCCAATAACAGATCCCACACCGGTACCGGGTTATGGGGTGCCCCAATAACAGATCCCACACCAGTGCCAGGTTAGGGGGTGCCCCAATAACAGATCCCACATCAGTGCCGAGTTATGGGGTGCCTCAATAACAGATCCCACATCAGTGCCGGGTTATGGGGTGCCCCACTACAACCCTCTTCAGGGGGTGCCCCATTAACAGATCCCACACCAGTACTGGGTTATGGGGTGCCCCACTAACGGCTCCCACAGCAGTTCCCGCTTATGGGGTACCCCAATAACAGATCCCACACAGATTCCCGGTTATGGGGTGCCCCAATAACAGATCTCACATCAGTGCCGGGTTATGGGGTGCCTCACTACAACCCCCCTCTTTAGGGGGTGCCCCATTAACAGATCCCACACCAGTACTGGGTTATGGGGTGCCCCAATAACGGCTCCCACAGCAGTTCCCGGTTATGGGGTGCCCCATTAACAGATCCCACACCGGTACTGGGTTATGGGGTGCCCCAATAACAGCTCCCACACCAGTGCCAGGTTATGGCGTGCCCCAATAACAGATCCCACACCGGTACCGGGTTATGGGGTGCCCCATTAACAGATCCCACACCAGTGCCGGGTTATGGGGTGCCCCATTAACAGATCCCACACCGGTACCGGGTTAGGGGGTGCCCCAATAACAGATCCCACACAGATTGCCAGGTTTAGGGGGTGCCCCAATAACAGATCCCACAGCAGTTCCCGGTTATGGGGTGCCCCATTAACAGATCCCACACCAGTGCCGGGTTATGGGGTGCCCCATTAACAGATCCCACACCGGTACCAGGTTAGGGGGTGCCCCAATAACAGCTCCCACAGCAGTTCCCGTTTGTGGGGTGCCCCAATAACACATCCCACACCAGTTCCCGGTTATGGGGTGCCCCATTAACAGATCCCACACCAGTTCCCGGTTATGGGGTGCCCCACTGATGACTCCCACACCAGTTCCCGGTTATGGGGTGCCCCAATAACAGCTCCCACACCAGTTCCCGGTTATGGGGTGCCCCACTGATGACTCCCACACCAGTTCCCGGTTATGGGGTGCCCCATTAACAGATCCCACACAGATTCCCGGTTATGGGGTGCCCCAATAACAGCTCCCACACCAGTTCCCGGTTATGGGGTGCCCCACTAACGCCCCCAGACCGCGTGCCCCAGTAACCACCCCCGATCCCGCGCTCCAAACCCGTTCTCCTCTCCGTGGCGCACCCCCCTCCCCAATCACCCCAAACCCCAGGGCGCCCCGAGCCCGCCCCGTGCCCGGCGGGGTGCGGGGGCCCCCCATCCCTCCCCGGGCCGCGGGGGGGTCCGTGCCCGCTCGGGGGGTGCCACTCACCGAGCGCCAGGTGCCGCAGGTGCCCGAGCAGGAGGCAGAGGGGCAGGGGGCTCATGGCGCGCATGGTGCCCGCGGGGGGGGCTCAGCGGGGCCCCCGCGCCGGGGGGCGGGCGGGCATCGCCGGGCACGGGAGGGGGCTCGGGTCGGTCCGGGAGGGGGCTCGGATCCGTCCGGGAGGGGGCTCGGATCGGTCCGGGAGGGGGCTCGGTTGGTCCGGGAGGGGGCTCGGATCGGTCCGGGAGGGGGCTCGGTCCGGTCCGGGAGGGGGCTCGGTTCGGTCCGGGAGCGGGATCGGATCGGTCCGGGAGGGGAGAGGGCTCGTTCCGGGGAGGGAGCTCGGCCCGGGAGAGGGCTCGGATCGGTCCGGGAGGGGGCTCGGATCGGTCCGGGAGGGGGCTCGGTCCGGGAGGGGGCTCGGATCGGTCCGGGAGGGGCTCGGTCCGGTCCGGAGGGGGCTCGGTTCGGTCCGGGAGCGGGATCGGATCGGTCCGGGAGGGGAGAGGGCTCGTTCCGGGGAGGGAGCTCGGCCCGGGAGAGGGCTCGGATCGGTCCGGGAGGGGCTCGGATCGGTCCGGGAGGGGGCTCGGTTCGGTCCGGGAGGGGGCTCGGATTGGTCCGGGAGGGGAGAGGGCTCGTTCCGGGGAGGGAGCTCGGCCCGGGAGAGGGCTCGGTTCGGTCCGGGAGGGGGCTCGGCTCGGTCTGGTCCGGTGCGGGAGGGGGCTCGGCTCGGTCCGGGAGGGGGCTCGGTTCGGTCCGGTCCGGGAGGGGGCTCGGCTCGGTCCGGTCCGGGAGGGGGCTCGGTCCGGTTCGGTCCGGGAGGGGGCTCGGTTCGGTCCGGTTCGGTCCGGGAGGGGGCTCGGCTTGGTCCGGGAGGGGGCTCGGTTCGCTCCGGTTCGGTCCGGGAGGGGGGCTCGGTTCGGTCCGCTTCGGTCCGGGAGGGGGCTCGGCTCGGTCCGGGAGGGGGCTCGGTTCGGTCCGGTTCGGTCCGGGAGGGGGCTCGGCTCGGTCCGGTCCGGGAGGGGGCTCGGTCCGGTCCGGCGCTGCCCCCGGTGCCGCAGCTCCGCCGCCGCTGCCGCCCTTAAGCCGATTTGGAGCAGCCGGGGCCGAGCGGGGCTGAGCGGCCGCCCCCGGCCCCCCCCCCGGGCTGAGCCCGCCCCCGGCCCGGCCCCCGGGAGGGGCTGAGGGGGGCGGGGAGGAGAGAGGGGGGAGGGAGGGAGAGGGGGGAGGGAGGGAGGGAGGGGCTGGGGGGGATGGAGCGGGGGGGGATCACGGAGGGATGCGGGGGGATGGAGCGGGGGGGTGGATTGAGGGGGGATGGATCCAGGGGGGATGGATCCAGGGGGGATCCAAGAGGGACGGATTGAGGGGGGATGGATCCAGGGGGGATGGGTCCAGGAAGGATTCAGGGGGGATGGATTGAGGGGGGATGGATTCGGGGGGGATCCAGGGGGGATGGATTGAGGGGGGATTCACTGAGAGATCAAGGGGATGGATCCAGGATGGATCCACGGGGGGATGGATGGAAGGGGATGGATTGAGGGAGGATGGATCCAGGGGGGATCCAGGAGGGATGGATCGAGTGGGGATGGATCCAGGGGGGGATGCAGGGAGCGGATGGACTGAGGGGGGATGCAGGGATGGATTTTGGGGGATGCAGGGATGGATTGGGGGATGCAGGGATGGATTGGGGGATGCAGGGATGGATTTTGGGGGAGTGGGCGGATGCAGGGATGGATTGGGGGATGCAGGGGATGCAGGGATTGATTTTGGGGGACGCAGGGATGGATTTTGGGGAATTCGGGGGGATGCAGGGATGGGTTTTGGGAGAGTGGGGAGATGCAGGGATGGATTTTGGGGGATGCAGGGATGGATTTTGGGGGTGAGGGGGGATGCAGGGATGGATTTTGGGGGATGCAGGGATGGATTTTGGGAGAGTGGGGAGATGCAGGGATGGATTTTGGGGGTGAGGGGGGATGCAGGGATGGATTTTGGGGGAGTGAGGGGATGCAGGGATGGATTTTGGGGAATTCGGGGGGTGCAGGGATGGATTTTGGGGAATTCGGGGGGGTGCAGGGATGGATTTTGGGGGATGCAGGGATGGATTTTGGGGGCGAGGGGGCACTGAGGGCTGGGGGGGGTGGAAAGGGCAGGGGAGGGGCACGGGGGGACAGGAAGGGGGACACGGGGCTTGGGGGGGACACGGACGCCGAAGGGGTTGGGATGCAGATTTGGGATATAGGATACAGGATGGGGTCTGGGAATACGAGGGAAAGGAAAAACCAGCGCTCCTGGGGTCGTATCCCAGAAAATCCCCAAAAATCCAAAAAAAATCCCCCCAAAATCCCCAAAAACTCCCAGAAAATCCCAAAAAATCCCAAAAACCTCGGCCTAAGGAGGTGGCCCTGGGATAAAACCAGGCCCAGCCAGGCTGTCAAAATTCCTGGGAAAGCCAGGACAAGGCGATGCCTCCCAGGGGGATCCATCAAATCCATTCCCAAAAAAAGCGGGATTTGATTCCCAGGCCTCTGGAACCGCGGCTTTTCCCAGAGGATTGGAGGCAGAGGGAGAAGGGAGGGAAAATCCAGGAATTCCAGCAATCCATGGATTTAACTGGATGGGTTTTTGCATGGATCCAGCAGAGCCTAGCTCCTGTCAGGGAGGATTTTTGGGAATCACATCCCACCAGTTTGGATCAGACCGGTGCTACCGGGCCGGAATTCCGGCTGTTCCTCATCCCCCCGAAAGCCAATTCCATGGAAAACCCCCCAAAATCCCTCCCCAAGATCCTCTTTTTTTTGGGGGGAAAAAACACCGGGATGAAGTTTTGGAGTCCCCCATCCCTCAGTGCCTGGAAATCCGGGATAAAACCAACCCAAATCCCGGAGTCCCACTCCAGCTCCTCCGTTTTTCCCCTCACGAGGAGTTTTCCATGAAAAACGGAAACACCGGGAGTCAAAAATTCCCAAATCCGTCATCACGGGATGACCCAATCCTGGACTTTTTTCCCTCGGCCACCGGAGCCCGAAGTGTGGCTCTTCCCATCCATTTTTCCATGGAAAAACGCAACGTCCGCATTCCCAACATTCAGCTTTCCCGGCATTCCCGCTTTCCTCAGTTTCCGTGGTTGGAACGCCCCACCGGACGAGGATTTTAGGGAAGTTGGGAATTCTTTCCCAAGGATTTAACAGCTCCGACGCCTCCTCGGAGAACAAAAATAAAACAGGATTTTAAAAAAATTCCCACATTTCCACGCCTTCCCAATGGGAATTTTAGCCCCGGCTGCACAACCTCCCCCTGGAGCCGGGGCCGCGATCCAGTGGGAAAAGGATAAACGGGAATAACCGGGAATGCTGGGAGCCGGATTCGTTTTCCCGAGGCAAAGCTTCCTTGGCAGCCTCCAGATTCCGCGGGGAAAATCCCGGGAGCGGCTCCCGGCCCGTCAGGAGGCTCCCAGGACATCGGAGGAGACAGGGAGCGACGGAAACCGCGGGATACGAATCCCGGCGCTCGCGTCCGGATCGCTCCGATTTCTCCCGGCTTTTAATTCCCTGCGAATCCAGCGGCTGGGGAGAGATCCCTCGGGATGCCCCAAGGAATTCCCAGGCTTGGGAAGGGCGGGAATGAGCCGAGCCGGCGGGGAACGACGCTCCTGCCTCGTCCAAACGCGTCCAGCGGCGCGAATATTCCCGATTTTTCCATAAATGAGGATTTTCCCGCTGCCCCTTCCAAAGCCGGATCCCTCCACTCCCGGAAAAAACCAATCCCTGTTTTAGGACGGAGCTGGCGCCCTCCCGTCCTTCCCAGATTCCCGAGGGATTGATCCAGCCTGGAAAAGCCAGGCCCAAACCTCGCTCCTGAGGTGCTTTGGGAACAGCCGGAATCCAGGGCAGCGCATTCCGGGCGAGTCTCCTCCGTGCGCCCTCGGAGATGGGAATTTGGGCCAAAAAGGGCTCCCAAAGGGAAAATCTCCCAGTTTCCTTTTTTTCCTGACCTTTCCAGAACAAATCCAGGTGCTAAATCCCAAATTAGAGAAGAAAATCCCAAATTCAGGGAGAAAGTCCCAAATTTAAGGAGAAAATCCCAAATTGCAGGTGGAAATCCCAAACTGGAGGAGCAAGTCCCAGATTTAGGGAGAAAACCCCAAATTCAGGGAGAAAGCCCCAGATTTAGGGCGAAAACCCCAAATTTAGGGAGAAAGTCCCATATTTGGGGGTGAAAGTCCCAAATTTAAGGAGAAAGTCCCAAACTGGAGGAGAAAATCCCAAATTTAAGGAGAAAATGCAAACTTGGAGGAGGAAATCCCAAACTGGAGGAGAAAGTCCCAGATTTAGGGAGAAATTCCCGAATTTTGGGGGTAAAGTCCCAAATTCAGGGAGAAAGCCCCAGATTTAGGGAGAAAGTCCCAAATTTTGGGGAGAAAATCCCAAATTTAGCGAGAAAGCCCCAAATTTTGCGGAGGAAGTTCCAGATTTAGGGAGAAATTCCCAAATTTGGGGGGTAAAGTTCCAAATTCAGGGAGAAAGTCCCAGATTTAGGGAGAAATTCCCAAATTTAGGGAGAAAGTCACGAATTTTGGGGAGAAAGTCCCAAATTTAAGGAGAAAGTCCCAAACTGGAGGAGAAAGTCCCAAATTCGGGGAGAAAGCCCCAGATTTAGGGAGAAAATCCCAAATTTTGCGGATAAAGTCCCAGATTGGGTAAGAAAATCCCGAATTTAAGGAGAAAATCCAGAACTGGAGGTGGAAATCCCAAACTGGAGGAGAAAGTCCCAGATTTTGGGAGAAATTCCCAAATTTTGGGGAGAAAGTGTGAAATTTAGGGAGAAAGTCCCGAATTTTGTGGAGAAAGTCCCACATTGGGTAAGAAAATCCCAAATTTAAAGAGAAAATCCCGAATTGGAGGAGAAAGTCCCAGATTTAGGGAGAAATTCCCGAATTAGGGAGAAATTCCCGAATTTGGGGGAGAAAGTCCCAAATTTAAGGAGAAAGTCCCAAACTGGAGGAGGAAATCCCAAACTGGAGGAGAAAGTCCCAGATTTAGGGAGAAATTCCCGAATTTTGGGGGTAAAGTCCCAAATTCAGGGAGAAAGCCCCAGATTTAGGGAGAAAATCCCAAATTTAGGGAGAAAGTCCCAAATTTTGTGGAGAAAGTCCCAGATTTAGGGAGAATATCCCAAATTTAGGGAGAAAGTCCCATATTTGGGGGTTAAAGTCCCAAATTTAAGGAGAAAGTCCCAAATTTAGGGAGAAAGTCACGAATTTTGGGGAGAAAATCCCAAATTTAAGGAGAAAGTCCCGAACTGGAGGAGAAAGCGCCAAATTTGGGATAATCGGGAATTCATTCCGGAGCGTCATCCTGGGGAATGAATCCCGGGGAGGAAGTTCGGATGGAGCATCTCCTTGGACAAATTCCAGGGATTTTTGGAGCCGGAAATCCCTCCTGGAATGGGGTCTGGGAAACGAAAAACGGGAGGATTGGGATGGAAAATCCTCCGGGAACCGAAAACCGGGAAAGGCACCGGGAACATCCAACAGCGGGAACGAGGAAAGGCCGGGAATATCCCAGTTCTGGGAAAAATTTGGGAATTGGGAGGGGAAAGAAGGGAAAACTCGAGGCTCTGAATGAATTTGGAATTTTAATGGGAATTTCCTTGGAATCGAGGGGGTGAAGGACGGAGTCGGCGCCGGGTCGGAGCTCCCCGTGAATTCCCACGGGATTTTTTTTGGGATTGAGGCGGTTCGCTGGTGGCTTTGGCACGGAGAAGCCTGGAAAAAAGTGGGAAAAAGGGGGAAAAAAGTGGGAAAAAGGGGGAAATATTCCCCATTCCAAACAAGGCGAGGGATGAGGAGGAATCAGAGCCGAGCCCCAAAATTCCTGCCCGGATGAGGGAAGCGGATTTGGGATTTCCTCGGGATTGAAACACAATTTGGGGAGCCAGGAATAATCCCAGTTTCTCCTGGAGGGATCCAGGAGGGCAGATGGGAACAGGGGGTCAGTTTTTTGGGAAGAAGGGTCGGAAGTGCTGGTTTGGGAATGTTTCGGGATAAAACGGGATCAGTGCCTGGATGCGGAATTTTTGGGATGGAGGGGAAGGACGGGGGATCCCAAGCCTGGTTCTGCAGAGCTGGCACTAAAAATTCCCCAAAATTCCCCAAAAATTCCCCAAAATTCCCAAAAATTCCCAAAAATTCCTAAATCTCCTCATTTCACGCTCAGGGCCACTTCCACGGGGGAAATTTCCAGTGCAAATCCCGGAAAAACCCGGCTGAGGCTCCGGACAACGGGAAAAACCCCTCGGAGAATTTGCCGGCCCCAAATCCAACCCATGGAATTCTCTCCCATCCGGACGGACAAAGGGAAAACCCCTTGGAAAAGCGGGGACGCCTCCGCATGGGCTCAGGGCTGCTCCCAAAAAAAAATTTGGGATTTTAGGATATTTCAGGATATTTCGGACATTTTTTGGGAGCATCCCTGGCTTTGCACCAGCTCCCTCTTCCTGCCGCTCGCTTTTCCTGGTTTTTCATGGAATCTTTTCCCTGCAGGTGACGCGAGGTCCCCGAGCCCGGCCCCGCTGCCCCCTCATCCCGGAGATCTCCGGGATTTTTTTCCGGATGTCCATCCTGATCCTTCACTTCCCAGGGCCTGTCAGCTCCGCTTTGTGTCCAGCGCCTCTCTCCGCCCCCGCTGGAGCTTCCAGGAGCCTGATCCCGGATTTTTCCTGCGTTTCCAGAGGTGACAGGACAATACATCCGTTTTTCCATGGAAAACCACTCCTAAAAGGGTTTTTCTTGGGAATTCGGAGGATTCCTGCCCCGAGCGCTGGAACATTCCCAAACTGGGAACGCCGCTGGCAGCGGGAGCTTTTCCAGCTCCGCATCCGTCCCTTCCCGACCTCTGCTCCGGCCCTAAACCTTGGGAAGAGCCGAGGCTGGGAAGGCTCTGCGGGATAAATGGGATCGGACAGGTCCCTGGAGGCGCCGGGAGCGGATCCAGCGGGATTCCCACTCCCGGCACCGGGATGAGCGGCTTTTCCGCACGTTTCCCGCTCCGAAGGCTCGGGAGCAAACAGAGCCGGGGCTGTTCAAACAGCGATGCCGCGGGATGGATCCCGGGATATTGACACTCCTGGAAAAACAATCCCGCGGTCCCGGCGGGCGCCTCCCGGGGCGGCTCATCCCTCATTCCCAAATTCTGCTCCATCCCGCATTCCCGGCGGGCGCTGCCCGGCGCGGCTCATCCCTCATTCCCAAATTCTGCTCCATCCCGCATTCCCGGCTTGGCTTCCCATTGGGGAATTCCTCCGGCATCCATAGCACGGAGGATCGCTCCGCTTCCTTTGGGAATTCCACAGCCTGGAGGGATCGATCCACTTCATTTGGGAATTCCATAGCCTGGAGGATCACTCCAATTCCTTTGGGAATTCCGTAACCTGGAGGGATCGCTCCGCTTCATTTGGGAATTTCCCAAATTTTCCTGGGAATTCCACAGCCTGGAGGGATTGATCTGCTTCCTTTGGGAATTCCACATCTTGGAGGGATCGCTCTGCTTCCTTTGGGAAATTCCCAAATTTTCCTGGGAATTCCACAGCCTGGAGGGATTGCTCCGCTTCCTTTGGGAATTCCATAACCTGGAGAGATTGATCCGCTTCCTTTGGGAATTCCACAGCCTGGAGGGATTGATCCACCTCATTTGGGAATTCCATAGCACAGAGGCATCACTCCACTTCCTTTGGGAATTCCGTAGCCTGGAGAATCCCTCCACTTCCTTTGGGAATTCCACATCTTGGAGGGATCGATCCACTTCCTTTGGGAATTCCATAGCCCAGGAGACTGATCCACTTCCTCTGGGAATTCCATAGCCTGGAGGGATCGATCCACTTCATTTGGGAATTCCACATCTTGGAGGGATCGCTCTGCTTCCTTTGGGAATTCCACAGCCTGGATGGATTGATCCGCTTCATTTGGGAATTCCGCAGCCTGGAGGGATCGATCCGCTTCCTTTGGGAATTTCCCAAATTTTCCTGGGAATTCCACAGCCTGGAGGAATTGATCCACTTCTTCTGGGAATTCCACAGCCTGGAGAGATTGCTCCGCTTCCTTTGGGAATTCCACAGCCTGGAGAATCCCTCCACTTCCTTTGGGAATTCCATAATCTGGAGGGATCGATCCGCTTCCTTTGGGAATTCCACATCTTGGAGGGATTGTTCTGCTTCCTTTGGGAATTCCATAGCCTGGAGGATCAATCCACTTCCTTTGGGAATTCCACGGCCTGGAGGGATCGATCCGCTTCCTTTGGGAATTCCATAACCTGGAGAGATCGCTCCGCTTCCTTTGGGAATTCCACATCTTGGAGGGATCGCTCTGCTTCCTTTGGGAATTCCATAGCCTGGAGAGAACAATCCACTTCATTTGGGAATTCTGCAGCCTGGAGAATCCCTCCGCTTCCTTTGGGAATTCCATAACCCGGAGGGATCGCTCCACTTCCTCTGGGAATTCCATAGCCTGGAGGGATTGATCTGCTTCCTTTGGGAATTCCATAGCCTGGAGGGATCCATGGATTTGAGGCTCATTCCCAAAGGTGTAAATGGGATTTTCTTGTTTGGGGGGATTTTCCCGCCCTGGAGTATCGCTTTTCCCAGGAATAAAAAAGCTGGATTATGGAAGTGCTGCCAGCAGCCAGAGCTACTGCAGCAGGAGAGCTAAAAATCCTTGGATTTGACCCAAACTGGAGCCATTCCGGTCGATTCCTGGACATCCATGGGAGGAAAACGAGCTCAGGATGGGCTTTGGAGCAGCGCCTCAGTGGCTGAATATTCCCAGAGGGAATTCCCAGGGAGGAAGAGCTCCAAGGCCTCAAAATGGGAATTTGGGATGCCTGACTGGGCTGGAGCCAAATCCCAGGCTTCGAGCAGGAGGAGGAGCAGCCAACCCAGAGGAATTTCCTTCGGGAAAATGGGATAAATCCCGCTGTCCCTCAGCCCCGAGGATCCTTCCCGGGATTTTCCGGGTAAAATGAGGATAAAGGAATTTTGGAGCCAGCCTGGAGCTCCGGAATTTGGGAATCGCTGTCAAATCCTGCCCTGATCCTCCCATCCCAGGGCCTTCCCATGATCCTGTATTCCCATGATCCCATCTTCCCATGATCCCGTCTTCCCTCGATCCCATCTTTCCACGATCCCATCACCGCGGGAGCAGCCGGAGCAGGAGCTGGGGTGTGAAACATCCGTGCGGCAGCGCCGGAATTCCAGCGGGATGAATCCCGCTCCCAGCTCCAGGAGAATCCGGGGGCCTCCTTCTTCATTCAGCCCATGGAAAGCAGCGTCTGGATCCCAGCACGGAATCCTTGGAGCCGGAAAATCCCACCTGGAGTTTCCCATTCCGGCTCGCGGCAGCTCCGGGGCGAGGAGAAAGTGGGAATAAGGCTGGAAAAACAAGATCCCGATTCCCGCGTGTTTTCCCTTCCGTATTTTCCCCCTCCTCCCATCCCTGCTCCACCTCCCGGCGCCGGGAGCGGGATGAGCCGCGGATTGCGGATCCCGGGAAAGGGAATTTGATAAATATGGAAACGGCTGCTCCTCGGGCAGGAGAGGGACGGGAAGAGGCCGGAATGAGGGATTGGATCCATCCAAACACCTGGGGAAGAGCTGGAGGAAGCCGGGCTGGAAAAAACGGGAGGGAAAGGGATCCGAGGGTGACAGGGAAGATTTTCTTGGAAAATGGATCCAAACCACTGCGCACAGGAAGGGAAAATGCCTAAACCCCAAAAATAGATCCCAAATCCAGAAATAAATCCCAGGCCCAGAAAATAAATCCCAAATCTGTAAAATTGATCCTAAAGCCAGAAAATAGATCCCAAATCCACAAATTAGATCCCAAATCCACAGAAGAGATCCCAAATCCAGAAAAGATATCCCAGATCCAGAAAAGATATCCCAAATCCACAAGGCAGATCCCAAATCCAAAAAACAGAGCAGAAATCCAGAAAACAAGTCCAGAATCCAGAAGAATCTCTCCTAAATCCAGAAAATATAACCCAAATCCAGAAAAGATAATCCCGATCCACAAAATATCTCCCAAATCCAGAAAATCAATCCCAAATCCACAAAATAGATCCCAAATCCACAGAAGAGATCCCAAATCCAGAAAACACATCCCAGGTCCACAAAATATCTCCTAAATGCAGAAAAGATATCCCAAATCCACAAAGTAAATCCCAAATCTCGAAAATATGTTCCAGATCCACGAAATAGATCCCAGATCCACAGAATATCTCCAAAATCCACAAAATTGATCCCAAATCCAGAAAAATTGATCCCAAATCCAGAAAATAAATCCCAAATCCATGAAATAGATCCCAAATCCAGAAAAGACATCCCAGATCCACAAAGCAGATCCCAAATCCAGAAAAGAAATCCCAAATCCACAAAATAAATCCCAAATCCAGAAAATAGATTCCAGATCCACAAAATAGATCCCAGATCCACAGAATATCTCCAAAATCCACAAAATTGATCCCAAATCCAGAAAATAAATCCCAAATCCATGAAATAGATCCCAAATCCAGAAAAGACATCCCAGATCCACAAAGCAGATCCCAAATCCAGAAAAGAAATCCCAAATCCACAAAACACATCCCAGATCCACAAAATCAAACCCAAATCCCGAAAATTAATCCCAAATCCACAAAATACATCCCAGATCCACAAAATCGATCCCAAATCCAGAAAAGAAATCCCAAATCCACAAAATACCTTCACATTCCAGTCTTTTAGCAAGTAACGTTTCCCGCAGGGATTTTTCCAGCCTCCCGATTCCTCGTTTTTCCCCTTTCCCGCATTTCCCAGGCCCAGAATTCCTCCTCCAGGCTCTGCTCCCGGATAAATAAATCCAGTCCCGGCCGTGGTCCTTTGGAGAGGAGTTTTTTCCAGGACAGGCAGCTTTGGGAATGTTTCCCCCAAGGAATAAATCCCAATTTTCCCCCCAGGGCAGCCACGGAAAATTCCTTGGTGTTTTAGCTGGAGCGCGTCGGAGTTTTTCCCAATTTTTCAGCCCAAAAATTCCCCAATCCAAGGAAAATCGGCATCCCCATAAAAGGCAGGAATAGGATCCGTGGGGATGGCAACGCATCCGTGGGACGGGAACGGTTTGGGAGAAGCCCCATTTTGCATCCCACAGGGTTCGGATCCTAAAAAACCTTGGAAAAGAGCCGGAATTCCCATGGAATGTCGGGAATGGGACAGCACAGGTCAAGCCGTGGCCCTGGCAGCCAAAATCTGGGAATGGGAATGGATGGAATTGACCTCAAAGGATGTGGAAGAGCAGCCGGATCCAGAGGAAAACCAGGAATTTTTTTTTTCCAGAGGAAAAAGTGGGAAAAAGGTGATTTTTCCATAAAATTTGTTTCCAAATCCACGAATTTAGTGAATAACGACTTTGTTTGGAGCTTCCAACCCTCTCCCGGCCTTGGAAAAATGGGAGCTGGAGCTCCAGGTTTTTCCTGCTTTTGAGCAAATCCAGCGGGAATGAATCAAAGCCGGGAGCCGGAAGGAGGAGGAAAAAGGGAAAGATCCCGACCCGGCTCCTCCTGGGAAGAATCCAAGAGGGATGGGAGCCCCTGGCTTTGCTGGAGCCGATATCCAGGAGAAATTCCTGCTTTTCCAGAGGTTTTGGAACCTTTCAGAGGAGGCTTTGCCCTCCTGGAGCTCGGAGTCTCTCGGAATTCCGGGCACATCCACGGCCTTTCCCGGCACACGACGGTTCCCTTGGGAGAGCCGGCCCCGGGGCTGGATCGGGAGACATTCCAAGGAGGAAAAGGACCTGGAGGAATTGGCAGGAAAGGGATTTTCAGCCTGGATTTTCCTTTCGCTTCCCAGATTTCGGAGCTCTTGGGAGCTCCGGGAAGGCGTCGCCTCTCCCGGGGGACATCGGAACAGGACGAGGAGCGAGGAGTCACCGCCGGGAATATCCGCCCGGGAATGTTCCCGCTCCTTCAACGCCAAACCCTCTCCCAGGAGCTTTTCCAGCCCAAAAAGCCGGAGAGGGAAACATTCCAGCCGGGAGAGGTGAGGACGAAGGACGGAGATGAGCAGCGGAATTTTAACGGGAATTCCTGGACGTCAAAGGGAAATAAAAGCCCAGCAAATCCCGAATCCTCCGGAGTTTGCTTGGAATGACGCCAGGAGAAGGAGCTCGGGAAAAGGCCACGGAAGGAGCTGCCCCCTCCGCATTCCCGAGGCCTCGGAGCTCAGCATTCCCGATACGAGGAGCTGGAATTCAATCGGGATGCGGAAGAATTCCTGCTCCGTGTCCGCGACGGAGAAATCGGTGGGAATTGCCAGGCTGGGAATGTCAGGGATGGGGGAGTGCGGCTGTTTTTAGGGCAGGGTAAAAATCCTGGGAAAATCCAACGTTTTCCAGCTCAAAATCCATCTGGGAGCAGCCTCTCCTCGTTAGGAATCCAACCGGCGCCTTTTTCCGGCTAAACACCCCCAGAAATCCTGGGAATTTCAGGAATGGCCCAAACTCCACCTGCAAATCCCAGCCAGAGACTCAGGAAAGGGTGGAAAACCCACGGAACGCCTGGGAATGACCTTGGAGACGTTGGCAGACACAAAACCACCCGGAAAACGGGGTCGGGTGGGAATTCCGACCCCTCCGGAGGAGCTCAAATCCATCCGGGAGCAACGGGATGGGGTGACCTGGATAAGAAGCTTTCCCTGCAGCCAACATTCCGAAGAATTCCCGGAATGAGCCGCCCCACACGAATTCCATGGGTGACTCCAGGAAGCCGGTCCCGATCCAGCCACTCCTCATCCCAAGGGATTCCCCTTTCCCAAGGCACAGAGACGGGGAAGGAGCCGAGGAGATCCCGGATCTGCCAGGATTCAATCCCGGGAAACATCCGGGAGCTCCGAAAGGATGGAAAAGAGGCGAGGGAGAGGCAGGAGGAGCCGTTTTTAGGCGGAAAACCGGCCGGAATGTCCGGCCTTGGAGCACAGGACGCGCCTCGGATCCGTTTTAGGAGGAATTTCTCCATCCTGGGAACGTTCGGCCGTCGGGAAGCTCCGGAATCGTTATCTCAGCACGATTTAATTAAAGCCTGGCGCTAACGACACAATGGCCGCTAATTAATTGGATTAATTGAATTAATTGAATTAATTTAATTAATTCTCACTCCGCAGGAGATTCGGGAGGGTTCGGGGATTTGTTTTTTGCCGGGAAGCAAAATTGAATTCCAGCCCAGGAAGCGCGGGGGGGGCTCGGGGAAAAAACGGGATTTGGGAATGTGTGGGGAGCATCCAGCGGTGCCCAGGCAGGACGGGAAACCGGGAATATTGGGTGGGAACTGGGAATACTGGCTGGGAACTGGGAATATTGGGTGGGAATTGGGAATACTGGCTGGGAACTGGGAAAATTGGCTGGGAACTGGGAATGCTGGCTGGGAACAGGGAATACTGGGTGAGAACCTGGAATATTGGGTGGGAACTGGGAATATTGGCTGGGAACTGGGAATATTGGATGGGAACTGGGAATCTTGGCTGGGAATTGGGAGTATTGGATGGGAACTGGGAATCTTGGCTGGGAATTGGGAATATTGACTGGGAATTGGGAATGTTGGCTGAGAATTGGGAATACTGGCTGGGAACTGGGAATCCTGGCTGGGAACAGGGAATGTTGGCTGGGAATCGGGAATATTGGGTGGGAATTGGGAATACTGGCTGGGCACTGGGAATACTGGCTGGGAACTGGGAATACTGGGTGAGAACCTGGAATATTGGGTGGGAACTGGGAATATTGACTGGGAACTGGGAATATTGGGTGGGAACTGGGAATATTGACTCGGAATTGGGGATATTGGCTGGGAACCGGGAATATTGGCTGGGAATCGGGAATATTTACTGGGAATTGGGAATCCTGGATGGGAACTGGGAATATTGACTGGGAACCGGGAATGTTGGCTGGGAACTGGGAATATTGGGTGGGAACTGGGAATATTGACTCGGAATTGGGGATATTGGCTGGGAACCGGGAATATTGGCTGGGAATCGGGAATATTTACTGGGAATTGGGAATCCTGGATGGGAACTGGGAATATTGACTGGGAACCAGGAATGTTGGCTGGGAACTGGGAATCTTGGCTGGGAACTGGGAATATTGACTGGGAACTGGGAATATTGGGTGGGAACTGGGAATATTGGCTGGGAATCGGGAATATTTACTGGGAATTGGGAATATTGGCTGGGAACCGGGAATATTGGCTGGGAACTGGGAATATTGGTGGGACAAAGCATCAGGCAGGGGCAAGAAATGGGAACAATGGATCCATTCCCACTTGGCCAATCGCTCATGGAAAGATGGGAAGAGGCCCTGATGGAGCTGGAATTTTCTAGGATGGGTTGGGAAGGACCTTAAAGTCCATCCCATGATCCCAGGCTGCTCCAATCCCCATCCAGCCTGGCCTTGGACACTTCCAGGGATCCAGGGGCAGCCACAGCTTCTCTGGGAATTCCATTCCGGGGCCTCCCCACCCTCACCAGGAGGAATTTATCCCGAATATCCCAAATATCCCAGCACACGGAATCCTGGAATTCAAAAATCCATCCCGGCTTGCTCCAACCCGGCCTTGGACACTTCCAGGGATGGGGCAGCCCCAGATTCCCTGGATAAGCTGTGCCGGAGCCTTCCCATCCCTGTTATTCCCGAGATCCGGATTGACCACAGCAGCAAGCAGGGATTTTCGGGATGAAGCGGAAACGTGGGATAGGAACAATTCCGGCCGCTCCGACTCGCGGCACAAAATCCAGGGACAGAGTTTGCCGCTGGAAGATGAAACTCCTTGGAATGACGCTAAAAGCCGCCTTTTCTCCCAAAATAACTTCCCACGCCGCAGCCGAGCTCCGAGCTGTCACTTTTTTTGGGAAAAAAATCCCTTTTTTATCTCAATCCGGCTCTTTCAAGCTGAATTATTCCCGGTCGGAGCCTCCAAATCTTCCACGGTGATTTGAGTTCGGCGCTTTCACCTCATCAGCAGAGCAGGGATTTGGGAATTCTGCTTTCCCCTCCCTCTTTCCCAGCTTTTGGCTGCTGGGAGATTTCCCGGCTTTCAGCCTCAGTTTCCCTGGAATTTGGAGATAACGAGGCCCAAATTCCCTTGATCTCTTTAATTCCGGCATCCCCGGCTCTGCTGCTCCTCTTAAATCCGTCGGGGGGGGAATTAAACATGGAATATTCTCATCCCAGGCCGGAGTCTTGAAGTTTTCCAGGGGTTCGGGGAAGTTTTGCGGCTTCGAGAAAATCCCTGGAATTTTTGGGTCCGTTATTTATGGATTTCGGCCCCTCCCCCCCCAGGATATCCAAACAAATCTCCACATTCCCAAGGGTTTCTTGCAGGAGATCTCCAGCAGATCCCGTTTTCCTGCAAGGAAACCCCACTTTGGAAAGCTGGGAACAGCGATTTTCCGGAGATGTCGGAAGCGCCCGGCGATTCCGGCTGCTCCGAACACGGAATTGCGATCCCGGGATCCCCGACATCCCAAAAAAGCGCAGGCTCATCCCGGCCGACGGACGAGGGATCCTCGCACTCCCCCCGGATCCCTTGGAGCGGCATCTTCAGAGGGATCCGGGTGCTTTAAAAGCTTCCAACATCCACGAAATATCCCAAAATTTGGGGGGATTGGGGGAAAATCCCGGAGGATGCTTTTCCCGGCGCCACGACCTTGACCGGGAATGTTGCAAAGACATCCCGGAGCTTTTGCATCCATGATTTTCCTCCTCCTCCTCCTCCTCCTCCTCAGCCATCTGCTGCCCTGGAAGGGCTCCTGCTCCTCGGGGAGAAGTTTTCCAAGGCTGGAAGCAGCGGGAAAAGCCGGGATGGGAGCAGGAAAATCCCCGGGAGGGATTGGGAAGGGAGGGATGGAGCCAAGCCAGGGCCCTTTTCCTCAGGGATTGTCCCGAGGTTTGGATGTGAAGGAAAGAGAAAGGAAAAAGGAGGAGAAAAAGGAGGGAAAATAGGGGGGAAAAGGAGGAAAAGGGGAGGGAAAATGGAGGAAGAAAAGGAGGAAAAGCAGGAAAAAAGGAGGGAAAAAAGGAGGAAAAGGGGAGGAGAAAAGGAGGAAGAAAAGGAGGAAAAAGGAGGGAAAAAAGGAGGGAAAAAGGAGGAAAAAAGGAGGAAAATGGAGGAAGAAAAGGAGGAAAAGCAGGAAAAAAGGAGGGAAAAAGGAGGAAAAGGGGAGGCAAAATGGAGGAAGAAAAGGAGGAAAAGCAGGAAAAAAGGAGGGAAAAAGGAGGAAAAAGAGAGGAGAAAAGGAGGAAGAAAAGGAGGAAAAAGGAGGGAAAAGGAGGAAAAAGGAGGAAAAAAGGAGGAAAAGGGGAGGTAAAATGGAGGAAGAAAAGGAGGAAAAGCAGGAAAAAAGGAGGAAAAAAGGAGGAAAAGGGGAGGGAAAATGGAGGAAGAAAAGGAGGAAAAGCAGGAAAAAAGGAGGAAAAAAGGAGGAAAAGGGGAGGGAAAATGGAGGAAGAAAAGGAGGAAAAGCAGGAAAAAAGGAGGGAAAAAAGGAGGAAAAAGAGAGGAGAAAAGGAGGAAGAAAAGGAGGAAAAAGGAGGGAAAAGGAGGGAAAAAAGGAGGAAAAAAGGAGGAAAATGGAGGAAGAAAAGGAGGAAAAAGGAGGAAAAAGGAGGAAGGAAAGGAGGAAAAGGGGAGGGAAATGGAGGAAGAAAAGGAGGAAAAAGGAGGGGAAAAGGAGGGAAAAAAGGAGGAAAAGGGGAGGCAAAATGGAGGAAGAAAAGGAGGAAAAGCAGGAAAAAAGGAGGGAAAAAAGGAGGAAAAGGGGAGGGAAAATGGAGGAAGAAAAGGAGGAAAAAGGAGGGGAAAAGGAGGGAAAAAAGGAGGAAAAGGGGAGGCAAAATGGAGGAAGAAAAGGAGGAAAAGCAGGAAAAAAGGAGGGAAAAAAGGAGGAAAAAGAGAGGAGAAAAGGAGGAAGAAAAGGACGAAAAAGGAGGGAAAAGGAGAAGGAAAAAAGGAGGAAAAAAGGACGAAAAAAGGAGGGGAAAATGGTGGAAAAGGAGGGAAAAAAGGTGGAAGGAAAGGAGGAAAAAGGAGGGGAAAAAAGTGGAAAATAAGGGGAAAAGGAGGGAAAAAAGAGGAAAAAATGAGGGAAAAAGAGGAAAAAAGGAGGAAAAAAAAGGAGGAGGGAAAAACGAGGAAAAGAGGAGGAGCAAAGGAGGGGGGGAAAGGAGGAAAAAGGGAGGACAAAGCAGGAAAAAAATGAGGGGAAAATGGGAAAAAGGGGGGAAAAACAGGAAAAAAATGAGGAAAAAAGGGAGAAAATGAGGAAAAACAGGAAAAAATGAGGAAAAAAGGTGGGAAAAAAAGGAAAAAGGAGGACAAAAAAGGAGGAAGAAAAAGGAGGAAGAAAAAACAAGGAAAATAGGAGGGAAAAAAGGAGGAGGAAAAGGAGGAAAAAAGGAGGACAAAACAGGAAAAAATGAGGAAAAACGGGAAAAAAATGGGGAAAAAATGAGGAAAAACAGGAAAAAATGAGGGAAAAGGTGGAAAAAAGAGGAAAAAGGAGCAGAAAAAAGGAGGAAAAAGGGAAGGAAAAAGGAGATAAAAAAGGAGGAAAAAGGCAATTATTTTGGGAAGAGGGACGTGGGTGGGGAAAAGGTTGGGATCCTTTGTGGATCTTTAAGCATCTCCCAAAAAATCATCAACAAAGCCCAGAGGAAGGGCCGGGAAAAATTCCCACGAAAGCTTTGGATCCGATGGATGGGATCGGAGCCCTAAGGAGCGATTAATTGGGAATTCCTCCAGCAGCCAAGGGAAAGAAAGGAGCTGGAAAACTGCTTTGCCGGGAAAATCCCAATATCCAGCAGAAATTCCTCCTTTTCTCCCTCCAGCCCTGCCCTGAAGCGAATTTCTCATCCGAACCGTTCCATAAAATCCAAGAACATGGAAAAATTTGGGCGGGAAGGGAGCTTTAAATCCAATTTAATCCAACGCTGCGACGATCAGGACCAGCTCCAACGGGATCGGGATGTTTGGAGCCCCTTCCCGCCCGGCCTCGGGTGATTCCAGGGACCTCTCCGGGTGAACTCTGCCAGTGCTTCCCCACCCAATTCCCACCGGAAGGACAATTCCTGTTGGAAAAACTGCAATAATCGCCCCGGAAATAATCGGGAGAACGTTCGGTGGGAGCCGGGAATTCGCCTGGACTGGAATTTTTGGGGTGTTTGGGGGGAATTTGGGGCGATGCCGGAGGCCGGGGCCTCATCCCTGCCCTCATCCAAAAGTGAGGGATCATTGCACATCCCGGGGGGGGTTTTTTTCCAGCTCTGGGAAGCTCCATAAAAAAACCGGAAAACAAAGGAATGAATTAAAATAACAAGGAAAAAAATCCCAACAGGGGTGGCCAAGCCGGAGTTTCCCGAGGGTCGGAAGCGGAGCCATCCCAAATCCATCCCTTCGGAGGCCTCCGGCATTTTCCTTCTCCTCCGGAGCTTCGGGAACTCAGGGAAGGAGACCTCGGGGGTGGCTGAGCCAATCCCTCGTGCTCTGAGTCATTCCCAGCCGGATTTAGCTGCTCTCCCACGCGCATTCCGGGTGTCCCGGCCCACCTGGATTTGTCCCGTCTCCCGCTGAGTCAGGATCGCTCCCTTTGCACCCCCTCCCCCAACCCCGCACAGAGAATTCCAGGGCATCGGGAACAGCCCGGATTTGGGGGGGGCATTCCCTGGAAAACGGGGGTTCCACGGATGCTCCCAGTCCCCTCTGGCCGTCCCAGGCGGAGGAATCCCATGGGATTTTCCCACCGTTTCCCGGCAGCCCAACTCGGAGCTTTTCTTTCCCCACTTCATCGTTGCCTTTCCCATTCCAGCTCCATTCCCTCATTCCCAGCCTTCCCAGCCCATTCCCGGGGGTGAAATGGCATCATCCCAACGAAATCCGGTTTGCACCAGGATCCCAAAAACCCGGGAACCCGGAGGTTTTTCTTCCAGATCGCTCCGAGCTTCTACACCTCCGCTCGCCCTGGAAATAATTCCATGCAAAATTTGGGAATCCCAGTTCCTCCTGCTCCTTCCTTGCCTTCCTTTCCCAGAATCCCTGAGGTGGCACCAGCACAGCGTCGAAGTTCGGTGCTGCACAATCCCAAAAAACCCCAAATTCCCAGGAACACGAATCCCATTGTCCTCTCAGCACAACTTCGGATGCTTTGCTCCCGCAAAATCCCAAAAACCCCCAAATTCCCAGGAACACAAATCCTCTCATCCTCCCAGCACAACTTTCGATGCTTTGCTCCTGCAAAATCCCAAAAAACCCCAAATTCCCAGGAACACGAATCCCATTGTCCTCCCAGCACAACTTTGGATGCTTTGCTCCCGCAAAATCCCAAAAACTCCCAAATTCCCAGGAACTTTAATCCCATCATCATCCCAGCACAACTTCAAAGTCTGGTCCCGCAAAATCCCAAAAAAATCCCAAATTCCCAGGAACACAAATCCTCTCATCCTCCCAGCACGACTTTTGCGGCTTTGCTCCCGCAAAATCCCAAAAACCCCCAAATTCCCAGGAACACGAATCCCGTCATCCTCCCAGCACGACTTCACTGCTTTCCTCCTTCAAATCCCAAAAACCCCCAAATTCCCACCAAAACCTCTCCTCTCCTGCTTTTCCAGCACTGTTAACCCCATCCCTTCCTTCGGCTTGGCCGGGAACGGATCCAGCGGGATCATCCCACACTGGGAAAACCAACCCGACCCCACAACGGGCCCGGAATGGGCAGAAATTCCCCCCAAAACCCCGGCCTGCCGCATTCCAGCCGCTCCCTGCATTCCCGGGATCTTCCCGCTCCCGCAGCGATTCCCTGGCACCGGTGGGTGCAGCTGTTCCCGGCTTCTTCCCAAGAACTCGGGAATTACGTAATCCCACAAAACAGAGCTTTTTTTTTTTTCCCCAGCCCCCGTAGGATCCCTATAAATAATAATAAAAAAAAAAAAAAGGTGGAAAATATTCCCGGTGCGAGGTGGTGACGGATGAATCCGCCCCCGGCTCCGATTCCCGGCGGGAAGAGCGGGAGGAAGGATCCCGCCGGGATTTCACGGCCCTGGATCGGGAAGGGAACAGCTCCCGAAATTCCGGGGGCTCAGGGGGAGCTGCTGCTCTGCTTCCCAAGGTGAGGAGCTTTTCCCACCCCTCCGGATCCCAAAAGGCTCTTCCCGATCCCAAAAATCCGCGGGGGGCGGGGGGGGGGTTTCCCTAAAAATCCGATTTTCTTGCTGCCAAGGCCGTGTTTTTCCAGGGAAAAGGGAGCTCAAGAAGAAAGGGAAAAAAGGGAAAAAAGAGAAAAAAGGGAAAAAAGGGAAAAAAGGGAAAAAAGGGATAAAATCTCAGAGAAAAAAGGGAAAAATCTCCACCCACGCCCCTGGATCAACAGGCAATGGAAATTTCCTTTGGAAGGAGGAAAATCAAGGCTGGAAAACCCAAGGAAAGGGGGGGAAATGCCTCAGTTTCCCCCAGAACGCCACAGAGGAGGAGAAAAACTGGGGGAAAAAAAACCCTCTGGAAATTTTCCAACCCTTATTCCCGAAGGACATCCCGCCGAAGTGGGACGGGGAAGGGCTGGGAGAAGCCACCTTGGATCCGAGTTGGCTCCCAAATTCCACAGGAAGGGCCTGAGCGGGCAGCAAAGCCCCAATTCCAGGGAAAAAAACGGGATTTCCGTGGGATTTCACCAAAAACGCGCTCGGATGTGACACGACATCGACTTCCCGGGAATTCGTCGCTGTCCGGGATGATCAGATTAACTCCCATGGTAACTCCTCAAATCCCGTCGTTTATTCCAGCTCTTCTCCACCTTCTCCATCCTCCAAAGCTGCCGGAATGCGGAAACCAGGCCTTGGGAATCGCTGGTTAAATCACGGATTTAATTCCGACTCCAGGATGATCCCGATCCCGGAGCCCGGGGTGGGATCTGATGGGACCACGCGCCTTTGCCACCCTCCACAATTCCATAAATGATCCATAATTCCCACAAATCTTGGGATGGGATCCGATGGGATCTGATGGGATCCGATGGGATCCGATGGGATCCGATGGGACCGCGCGCCTTCGCCGCCCTCCACAATTCCATAAATCATCCATAATTCCCACAAATCTTGGGATGGGATCCGATGGGATCCAATGGGACCGTGCGCCTTCGCCGCCCTCCACAATTCCATAAATCATCCGTAATTCCCACAAACCTTGGGATGGGATCCGATGGGATCCGATGGGATCTGATGGGATCCGATGGGACCGCGCGCCTTCGCTGCCCTCCACAATTCCATAGATCATCCCTAATTCCCTCAAACCTTGGGATGGGATCCGATGGGATCCGATGGGATCCGATGGGACCACGCGCCTTCGCCGCCCTCCACAATTCCATAAATGATCCATAATTCCCTCAAATCTTGGGATGGGATCCGATGGGATCCGATGGGACCACGCGCCTTCGCCGCCCTCCACAATTCCATAAATCATCCGTAATTCCCACAAATCTTCGGATGGGATCCAATGGGACCGCGCGCCTTCGCCGCCCTCCACAATTCCATAAATGATCCCTAATTCCCACAAATCTTGGGATGGGATCCGATGGGACCGCGAGCCTGGATTGGCGCCATCATAACTCGTCCGTAATTCCCTGAAATCTTGGGATGGGATTCCATGGTCGCCTCCAGGCACCCGCCCATCACTCCGCCAGGTGATTGACAGCTCGGGATAACGGAACGAGCAGGATCCATCCGTAATGAGGGAATGGAATGGGAATGTGAAGGATTTAAGCCAGGAAAACCCGGAAATGGCTCACTCCGGGCATTCCCTTCCCAAAAAACAGCCGGATTTTGGCCATGGATCGAGGGATCATTTTCTCCTTGGGAATGGGAAACCCTGGGAGCTGCTCCTCTGCCAGAGGCTCCCAACAAAAACCAGGAAAACATCCCAAAAGTGTCGGAGAGGATTAAATTCGGGATCGGGGGGGGCACCGTGGTCCATCCCCATCCTTCGGCATCGGATCATGGAATTAAGGCGGGAAAAGGCCGTCGGGATCATGGAGTCCAAGCATTCCCACGGCACTTCCATGCCCCAGGGGCCACATCCAGGGGTTTTGGAACAATTCCAGGGACGGGAAGCTCGTTCCAGGGCTTCACCACCTTTTCCACGGAGGAATTTTCCCAAAATCCGACCTAAACCCCTCCTGCTGCACCCTGAGGCCGTTCCCTCTTTTCCTGTCCTTTATTCCCTGGGAAAAGGGACGGATCCCTGGGAACGGTGCCGGTGGAGAGGCTCCAAGGGGTGAGGAAAAGCCTCATTCCAGCATCTCCTCAATCCCTCAATCCCTGGCTTTAATCCCCAGAAACCTCCCTCAGGAGCAAAACCACCCCAAACACTCGCGGTTATCCATGAAAAAGCTGGAAAATCCCATCCGAGCAACAATCGTGGGTGATTTTGACCATCCCAACGGAGGAACTTTGGGATTCGGCCTCTCCAGCCTGTCCAGACTCGGGAATTCCGTCATTTTTGTCCCGTGTGCGGATAATTCCCACACGTGGGAGACGGGATCGTTGCTCTCCATGCTCCTCTCCCACGGATGGGCCTTTCCTTAAATCCCAAGAAAAGCCAATCCCGAGGAAAAACGAGCTTCCAGATCCCAGATTTTACCCCATCCCATCCTCCAAGCTCGGCCTCAGAGGCTCCAAAGGCCTTTCCCTCGGCTCGGAGCCAACGTTTCCCCGGCGTGGAAAAGCCGGAGAATTCCGGATCCTTCCCGGGAAAAACACCGGAAGGAGGGGCTGCCCTGAGGATCCCGGTTTAGAGGCTTTGTGTTCGGATAAACCGGGAATTCTGGCTCCCTGCCAAGCTCGGGAAAGCTTTTCTCTCCCAAAAAAAACCCCCACCAGGGAAGGGGTGAACTTTAAAAATCCAGGATCTTTCCCAGCCTTCCCTGCCTTTTCCCTCTTTTCTTCGGAGCGAGTTCAGCGCCGGGAAATCTCCTTTTTCCAGCTCTTTTTCCCTCCCCTCCTCCTTCCCAACCCCCCCCTCCCCAATTCCTGATGCAAATTTATGCAAATCAGGCAGCGCCTGCTCCCAGCCAGGGATAATAAAGGAGAGGTATGAAAAGAGGGAGGAATCCCGGCATGGGAGGGCTGGAAAAATCCATTGTTCCACGGAAAAGGGCGGAATTATTTTCCTGTTAAAGGCAAGGTTGGGTTTAATTAAATTTGTGTTTTCCATGCTTTTGATGAGCTCCGTTGTTGGGCGGCTCTTTCCCGAGGGATCGCGGCGGGAATGGGAAAAGGGGGACGCGGCAGCCGGATCCGGCTCATCCCAATCCCAGCAGGGCTTGGAAAGGGCCAAACTGGGGGGAAATCCATTGGAAATGCATTTTTTCCTGGGAAATTCAACCGTGATCCCAACTTAAAGTTCATATTCCCGAATGTGCCGCATTTGGAGGATGCAAACATTCCCAAATCCCTCATATTCCCAGAAAAGCCACATTTGGAGGATGCAAACATTCCCAAATCCCTCATATTCCCAAAAATGCCGCATTTGGAGGATGCAAACATTCCCAAATCCCTCATATTCCCAAAAACGCCACATTTGGAGGATCCAAAGATTCCCATGTCCCTCATATTCCCAAAAACGCCGCATTTGGAGGATGCAAACATTCCCAAATCCCTCATATTCCCAAAAACGCCACATTTGGAGGATCCAAACATTCCCAAATCCCTCATATTCCCAAAGCCGCCAAGTTTCGAGGATGCAAATGCCCAAGGATCTCCTGGAAAGCAGCTTGGAGCCAAATCCAGCCGGGAATTGTGGCGGGAATGGGAAAAGGGGGACGCGGCAGCCGGATCCGGCTCATCCCAATCCCAGCAGGGCTTGGAAAGGGCCAAACTGGGGGGAAATCCTTTGGAAACGCATTTTTTCCTGGGAAATCAACCGTGATCCCAACTTAAAGTTCATATTCCAGAATGTGCCGCATTTGGAGGATGCAAACATTCCCAAATCCCTCATATTCCCAGAAAAGCCACATTTGGAGGATGCAAACATTCCCAAATCCCTCATATTCCCGAAAACGCCGCATTTGGAGGATCCAAACATTCCCAAATCCCTCATATTCATAAAAACGCCGCATTTGGAGGATGCAAACATTCCCAAATCCCTCATATTCCCAAAGCCGCCAAGTTTTGAGGATCCAAACATTCCCAAATCCCTCATATTCCCGAATGTGCCACATTTGGAGGACCCAAACATTCCCAAATCCCTCATATTCCCAAAACTGCCACATTTGGAGGATCCAAACATTCCCAGATCTCCTGGAAAGCAGCTTGGAGCCAAATCCAGCCGGGAATTGCGGCTGGAATGGGAAAAGGGGGACGCAGCAGCCGGATCCGGCTCATCCCAATCCCAGCAGGGCTTGGAAAGGGCCAAACTGGGGGGAAATCCATTGGAAACGCATTTTTTCCTGGGAAATTTAACTGCTGTCCCAACTTAAAGTTCGTATTCCCGAATGTGCCGCATTTGGAGGATGCAAATATTCCCAGATCCCTCATATTCCCAAAAACGCCACATTGGAGGATCCAAACATTCCCATGTCCCTCATATTCCCAAAAACGCCGCATTTGGAGGATGCAAACATTCCCAAATCCCTCATATTCCCAAAAACGCCACATTTGGAGGACCCAAACATTCCCATGTCCCTCATATTCCCAAAAACGCCACATTTGGAGGATCCAAACATTCCCAAATCCCTCATATTCCCAAAACTGCCACATTTGGAGGATGCAAATATTCCCAAATCCCTCATATTCCCAAAAACGCCGCATTGGAGGATCCAAACATTCCCAAATCCCTCATATTCCCAAAAACGCCGCATTTGGAGGATCCAAACATTCCCAAATCCCTCATATTCCCAAAAACGCCACATTTGGAGGATCCAAACATTCCCAAATCCCTCATATTCCCAAAGCTGCCAAATTTCGAGGATGCAAATGCCCAAGGATCTCCTGGAAAGCAGCTTGGAGCCAAATCCAGCCGGGAATTGTGGCGGGAATGGGAAAAGGGGGACGCGGCAGCCGGATCCGGCTCATCCCAATCCCAGCAGGGCTGGAAAGGGCCAAACTGGGGGGAAATCCTTTGGAAACGCATTTTTTCCTGGGAAATTCAACCGTGATCCCAACTTAAAGTTCATATTCCAGAATGTGCCGCATTTGGAGGATGCAAACATTCCCAAATCCCTCATATTCCCAGAAAAGCCACATTTGGAGGATGCAAACATTCCCAAATCCCTCATATTCCCGAAAACGCCACATTTGGAGGATGCAAACATTCCCATGTCCCTCATATTCATAAAAACGCGGCATTTGGAGGATGCAAATATTCCCAAATCCCTCATATTCCCAAAAACGCCGCATTGGAGGATCCAAACATTCCCAAATCCCTCATATTCCCGCATGTTCCGCATTTGGAGGATCCAAACATTCCCAAATCCCTCATATTCCCAAAAACGCCACATTTGGAGGATCCAAACATTCCCATGTCCCTCATATTCCCAAAAACGCCGCATTTGGAGGATCCAAACATTCCCAAATCCCTCATATTCCCAAATGTGCTGCATTTGGAGGATGCAAACATTCCCAAGTCCCTCATATTCATAAAAACGCCACATTTGGAGAATCCAAACATTCCCAAATCCCTCATATTCCCAGAAAAGCCGCATTTGGAGGATGCAAACATTCCCAAATCCCTCATATTCCCGAATGTGCCGCATTTGGAGGATCCAAACATTCCCAAATCCCTCATATTCCCAAAAATGCCACGTTTGGAGGATGCAAACATTCCCAAATCCCTCATATTCCCGAAAACGCCGCATTTGGAGGATGCAAACATTCCCATGTCCCTCATATTCCCAAAAACGCCACATTTGGAGGATGCAAACATTCCCAAATCCCTCGTATTCCCAAAAATGCCAAGTTTCGAGGATGCAAACATTCCCAAATCCCTCATATTCCCAAAAACTCCGCATTTCGAGGATGGAAAACGCCCAAGGACCTCTTGGAAAGGACATCGGAGCCAAATCCAGGCAGGAATTGGAGGAAAAGCTCCCCTGCAAAGGAGCCAAATCCCGCCAGGAATGGGAGCCGGAGCTGCTCCGGGGGGCCCCATTCCCACATCCCGTCCCTGCTCCCGTCGGCATCGGCACCCGGAGAGGCCGATCCCTTCCCTCTCATCCCGGTTTTGGGAGGGGTTTCCATCCTTCCTTCCTTTCCAGGGAACGCAGTGGAGGCCGGCGGGCGCTTCCAGCCCTTCCCGCCCGCTCCGATACCGTCTCGGATCGCTCCGATAATCCCGATCTAATTTGCCGGGAGCCGGCACCGAGTTCCTTCGGCACTTCATTAGGGAGCGTGAACAGCATCTCATTATCCCAACGCCGCCACCACTCCCGGCAAATTCCCCTCTGGAAAAACCCCAAGTCCAAGCCGGATTTGGGATCCCTTGGGATGGGGGATCCCGCATTGATCCTTGGTCGCACGGGGAGCAGTTTCCGCTCTCCAGACCCGGATTTATCCTTCGGGATCCCCCCGGCTTGAGCTCAGTTTTAGCTTTTCCCAAAAATTTTGACTTCTTGGAGGTTTGTGCTCATTCCAACCCTGGAATTATTTCTGGAAATCCACGTTCCCAAGGGATCCCGTTCCCAATCCACGTGCAGCCATTCCCTCCCAACCCATTCCATCCCAAAAAAGGCTGGAAAACGTCACCGCCAGCGCTTTCCTTCGGGAAATGCGCAAATTTAGGGACATTTGTGGGGTGGAAACCCAGCGACACGGTCGGGGGGGAACTTTTAGGGAGCGGCTGCCTGGATTTGGGAACACGGGGAAGGATAAAAGGAAATTCAGGAATTAATTACGGGGGATCGGGGAGGAAATCGGGTGGGGGGTGGGGGGGTTGCACAAATCCAACTCAAAATCCCCCCACGAGCTTCGGATGCTGCCGATTTCAGGGATGAGGGGGGACATGGATGAGCTCGACCCCCACTCCTGGATTTTCCGGCGTCTCCTCCCGGCAGGAGAAGGGACAGACAAGGAGAAAGGAAGACGGATCCGAGGGAGGGAGGGAGGGAGGGGGAGCGAGCACGAGCCGCGGTTATTTATAGGAGCTGCGTTTGTGCGGGAGGAGGGAGCGCTGCCAAAAAGGGATGGGAAAAATAATCCCGGAGCCAGGTGCCGCCGCCTCGGGAAGAGCCGGCGGGGAGCTCAAGGTGAGCCAGAAAGGGAGGAAAAGGAGGAAAAGAAGGAAACGAAATAATAAAATCGGGGTTTGTTCGGGTTTCTCCGTCAGTTCTCACCTGGTCGGGAGCGGCCCCGGCCTCTGCGACCCCCTCGTGCCACAGACTCGGGGGCTGGACACGAAGGATTTTCCTCCTGGCTGGGAATTTGGGATGCAGCCGCGCCTCTGGATCGGGGTTTGGGGAGAGGAGAGCCCCGAAATCCAAAGGAAGGGCCTGGGAAGGGATTAGGGCACAGCTGACAACAGATTCCCAAGGGAACCGTAGGGAAAATAACCCCTGGATCTGACCCTGGATCCCAGCCCGCCGTGCCCCACGGATGGAAACCCTCATCCCAAAAATCTGCATCCCGAAAAACCAGTGTCCATAGCCAGGCTCCCGCCCGAATTGCACATCAATTAAAAAATTAATTAACTCAGCCTGCAAAGGTCTTGCCCCCACCTTGGAGGCAAAAAGAGGGAAACTCCACATTATTTTAGGGAAAAGACCCATTTTGCCTTAATTTCGGGGCCATCCCGGAGCTCTTTGTGCTCCAGGTTGGACGTGGGAAGGGACAATCCCGGATCCACGTGGATCCTTCCACGTCCTCGCGCGGCGCTGGGATGGCTCCTGACTTATTCACGGGAAAGCATAAATATAAAACACGGAAAATCCACGAAAATAAACGCGGGGAAAGCCAGGAGAAGCGGGGGAGGACACGGATCCCATCTCCCAGGGAAGCGGGAGGCGGCTCCGGCTCCGAGGAGCCGGGATGGGATAATCACGGCGAGCGCGAGCAGCAAAGCGGCGTCTCCACGTCTCCTCAGTCCTTCCCGACCTCCTTCCCTCCCTCATCCCAGTTTTTCCCCCCTCCCCGCACGAATCCATCTCCTCCCCGCTCTTTTCAGAGCCGCTGTCATCGCGTTGTCACCCGGCGACGCCGAGCTGGGCTCTGAGCGAGATGGAAAAAAAATCCGGAGGGGAAAAAGAAGGAAAAAAACATAAAAATGTTCCAAACCCGCCCCGAAGCCGATTTGCCATCCCAATAACACAAAACCTGGGAATTTATTCCTAAGCCGGAGGCGGTTTTGGCAGGAGGAGCTGACGGCGGCACAGGGAACGGGGATCGTGGAATTCGAGGCTGGAAAAGATCTCCAAGGTCGTGGAGTCCAAGCACCAGCGCTGAACACGGCCCCAGGGGCCACGTCCAGGGGGTTGGAACTCTTCCAGGGACGGGAATTCCGCCGTTTCCTCGGGAAAAGGAGGAGGAGGAAGCAAGGAGAGGGACCAAGGCTTGCTGGGGCTTTAGGGAGGAAAGGCCAAGTGGGGCTTTGGAAAGAAAGACCCAAGTGGGGCTTTAGGGAGGAAAGGCCAAGTCGGGCTTTAGAAAGAAAAGGTCAAGTCGGGCTTTGGAAAGAAAGACCCAAGTGGGGCTTTAGGGAGGAAAGGCCAAGTCAGGCTTTAGAAAGGAAAGACCCAAGTGGGGCTTTAGGGAGGGAAGGTCAAGTCCGGCTTTAGAAAGGAAGGGCCAAGTCGGGCTTTGGAAAGAAAGACCCAAGTGGGGCTTTAGGAAGGAAAGGTCAAGTCGGACTTTAGAAAGAAAAGGTCAAGTCGGGCTTTGGAAAGAAAAGGTCAAGTCGGGCTTTGGAAAGAAAGACCCAAGTGGGGCTTCAGGGAGGAAAGGCCAAGTCGGGCTTTGGAAAGAAAAGGTCAAGTCGGGCTTTGGAAAGAAAGACCCAAGTGGGGCTTTAGGAAGGAAGGAAGAGTCAAGGTGGGCTTTAGGAAGGAAAGGCCAAGTCAGGTTTTGGGAAGAAAGAGCCAAGTCAGGCTTTAGGAAGGAAAGGCCAAGCTGGGCTTTAGGAAAGAAAGAGCCAAGTGGGGCTTTAGGGAGAAAAGGCCAAGTCGGGCTTTGGAAAGAAAAGGTCAAGTCGGGCTTTGGAAAGAAAGACCCAAGTGGGGCTTTAGGGAGGAAAGGCCAAGTCAGGTTTTGGGAAGAAAGAGCCAAGTCAGGCTTTAGGAAGGAAAGGCCAAGTCACACTTTAGGAAAGAAAGACCCAAGTGGGGCTTTAGGAAGGAAGAAAGAGTCAAGGTGAGCTTTAGGAAGGAAAGGCCAAGTCAGGTTTTGGGAAGAAAGAGCCAAGCTGGGCTTTAGGGAGGAAAGGCCAAGTGGGGCTTTAGGAAGGAAAGGCCAAGCTGGGCTTTAGGATGAAAGAGCCAAGTCAGGCTTTAGGAAGGAAAGGCCAAGTCAGGCTTTAGGAAGGAAGAAAGACCCAAGTCAGGCTTTAGGAAGGAAGAGCTAAACAGGGCTTTAGGAGGAAAAGGCCAAGTGGGGCTCTGGAAAGGAAGAGCCAAGAGGGGCTTTAGGAAGGAAAGTCCAAGCCGGGCTTTAGAAAGGAAGAGCCAAGTGGGGCTTTAGGAAGGAAAGGCTAAATCAGGCTCTGAAAGTAAAAGGCCAAGTGGGGCTTTAGGACGACAAGGCCAAGTCGGGCTTTGGAAAGAAAAGGCCAAGTTGGGTTTGGGGAAGAAAGAGCCAAGTGGGGCTTTACAAAGGAAGAGCCAAGCCAGGCTCTGGAAAGAAAAGACCAAGCCGGGCTCTAGGGACGAAGAGCCAAGCCAGGCTTTAGCCCGTGCTGGGCTGGGATCAATTCTCGTTGCAAAGCAGACAAGAAAACCCCCTCGGTTTTATGGCTTTTCCGGCCTTTCCCGCTCTCACAGCCCGTGGAACGCGGGAGGCCGGGCCGGGAGGGATCTCCCCGGCGCTGCGCTGACAGGGGGAGGACAAATGAGAGCGTTTAGGCTCTAATTAGGCACTAATGACCCGCTCCGAGGTCTCCGGCGCGGCGCAGCCGGGCGGGAGCTCAGCAATTTGTCAGGTCCTTGCCAAGCCCGGGGGAAGCGCGGCCGAGTCGTTGACCCCGTTATGGACTCGGCCTCTTCCAGACACCCGGCTGGGAATAAAAACCCGCTCTAGTCCCGACTTTCCTCCAAACCGGGCTCCTGGAGGCTCTCGGAGCAGAGCCAAGAGGCTTCTCCGGGCTGCTCGAGGGTGCCGAGCCAAAGCAGGGGAAAAAAAGGGGTTTAGCCCCAATTTCCCGGCTTTTCTTCTCCCAAAAGAGCCTTTGGAAATGTTGAAACCTCTTCCCGTCACTATTTATAGAGGATATTTATAGACGAAAGGAATTGATTGTGCTTCGGGGGGGAGGAAACCGCGGTTTTGTCCAAGTTTCGGATTTAAGCTCTGCCAAGCTCCTGCAATTTTAACGAGGGCTTTGGCACCCGGCTCAGCTGGAGCGAAACCTCATCGTCCCTCTCCGCTCCCCAGGCTCCGAGAGACCCCAAATCCAACCGGCCGCGCTCAGCAGGGCCTGGATGGGATCCCACCCTCCCGGCAAGGAGCTGGATCCGAGCGGAGCCGCCCCGCGGGGAGTTTGGAGCCGTCCCGGGGTGGTTTTGGCAGGGAAAGCCGCAAAGACGGAGCCCCCGCCGTGACGGGAGCAGACGATTCCAGGCCTGGCACCGGCACAGTTTGGATTCTGCTCCGGATCCAAGCCCGAGCTTTTCCTCCCTTCCAGTTGACTTCCTCCCCGCAGCCGCCAGCGGGATTCAGGCATTTCACAGGCAGGAAAAGCACGGAAAAAGGGCAGGAATGGGATTTTTGGGCCGTCCTGGCGCCCAACAGAAGGAGAAACCCGAGGTGGGTTCACCTTCACCTTCGGCATCCGAGGTGGCTTTTGGATAATCCCGACTCATCCGTGACCTTCACGCTCCGGAGGAGGAAAGGGAGAGGTTTGAGCGGGAATGGGGAGGAAAAGGACGTTAATTCGAGGTAACAGCGCCCCAAAGGCTCGGATCGCGCCCTGGGAAAGCGCACAACCTGCTCCGGCACCAGGATCATCCCCACAGGCACCGAACCCTGGGAAAACTCATCCCTCTCCCGCCGCATCCCGCTCCGGCAGCTCCAGAGATCGCGCTCTCCCCGGATTCACCGGCGTGGCCGCCAGGGATGATCAGATCCTCGTTAATTATCCCTCGGCTCCGCGGGCTGGGATCATCTCCGGGCTGGGATCATCTCCCGGTGCCACCGCGGGGCCTCCTCGCGCCCTTAACGCGCTGTGACTTCGGCGGCTCCGGCGCAATCCCGGGATCGGCGCCACCGATCCGGTCCCCGACCTGTCACGGAGCCTTAAAATCATCCGGGGACGGCTCGGGGACAGCGCGGCGCCGGCGAAGGGCGTGAATAATTCATGGAAGCGACGCGACGGCGCGGGAGCGGATCCCGGGGGGCGGAATCGCCGTGGGGCGGGATGGGGAGCGCTCGGTGGATCCATCGGGAAAGGGGAAAGGTGGGAAGAGTCGGATGCCGATAAATTAATTAATGGAGATAAGAAAGAGGGGGCTGGTGTTGCTCTGGCTCGCAGAGGTGGCCTTGTTCCCCAGCTTTGTTTCCCATAAGGAAAATTCCCGTGTTTTTGTAGGATTAGGAGCATCAAGTGCCACAAAACCCCACCGAAAAATCCCAAAAAAACCGGAGGAGAGACCCAGCGCACGACGGGGCAGGAGCAGCCCTTACCGAGTGGTTATTCCCAAAAAACACAAAACATTCCACCCCAAACCTTCCCTTTCCCCAAAACCCTCTAAATCCAGGAAAAGCCATGAAAATCCCACTTGGAACGGGAGGGAAACGGCCTCGGATGGGGCTTTGCTTCTCCCTGGGAGCTTCCCGAGCCCACTGGAATTTATTTTTCCCGTTTTCCCAGCAAACACAACCAGGAACGTTACAGGAAGTGTCGCTGATGACCTCAGGTCGGGATGGGGCCCGCGTCACCTTCCGGGAGCATCCCAAGGGATAAACCGGCTCCTCCTGACGCCCCCAATCCCATCATTTGGTTTATTCCCGAATTACGGAGGATCCGTTTCTCCCTTTTTTTTCCCTCCGAGGTCGAGGAGGAGAGGGAGACGCCCAAGGTCATCCCGGAGCTTTTCCAAAGGCTGAACACGGAACCGATGCTCCGGAGCTCGGTTACACGGAGCTTTCTTGGGATAAACACGAGCCGGGGGACGAACTCGTCGCTTCTGGCACCCGGAGCATCCCAAACGAGGTCATTCCAAGGTCATCCCAAGGTCATTCCCACTGGGATCCACCAGGAGCCGCTGATCCATGGTCAGGGATCCACTCCGGGTCTGGGAAGGGATTGTCAAAACCCAAATGTTCCTCCTCACTCCGAGCATCGAACCCAAGAGTTTCGTGGCTCATTCCATGGGGTCAAATCCCACTTCCAGAGCTCCAGATCCCGGTTTTTCCATCCACGTGGACAGAGGGCCAACCCCTCCCATCCCTTGAATTCCTTATTCCCTCCCAAAATTCCTCTTTCCTTTGCAAAATTCCTTATTCCCTCCCAAAATTCCCTTTTCCTTTGCAGAATTCCTTATTCCCTCCCAAAATTCCCTTTTCCTTTGCAGAATTCCTTATTGCCTCCCAAAATTCCTCATTTCCTCCCAAAATTCCCTATTCCCTCCCAAAATTCCCTTTTCCTTTGCAAAATTCCTTATTCTCTCCCAAAATTCCTTATTCCCTCCCAAAATTCCTTTTTCCTTTGCGGAATTCCTTATTCTCTCCCAAAATTCCTCATTTCCTCCCAAAATTCCTTATTCCCTCCCAAAATTCCCTTTTCCTTTGCGGAATTCCTTATTCCCTCCCAAAATTCCTTATTTCCTCCATGAAATTCCTGTTCTGCCTCTCCAAGGCTCCCGAACGTGCCTGGAATGCGGCGTTTTCCCCCTTTCCAGCCCCGTTCCGAGCCGGAATTCCAAACAACGGGAGGTTCCATGGAATTTCGGTTCCCTTTCTTCAGGAGAAGCTCGGCTGGGTCTCCCCCCACCTTTGGGTGTAAAAACGAGAGGAAAAATGCGGATTTTTCATTTTTTCCCCCCCAAAATTCCCGAATTCCGGGTGTTTCGCGGCCGCCGTCGGTGCAACGCAGCCCCAGCTCCGTGCTGGAAGCGGCCACAGGGAGAAGGGACACGGAGCGGTTCCCGCTTCCCAAATTAACGCCCTAATTACAGGCCCGGCTAATTAAACTCCTTCCCGGGCCAGAGGACGGAGGAAGTGGAGCAGATCCCAAAATCCAGGACGCTGCTGGCACTGGAGCGACCCCAAAAAGGAGGTTGGGACGTCAAAGGTGCCCTCAGGGAGGCGTCCCCCATTCCAGAGGCTTGGAAAAGCTCCAGGGAGGGCTGGGATTTATGGAACAGCTCAAGGAGACGATGAAATCCCAGTTTGGGACACGGGGATGGCACAAAACCCATCCCAGTCCCAGTTTGGGACATGGAAATGAAACAAAACCCATCCCAATCCCAGTTTGGGACACGGGGATGACACAAAGCCCATCCCAATCCCAGTTTGGGATACGGGGATGGCACAAAACCCATCCCAATCCCAGTTTGGGACATGGAAATGGAATAAAACCCATCCCAATCCCAGTTTGGGATATGGGGATGGAACAAAACCCATCCCAATCCCAGTTTGGGATACAGGAATTGCAAAAACCCATCCCAATCCCAGTTTGGGACATGGAAATGGAATAAAACCCATCCCAATCCCAGTTTGGGATATGGGGATGGAACAAAACCCATCCCAATCCCAGTTTGGGATACAGGAATTGCAAAAACCCATCCCAATCCCAGTTTGGGACACAGAAATGGAACAAAACCCATCCCAACCCCAGTTTGGGACACAGGGGTGGCACAAAACCCATCCCAGTCCGAGTTTGGGACATGGAAATGGCACAAAACCCATCCCAATCCCAGTTTGGAAAACAGGGATGGAACAAAACCCATCCCAATCCCAGTTTGGGACACGGGGATGGCACAAAACCCATCCCAACCCCAGTTTGGGACACGGGGATGGAACAAAACCCATCCCAATCCCAGTTTGGAAAACAGGGATGGAACAAAACCCATCCCAATCCCAGTTTGGGATACAGGAATTGCACAAAACCCATCCCAATCCCAGTTTGGGATATGGGGATGGCACAAAACCCATCCCAATCCCAGTTTGGGACACCGGGATGGCACCAAACCCTTCCCAGCCAGGAAAACTCACGGGATGAGGTCAAAAAACCCTTCCCGAAGTTTTCCCCCAAAAAATTCCCTACAGAGTGCAAACCCCCCTTACAAAATATCCTTAAAAATCAGCATTCCCAAAAATTAAAATCCCATTGGGAACACGGCAGATTTCCAATGGGAACAGAGCGGGAAGAACTGCGGGATGAATCCCAGATTTCCTTCTCCAAACCCGGATCTCCGCTCCCCTGGGACTGAGCCCCGAGCCAGGGGAGGATCAGGTTTTGGGAAAACTCTTTTTTCCTCGATTTTGGGGAGAAAAACCACGGAAAGGGGGAGTGAGAAGAGTCCGAGGAGCCTCTTCATGCCAGGATCCGCCTCAGCTCCCGCGTGTTCCCAAAAAGCCACAGGGGAGATCCCACCTGGAGCGAATCCATTCCCGAATTCCCGATTTCTTTGGCCGCAAAAATTAAGGGGAAATTTAAAAAAAAAAAAAAAAAAAAAAAAAAAGGGGGAAAAAAAAGGAGGAAATTGGAAAAAAATTAAAGGGATTTTTAAAAAAAAAAAAGGAAAGAAAACGGGGGGAAATTGGGGGAAAAAAAGAAATTCCATGAATAATGGGGAAATTGAAATTTTTTAAAAAGGGGGAAAAAAGGGGAAAATTGGCAAAAAATAAAGGGAAGTTCCAAAAATAACGGGGAAAACTGGGGGAAAAAAAGGAAATAAAAGGGGAAAATTGGAAAAAAATGAAGGGAAAGAAAAAAAAGGAAAGAAAAGGGGGAAAAATTGGGGGAAAAAAAGAAATTCCATAATTAATGTGGAAATTTAAAGGAAAAAAAAAGGGAAAAAAAGGGGGAAAATTGGAAAAAAATAAAGGGAAATAGAAAAAATAATGGGGAGATTTGGGAGGAAAAAAAGGAAAAAAAAGGAGAAAATTGGAAAAAAAATAAAGAGAAAGTCAAAAATAATGGGGAAATCTGGGGGGAAAAAAAAGGAGAAAAAAGGGGGAAAATCGGAAAAAAATAAAGGGAAATTGAAAAAATAATGGGAAAATTTGGGGGAAAAAAAGGAAAAAAAAGGAGAAAATTGGAAAAAAAAAAAGGGAGATTCCAAAACAATGGGGAAATCGGAAAAAAAAAAAAAAAAGGAGAAAAAAGGGGGAAAATTGGAAAAAAATAAAGGGAAATCGAAAAAATAATGGGGAAATTTGGGAAAAAAGAGGGGAAAACAGGAAAAAAAATAAAGAGAAATTCCAAAAATAACGGGGAAATTTTTTAAAAGTAAGGGAACAAAAAGGAGGGGAAATTCTAAAAAAAAAATAAAGGGAAATTCCAAAGTTAATGGGGACTTTTTTTTTTAAAATAAGGAAATAAGGAAAAAAAAAAAGAGGGGGAATTGGGAAAAATGAAGGGAAATTCCATAAATAACGGAATTACTCCATAAATAACGGGGAAACCGCAAAATTTCAGGAGAACTTCCAAAATTTAAATGGAAACTGCCAAAAGCAGCTGCTTCCTGCAGGAAAAATCCTCTTCCCTGGCTCCTTGGAGAAGGATTTGTGGATCCTGCCGAGGTCAAAGCAGGGCTTAAACCCAGCCTAGGCCGAGCTTAACTCCCTGTCCCCAGTTCCCGCTGCCGAACTCTTCCCCGCTGTTTCCTTTGGAAAAGGTTGGAGCGGGAAGGGTTTGGGGGCAGCTCCGAATCTGAGCGCCCTAAAAACCTCAGGATTGTTGAAATCTCCGCGGGGTAAAAAGCTCGGCATCCCAAAAATCCCCCGGGATGAAGAAAAGCTGGGAAAATTCTGGGAAAACCCAGAATTCCCTGGCGATAAATGGATTTTCCTCCTCGTTTTTCCCGCCCTCGTGCAGAGCGGAATTGGCTGCATTTTCCCGGAATAAAGGGAAGGGGTCCAGCAGAGCCTGGATTCTCCTGGATGAATCCAGAGGGAATTTTTTTTCCCATTTTCCCAGCCCGGCTCCGACTCCTGGATGCAAACAGGAGACGGAGAAAAACGGGGACAAATCGGTCGCGGTTTAAGACAAGGAGCGGGATTTCCTCCCACGGCTCTTCCCTCCTCCCTGCGCGGCTCCAAAAATCCCGGATCCATCCCAAATCCAGGCGTTTATTCCTCGTTAATCACCGCGGAGACGTTTAAGTGCTTCCCTGGCTGGGATTCAGCGGGAATTTTTAGCTTTTACGGGGCTTTTGGGAATCCACGGGAGGGGTTTTTTACCCTTGGACGCGAAACGGGAACGTCGAGGGTGGGGCAGATCCAGGGAGGATTTCCCGGGAGTCCTGGAGAAGGAAAAGTCCTTGGAATGAGGAAATCCAGGGCAGGGGTGTCTGAATTATACATCGAGATTTAAATACGGATGGGAACAAATCCAGCGGGAAGCAGGAGAGCAAGGAAAGGGGGATAAAACACATCCCAAATTTCCATATTTTATCCCGATGCGGCATCCCAATCCATCGGGATTTTAGCTCCATCTTGGAGCTAAAATCTTCCATCCTTCACGAAGGAAAAATTCCTTTTTTTCCCCTTATTTGCAGCTTTTCCCTTTCTCCCTTTGCCTGCCAGGTCCTGGTTCCCAAATTTTCCCAGAAAAAGGAGGGAAAAGGCCCGGGAGCTGCTCCCAAATAATCCCCGAGGCAGAGGAAGGGACAACTCGCAGTGGAAAATCCCAATATTCCCATTTTTTTTCTTCCCACAAAAGGGTTAATCCAGCTAAGAAAGAGAAAAGGGGGGAAAAAAAATCCATTTGAGCCATTCCCATCCCATCCCTCCCGGCGGATAAATGCGGGAAAATCACCCGGAGCAGCTCGATGACCCCGAGTTATTTCCAGGCAATTCCGGGGGATTATGGACAAGAACAAGGAAGGGCAAACGATCCCGAATCCCGGATCCCGGATCCTGGAGGGACACGGAGGACACAGGGAATTCGGAACCTCTGGGATTCTTCCCTCGGCTTGGAAAGCCGGCGGAAAAACCGAGTCTGGGGCGTGGGAGGGGGGAATTGCTGGAATCAGGGCGGGTTCGGAGCGCTGGGAATGCGCTCCCGTGGATCGATGCTCTGCTCAGCATTCCCTGAGCGCTCCTCGGCCCCCGCTCCGCGCCCAATTCCCGCTTCCCATAAAAAACCAGCGTTTGCTTCAAACTCGTTTTCCTGGAGAATCGAAGCCATCAGGATTTTTTTCCACGGAAAACCCCGCCCGTATCCAAGCCCACGGAGACGGGAGAACGCCGGGATGGGACGGGGAATACAGGAAGCCAAGAAAAACATGGAATTCGGGAGCACTGCCCCCTCCCCGCTCCTGCTTTCTCCATGTGCCCCGCGGGGCCTCTCCTTTGGACGGCGGAATTCTCTCGTCTCCCCGTCCGAGGAATAATTTAATTAACTTGGAGAAACGTTAATTAACTTTAATTGTGGGCGATAATTCATTGTTTCATGGGATATTAATAATTATATTCGGGAAATCTGAGTGCCCGGGCAGCGCCCTGGAACGTCCTAATTAACGGCTCGGATGGGAAGCGTTTAATTGGGAACGTTGGGAAATTGGTTCTGCTCCCCAGGGACGGAATCCGGGACCCGAGGACACGGAAAAGGAGGAAGGGAGGGGAGCTCGGGCTGCTCCCGCCGCTTCCCAAATCCCAAATCCACCTGGGCTGGGTAGTGACACACCTGGATATTCCTTTTTCCCGGATTTTTGGCTCCCAGCCGGCTGCCCCCAGGAATTTTGGGATGGGAAAGGCTTTTTCCCCGTGTTTTCCGCTGCTCTCGTGACCGTCTCAGGCACCTGAAAATCCATCAAGGAATTAGGGGCTCGGAATTTCCAGCAGCCTCGGGAAGCCGGGAAAGGACCCCCCGTGGAACTGTTTGGGTTCTTGGAGTGGGATCAGCCTCGGGAAGGGTTTGTCCTCTGATTGTTCCACCGGTGCCTCGGGAAGACGCGATTCCAGCCCCGCTCCGGCTCCGGTTTTCCCGTTTCTCCTTCATTTTTCTCCTGCCCGGGAGGAAAATTTGGCAATTCCAGGACCTGGTGGGATATCATCCTAATCCAGGACTGGGATGCTCAGAGCCCCCAAATCCCGCTGTCCCCACAATCCAGGACTTGGATGTTTGGACAACAAACCCAGATCCCAGGCCAGGATTTGGATTCTCAGACCCCCAGGTCCCAATATCTTCTCAAATCCCTGTGTCCCCCCAAATCCCTGTGTTCCCCCAAATCCCAGTGTCCCCCCAAATCCCAGTGTTCCCCCAAATCCCTGTGTTCCCCAAAATCCCAGCGTACCCCATCCCAGGAAACGGATGCTCAGACTCCCCAATCCCAATTTTCTTCCCCTCATCCCAGGATTTGGATGCTCAGACCTCCCAATCCCAATTTTCCCTCCCACCCAGGATTTGCATCCTCGGAGCACCCCGATCCAATGCCCCCCCAAATCCCAGTGTCCCCCCAAATCCCAGTGTCCCCGCAAATCTCAGTGTTCCCCAAATCCCAGTGTCCCCGCAAATCTCAGTGTCCCCCCCAAATCCCAGTGTCCCCCCAAATCCCAGTGTCCCCCAATCTCAGTGTCCCCCCAAATCCCAATGTCCCCCCAAATCCCAATGTCCCCCCCAATCCCAGTGTCTTCCCAAATCTCAGTGTCCCCCCAAATCCCAGTGTCCCCCCCAGTCCCAGTGTCCCCCCCCCAAATCCCAGAATTTGGTTGTTCGCACCCCCCAATCCCAAATTTCCCTCCCACCCAGGATTTGGGTGCTCAGACCCCCCAATCCCGATATCCCTCCCACCCACCCAAGGTCTGGATGTTCGGATCCCCCACACCCCAATGTCCCCCCCAATCCCAATAACTCCCCCATAACGGGATTTGGATCCTTGGACCCCCAGGTCCCAATGTTCCCCCAATCCCGGATTTGGATGATCAGACCCCTCAATCCCAATATCCCCCCCATTCCAGGACAAGGATGCTCAGACCCCCATGTCCTAATTCCCCCCAAAATCCCAATGTCCCCCCAATCCAGGACTTGGATATTCGGACAACCCAGATCCCAACATTCCCCCAATCCCAGATTTGGATGCTCAGAGCACCCAATCCCAATTTTCCTTCCCAGACAAGATTTGGATCCTTGGACTCCCCAGGTCCCAATATCCTCCCAGCCCAGGATTTGGATGCTCAGACCCCTCTCAAATCCCAAATTTTCCTCAGGCCCCGATGTCTCCTCAGTTCCCAATTTCCTCCCAGTCCAGGCCTTGGATCCTTGGACCCACCGGATGCTCCACAAGCCTCAGGTTTTGGGATAATTTAGTGGGAAAAACACAACGGATCCCAAAGTAAACCCAAAGGTGGTGTGGGATTTTCCTGCTCCCCTCCGCTCCTCAATCCCAGGGCCATGATCCCACTTTTCCCAGCAGGACTGATCCCAAATCCCATGGAAAAGCTTCCCAAAAATCAGGACAGACCCCAAATCCATGGAGATGCTCCCCAAAAATCAGGACAGATCCCAAATCCATGGAAAAGCTTCCCAAAAAGCAGGATAGGCCTCAATCCCATGGACATGGCCCCCAAAAAGCAGGACAGACCCCAAATCCATGGAGATGCTCCCTAAAAAGCAGGACAGACCCCAAATCCATGGAAATGCTTCCCAAAAATCAGGACGGACCCCAATCCCATGGAGACGCTCCCCCAAAAAGCAGGACAGATCCCAAATCCATGGAAAAGCTTCCCAAAAAGCAGGATAGGCCTCAATCCCATGGACACGTCCCCCAAAAAGCAGGGCAGACCCCAAATCCATGGAGATGCTCCCTAAAAAGCAGGACAGACCCCAAATCCATGGAGATGCTCCCCAAAAATCAGGATCCCGCTGTTCCCAAGCTGTGGGGCCAAAGTGGGGACACGGGAAACCGATTTGGGGTGAGGACGGAATTTGTTCAGAAGGCAACGAGAACTTGGGAATGGAGGATTTGGGAATGGAGGATTTGGGAATGGAGGATTTGGGAATGGAGGATTTGGGGCGGTGCTGCTGCACTTGGAAAAGTCGTTGCTCCCAAAAATATCCGTTAAATCCTCTCTGGATTTGGGGAAAAAACCATCCCCGCACGGGCTGGATCCGTGGAAAATTGCAGGGATGGGGTTAAAGGAGGGGGGAAATCCCTCTGAAATCCAGTGGAAAAGCGGGATCTGGGCGGCTGGAAGAGGCTCACGGACACCTCTCAAACCCTCATCCCTGAGGATGAGGGTGGGAAGGGGCCGAATCCATGGAAAATTGCAGGGATGCGGTGAAGGGAGGGGGAAGTCCCTCTGAAATCCAGTGGCTCCACAACAATTAGGGAATTCCTCTCATTTCTTAGGGAATGGGAGGAAACCGGGAGCAGCCGGACCAGAGGGACTCGAGCCTCAATCACTCCTCGTCCTCAACCTCCTTGAGGAATTCCGGCGTCCGCGGTGGGGATCGATGGATCCCGCGGCATCCGGACGGGCTGACGGACACAGGACGGACCCGTGGCTCCGATCCCTTGGGAATTCACCACGGAAATGCGGGAATTGCTCCATAAACTCTCGGATGAATCAAACGAAACAATGAATCACCGCCGTGCAAACACAGCCAAGAAAACCGGGATTGGGAACGGGCTGCGGGAAACGATCCCGCGACGCCATCGTTTTCCCGGATTTTCCCAGAAAACGGCACCGAAAATCCCCGGGAAAGGAGCGACGTCTTCCAGCCGCATTCCAGACTCGTCCAAGGAGCGGCGGCATCCGGTGGCTCCGTCTCCCCCTGGGAGAAAGGCGAGGGGGGTTTATTTGAAATCCCGCTCCTCCCCTGATCCGTGTGACACCAATCAGGGATCCGGCCCCTCGGGAATCGCTGATTAATGGAGTTAAATATAGCGGGAGCTCGCCAGGGTAAAATTAGGCGCCATGAATAAACATGGCAGCGCCTCGTTAGCGCGCCTCATTACGCTAATGGGGGGCGTTCACGCAGGGCCCGGAATTAGGGATGGACCTCCCGACCTCCTCCCAGCTGCCCGGCTCCCGGGTGGAGCTGGGAAAGAGCCCAGCCGAGCCTTAATGAGAACGTAATTAGCGCACAATTAACGGTCGGGGGTGGGGGTGAAGGGACGTGGCCGTCCTGGAGGCCAAGGGTGTCCTGGGGACGGGGTTGTCCCGGTGACCGGGGGGTTTGGGGGCTGAGGGGTGGCGTGGTCCGACATTCCCAAGGATTTGGTGCAGCACCTGGTCCTGTATCCCGATGGGGTGGTTGGGACGGACATCGTTATGGGGTTCCACCACTGTGGGTTCTCCATGGGGTCAAGCACCGCTATTGGTTGGTTTTGCCCAACGGTCTGGTCAGAGATCCAACATTCCCAAGGATTGGGATGAGGGTTTGGTGCAGCACCTGGTCCTGTACCCCAGTGGGGCGGTTGGGATGGACATCGTTATGGGGTTCCACCACTACGGGGTCTCCATGCGGTTCCACCACTATTGGTCGGCTTTGGCCAGAGGGCTGGTCACAGATCCAGCATTCCCAAGGATTGGGATGAGGGTTTGGTGTGATGAACCCTTATCCCAATGGGACAGTTGGGATTGACATCATTATGGGCTGGCTTTGGCCAACAGTCTGGTCATAGATCCCATTCCCAAGGATTGGGATGAGGGTTTGGTGCAGCACCTGGCGCCTTATCCCAATGGGATACTTGGGTTTGCCATGAGGCCACCATCGTTATGGGTTGGCTTTGCCTGGTGGCATGGCCACCATTCCAACATCTCCTTCCACCATGGCCACCATTCCAACATCCACCATTCCACCATCCACCATTCCAACATCCATCATCCCAACATCCACCATTCCAACATCCATCATCCCAACATCCACCATTCCAACATTCCCTTCCACCATGGCCATAATTCCAACATTCATCATTCCGACATGGCCACCATTCCAGCACCCAGCATTCCAACATCCATCATTCCCACCATGGCCATCATCCCAACATGGCCACCATTCCAACATCCTTTCCCACCACGGCCACCACTCCAACATCCACCATTCCAAAATTCCCTTCCAGTGTGTCCATCATTGCAATACCCATCATTCCAACATCCATCATTCCAACCTCCATCATTCCAACATCCCTTCCCACCATGGCCACCGTTCCAAGATCCATCATTCCAACCTCCATCATTCCAACATCCCTTCCCACCATGGCCATCATTCCAACATGGCCATCATTCCAACATGGCCATCATTCCAACATCCATCATTCCAACATCCCTTCCCACCATGGCCATCATTCCAACATGGCCATCATTCCAACATGGCCATCATTCCAACATCCATCATTCCAACATCCCTTCCCACCATGGCCACCATTCCAACATCCATCATCCCAACATGGCCACCATTCCAACATCCACCATTCCAACATGGCCACCATTCCAACATCCATCATCCCAACATGGCCACCATTCCAACATCCATCATTCCACCATGGCCACCATTCCAACATCTCTTCCCACCATGGCCACCATTCCAACATCCATCATTCCAACATCCATCATTCCACCATGGCCACCATTCCAACATCTCTTCCCACCATGGCCACCATTCCAACATCCTTCATTCCAACACCCACCATTCCAACACCTCCTTCCACCATGGCCACCATTCCAACATCCATCATTCCACCATGGCCACCATTCCAACATCTCTTCCCACCATGGCCACCATTCCAACATCCATCATTCCAACATCCATCATTCCACCATGGCCACCATTCCAACATCTCTTCCCACCATGGCCACCATTCCAACATCCATCATTCCAACACCCACCATTCCAACATCTCCTTCCACCATGGCCACCATTCCAACATCCATCATTCCACCATGGCCACCATTCCAACATCCCTTCCCACCGTGGCCACCATTCCAACATCCTTCATTCCAACACCCACCATTCCAACACCTCCTTCCAGCACGGCCTGGGAATCGCTGTTTCTCCAGCCCAGCTTCCCGAAATCCCGCAGCTCCCGGCTTTGCCGCTTCCCGCGTCATCTCCCAGCCTGCCGGTCATGAATTAACTCCAAAGGAAGCGATTCCAGAGCCCAAATCCGGCCGGGAGAAGGAGGGGGAAGGCGAAGCCGTCAACGTTTCCGAGCGGTTCCTCCGAAGGCAGCGCGGGGAACACAAATCCGGCTGTAATTAATCCCATTATCTTGGGAAGAGGGAGCCGCGGAGGGTTGTCAAAAACCGGGAATCCGGGCGGGATAAGCCTTTGGGGCAGTTTAAGCTCAGACAGGCACCAGCTCAAAGCCGGTTTGGAGGGAGATCGGAGTGACAGGGAAATAAAGACGGGAGGATTCCGGCCCGGAGCAGGAAAATCCGGGAATGATTAATCCACCGCCCTTTTCCTTACGGAATGAGACAAAAATATCCCAAAAAGGCCTCGGCAGCAGCTCCGCGTCGCTGCATTCCCGGCAAAGCCCAGGCCAGAGGCCGGGATTGGGATGGAATGCGGGATATCCACGTCGCCCACCCGAGGATCCGCATCCTGCCCTGCGGAGCTGCGCCACATCCCAAGGATCCTTCGGGAAAGGCGTTTTGGGGCAGGAAAGCCTTTTCCAGCCGGCCGAAGGTTGGATCCCGGAGCCGGAGCACGGATCTGGAACGTTCCCAGCTCCCTCAGCTTCTCCCCTCGGCAGCCTTTGCCGGCAGAGCCCAATTCCCAGGAAGGGCAGGGAACAACGATCCCCGATTGCGGCAGCTGCCTCGGATCCGGGAAACCGGGAAAACCCTTCCCAGCAGCTCCAGATCCCGGGATCGAGACCTGGAGCGCTTCATGTCCATCTTCTCCGTCCCGAGTTCCCAGCAGCACAAGGATGGAGCCAGGCAGGAGTTTCCACGGAATTGCTTCCTCGGGAAGAGCGGCCAGCAGGACAACCCTTGGAATTTGCTCTGCATCCGTGTTTTTAGCCCAGGAGAGCTGGGGGTGAGCCGGGATGAGCGGGACAGGCACCTCCTCAGCAGGGATTGGAAAACTTGGGAAGGGCAAATCCTGCTCAAAGAGGGGGAAAAACCTCATCCGAGCGGGAAAAATCCCATCCGAGGGCAGCCTCTGCTCACGGGGATGCTCTGCCCGCGCCGGGGGCAAAATATTCCTGGATTGATTCCCTAAAATTGGCTCTGATCCCTGTGAACCTCCATTGGAAATCCTGGGAATTTTTTCCAAAGGGATGAGCCTCCACAAGTTATGGATGTGCCGCCTCTTTCCATGGAATGCACGGAAGCTCTGCCCACTTTGGGGGCGAAATATTCCTGGATTTCTCCCCTAAAATTGGCTCTGATCCCTATTTACCCACACTGGAAATCCTGGGAAGTTTTTCCTAATGGGATGAGCCCCGCAAGTCTCAGATTCCAACCCCTCATTCCATGGAATGCACGGAAGCTCTGCCCACTTTGGGGCTGAAATATCCCTGGATTTTTCCCCTAAAATTGGCTCCGCTCCCTGTGAACCCACATTGGAAATTCTGGGAATTTTTTCCAAACGGGATGAGCCCCTACAAGTCATGGACACTCCGGTTTCCAATCCCTCCTTCCATGGAATGCAGGAAAGCTTCGCCCATTTTGGGAGCAAAATATTCCTGGATTTTTCCCCTAAAATTGGCTCTGATCCCTATTTACCCACACTGGGAATCCTGGGAATTTTTTCCAAACGGGATGAGCCCGCACAAGTCAGATTCCAACCCCCCTTCCATGGAATGCACGGAAGCTCTGCCCACTTTGGGGGCGAAATATTCCTGGATTTCTTTCCTAAAATTGTCTCTGATCTCTGTGAACCTCCATTGGAAATCCTGGGAAGTTTTTCCAAGGGGATGAGCCTCCACAAGTTATGGATGTGCCCCCTCCTTCCATGGAATGCACGGAAGCTCTGCCTATTCCGGGGCTGAAATATCCCTGGATTTCTCCCCTAAAATTGGCTCTGCTCCCTATGAACCTCCATTGGAAATTCCGGGAAGTTTTTCCAAACGGGATGAGCCCCCACAAGTTATGGATGTGCCCCCTCCTTCCATGGAATGCACGGAAGCTCTGCCCACTTTGGGGCTGAAATATTCCTGGATTTTTCCCCTAAAATTGGCTCTGATCCCTATTTACCCACACTGGGAATCCTGGGAAGTTTTTCCTAACGGGATGAGCCCCCACAAGTCTCAGATTCCAACCCCTCCTTCCATGGAATGCACGGAAGCTCTTCCCACCTTGGAGGTGAAATATTCCTGGATTTCTCTAAAATTGGCTCTGCTCCCTATGAACCTCTATTGGAAATTCTGGGAGTTTTTCCAAACAGGATGAGCCTCCACAAGTTATGGATGTGCCCCCTCCTTCCATGGAATGCACGGAAGCTCTGCCTATTCCGGGGCTGAAATATCCCTGGATTTCTCCCCTAAAATTGGCTCCGCTCCCTGTGAACCCACATTGGAAATTCCGGGAAGTTTTTCCTAACGGGATGAGCCCCCACAAGTCATGGACACTCCGGTTTCCAATCCCTCCTTCCATGGAATGCAGGAAAGCTTCGCCCATTTTGGGGGCAAAATATTCCTGGATTTTTCCCCTAAAATTGGCTCTGATCCCTATTTACCCACACTGGGAATCCTGGGAATTTTTTCCTAATGGGATGAGCCCTCACAAGTCTCAGATTCCAACCCCCCCTTGCACGGAATGCACAGAAGCTCTTCCCACTTTGGGGGCGAAATATTCCTGGATTTCTTCCCTAAAATTGGCTCCGCTCCCTGTGAACCCACATTGGAAATTCTGGGAAGTTTTTCCAAACAGGATGAGCCCCTACAAGTTATGGATATGCCCCCTCCTTCCATGGAATGCACGGAAGCTCTGCCCACTTTGGGGGCAAAATATCCCTGGATTTCTCCCCTAAAATTGGCTCTGATCCCTGTGAACCCACACTGGGAATCCTGGGAAGTTTTCCCAAACGGGATGAGCCCCCACAAGTCTCAGATTCCAACCCCTCCTTCCATGGAATGCACGGAAGCTCTTCCCACCTTGAAGGTGAAATATTCCTGGATTTCTCTAAAATTGGCTCTGATCCCTATGAACCCACATTGGAAATTCTGGGAATTTTTTCCAAATGGGATGAGCCCCCACAAGTTATGGATGTGCCCCCTCCTTCCATGGAATGCAGGAAAGCTTCGCCCATTTTGGGAGCAAAATATTCCTGGATTTTTCCCCTAAAATTGGCTCTGATCCCTATTTACCCACACTGGGAATCCTGGGAAGTTTTTCCAAACGGGATGAGCCCCCACAAGTCAGATTCCAACCCCCCTTGCACGGAATGCACGGAAGCTCTTCCCACCTTGAAGGTGAAATATTCCTGGATTTCTCTAAAATTGGCTCTGCTCTCTATGAACCTCTATTGGAAATTCTGGGAATTTTTTCCAAACAGGATGAGCCCCTACAAGTTATGGATGTGCCCCCTCCTTCCATGGAATGCACGGAAGATCTGCCTATTCCGGGGCTGAAATATCCCTGGATTTCTCCCCTAAAATTGGCTCCACTCCCTATTTACCCACACTGGAAATCCTGGGAAGTTTTTCCAAATGGGCCGAGCCCTCCTGACTCCCGATTTCCAACCCCTCATCCCATGGAATTCCCAGGAGCCGCCGCCGCCGCGCGGAGCCCACGGATCAGCCCCAGAACGCGGCGGGCGCCGATTATTTTTAGCCGGGGGCGCGGGAATCAGACCATGAAATCCCTGGATACGGAGCATTCCCGCTCGGAAGCAGCTGAGCCGCGCCGGGGCGAGGCGTTAAAAGCCTGGAAGCGCCGCTCGGTGCCACCTGAGGTCCCTGAGCCCCGAGCTCAACCCCCTGACCCAAATTCCCAGCCTGGAACGCTCCCCACGGAATCCCGTCGGCGGCGGAAATGGATCCAGTCCCGGGAGGAGTTCCCGACTCCTCGGCGTGGGTGGAGAGGGCGGAAGCAGAGGAATGAGGGATGGATTTTCCCTCTGTCCCGCTCCATTCCCAGAGGGAAAAAAAGGGATTTGGGGGTTTTTAAGTGATTTTTAGGATGTGCGGCTCCCGGAATCCCGGGATGGGTTGGAATGGGCTTAAACTCATCCCATTGCATGGGAAACCTTCCGCTATCCCAGGCTGCTCCAAGCCCCATCCAACCCATCCCGGAGCATTCCCAGGGAAGCAGAACCCTTGGAATGCTGTCCCCCAAATCCAGGGAAAGACCCGAAGCTACAAAGCAGGGAAGCCACGGCGATTCCTATGGGATTTATTTCCACGCTCCCCCCGTTTTCCTTTCCTCGGGAAGCCGAGCGGGCTCGGCTCCCAAATCCAGGGGATTTCGGTACCAAAGATCCTCGAATTCACAGTCGGGAATTGCAGTGGATATTGCAGCCGGAGCCGCTTTTCTGGGAGCTGCTCCCGCTCTTCCCGGCATTCCCAATATATACAGATTCCTTCTTTTTACAGGTAATAATGTACAGCCTATTTATAATCCAGGGATTTTCTACCTCTAGGGATTATCCACACACACACACAGGGCCCGGCCCGCTCCCCACGCCGGGAACCGGGAAAATCCCACCGCTCCCAACTCTCCTTTCCCAGCAGAACCGCTGGATTTGGGGGAAAACCCCGCGTTTTTCCCAGGTTTTTTTCCTCACAGCGGCCGAAGCGCTCCCGGGAATTCGGGGGGTTCCTGAGGTAGGAAATTCGGGAATTCCAGGCGGGAGCTCCGGCGGGGTCACAGCGCCAGCGGGAGCTGCCAGATGAGCAGGGAGCTGTCGGCGTCTCCGGAGCGGCGCGCGGATTCCGCCCGGAAATCCCGGTATCCGCGGCCTCCGGACACGATGGCCACGGAGGAAATCTCCTTGCGGGGCGAATCCCGGGAGCAGGGCCGGCTCCGCACCCAAACGTCGGGATCGTCGGCCAGCTCGTAGATGGATCCGTCCTCCTCGGCGTGTCCCGGCGTTCCCGGCGGCGCTTCCCGCACGGAGAGCAGCTGCCCGGGCAGGTGGGACGTGGAGCGCAGCCGGTACTGTAACAAAATCCCTTTTTTCCGCATTTCCCGGGGCGGGAGCCCCTCCGGATCCGGGGATTTTTCCTCCTCGCCCTCCTCGTCCTCGTCCTGCTCGGCCCGGAGGGCGTCGGGGGCCAAAGTGCTCAGAGCCAGCGCCAGGAACTGCACGGGGCCGGCGTGGCCGTTCAGGGACACCATGCCCTTCCCTGGAAAACAGCGGGATCGGGATGGGAACGGGCTGGGACGGGCTGGGAACGGGCTGGGAATGAGCCCGGGAATGGGCTGGGAACGGGCTGGGAATGAGCTGGGAATGAGGCCAGGAATGAGTTGGGAACGGGCTGGGAATGAGCCTGGGAACGGGCTGGGAATGACCCTGGGAATGGGCTGGGAAGGGGCTGGGAACCGGCTGGGAATGGGCTGGGAACTGCCTGGGGATGAGCCCGGGAACGGGCTGGGATGGGCTGGGAACAGGCTGGGAATGGGCTGGGAATGAGCTGGGAATGAGCCTGGGAATGGGCTGGGATTGAGCCCGGGAATGAGCTGGGAATGAGCCCGGGAATGGGCAGGGATTGAGCCCAGGAATGGGCTGGGATTGAACCCGGGAATGGGCTGGGAATGAGCTGGGATTGAGCCTGGGAATGGGCTGGGAATGGGCTGGGAAGGGGCTGGGAACGGGCTGGGAATGAGCTGGGAATGGGCTGGGAATGGGCTGGGAATGGGCTGGGAATGGGCTGGGACTGAGCCCGGGAATAGGCTGGGAATGGGCTGGGAATGGGCCGGGATGAGCCGGGAATGGGCTGGGATTGAGCCTGGGAAGGGGCTGGGAATGGGCTGGGAATGGGCTGGGAACGAATCTGAGAATGCCCTGGGAACAGCCCGGGAATGGGATGGGAACTGCCTGGGAATGGGCTGGGAATGGCGCTGTTTCTCTGGGAATGGGCACTTTCTCTGGGAATGGCGCCGTTTGCCTGGGAATGGGCACTTTTTCCGGGAATGGCGCCGTTTGCCTGGGAATGGGCACTTTTTCCGGGAAAGGCGCCGTTTCCCCGGGAATGGGCACCATTTCCCTGGGAATGGGCACTTTCTCCGGGAATGGCACCGTTTCTCCGGGACTGGGCGCCGTTTCCCTGGTAATGGGCACTTTCTCTGGGAACGGCACCGTTTCCCTGGGAACGGGCACTTTTTCCGGGAACGGCACCATTTTTCCAGGAACGGCGCCGTTTTTCCGGGAAGGGCTCCGGGGCTCACCGGTGATTTTCGGGATGCCCTCGAGGCGCGGCACCGGGAGCAGGACGATGATTCCCAGATCCGTCCCCACCCAGAGCGAGCCCTGGCACAGCAGGAGGCTGGTGACGCGCACGAGCTTCTGCCCTGCAACGGGAACGGGAAAAAAAACCGGGATCGGGGAGAATCCCGCGGCTGGACTCCCGCCCGGACACGACCATTCCACGGGGAGCGGCCTCTGGAATTCCCGGCAGCTCCGGGAAGAGCCGGGAAGATGAAGAAATGAAAAAAGGGAGGGGGAAAAAAAGCGGGAGAAAAGCGAGATTCCCACGGGAAATGGATGTTTTATGGGAAGGACTTAGCGCGGAGTCGGGAAAGGGATGAATCCAGGGAAAGAGAGGAATCCAGGGAAAAGGATGAATCCAGGGAAAGCGATAAATCCAGGGAAAGGGATGAATCCAGGGAAAGCAATGAATCAGGGAAAGGGATGAATCCAGGGAAAGCGATGAATGCAGGGGAAGAGGGAAATGCAGGGAAAGAGGGAAATGGAGGGAAAGGGATAAATCCAGGGAAAGGGATGAATCCAGGGAAAGAGAGGAATCCAGGGAAAGGGATAAATCCCAGGAAAGGGATGAATCCAGGGAAAGGGATGAATCCAAGGAAAGAGATAAATGCAGGGAAAGAGGGAAATGCAGGGAAAGAGAGAAATCCAGGGAAAACTATGAATCCAGGGGAAGAGATGAATCCAGGGAAAGGGATAAATCCAGGGAAAGAGAGGAATCCAGGGAAGAGATGAATCCAGGGAAAGGGATGAATCCAGGGAAAGGGATGAATCCAGGGAAAGGGATAAATCCAGGGAAAGCAATGAATCCAGGGAAAGCGATAAATGCAGGGAAAGAGGGAAATGCAGGGAAAGAGATAAATCCAGGGGAAGAGATGAATCCAGGGAAAGCGATGAATCCGGGGAAAGAGGTAAATCCAGGGAAAGAGATGAATCCAGGGAAAGTGATGAATCCAGGGAGCGGCTCATTAAGGAGCTGCCACATTCCAGAGGGTGAGGGAGCAGGAGCTCCAAAGGGATTTAATCCCAACGCTGCTGCCCGGGAACGCAGGGGTGGGAGGGATATCGGGATATCGGGATATCGGGATGGGCCCGGAAGAAAGAGGGAAAAAGGGAAAACCAGGGAATTACACAAGTCTGGCGCTCGGAAGTAACGAAGGGATTGTGGAGCATCCAGGGATGGGATCAGGGCACAAAGTTGGGATCCAGGGATGGGATCACCGGGATAAAATTGGGATCCAGGGATGGGATCATGGGATAAAGTCGGGATTCAGGGATGGGATCAGGGCACAAAGTTGGGATCCAGGGATGGGATCATGGGATAAAATTGGGATCCAGGGATGGGATCATGGGATAAAGTTGGGATTCAGGGATGGGATCACCGGGATAAAGTCGGGATTGAGGGATGGGATCAGGGCACAAAGTCGGGATCCAGGGAGGGGATCATGGGATAAAGTTGGGATCCAGGAATGGGATCACCCGGATAAAGTCGGGATCCAGGGATGGGATCATGGGATAAAACTGGGATCCAGGGATGGGATCAGGGCACAAAGCCGGGATCCAGGGATGGGATCACCGGGATAAAGTCGGGATCAAGGGATGGAATCAGGGCACAAAGTTGGGATCCAGGGATGGGATCACGGGATAAAATTGGGATCCAGGGATGGGATTATGGGATAAAATTGGGATCCAGGGATGGGATCAGGGCACAAAGCCGGGATCCAAGGATGGGATCCCAGGGACATGAAGTCAGGATCCAGGGATGGGATCATGGGATAAAGGGATAAAAACGGAATCCAGGGATGGGATCACCGGGATAAAGTCGGGATCCAGGGATGGGATCAGGGCACAAAGCCGGGATCCAGGAATGGGATCATGGGATAAAGTTGGGATCCAGGGATGGGATCATGGGATAAAGGGATAAAAATGGAATCCAGGGATGGGATCACCAGGAAAAAGTCAGGATCCAGGGATGGGATCAGGGTACGAAGTTGGGATCCAGGAATGGGATCACCGGGATAAAGTCGGGATCCAGGGATGGGATCATGGGATAAAATTGGGATCCAGGGATGGGATCAGGGTACGAAGTTGGGATCCAGGGATGGGATCATGGGACACAAAGCCAGGATCCAGGGATGGGATCCCAGGGATAAAGTCGGGATCAAGGGATGGAATCAGGGCACAAAGTTGGGATCCAGGGATGGGATTATGGGATAAAATTGGGATCCAGGGATGGGATCATGGGATAAAGTTGGGATCGAGGGATGGGATCATGGGATAAAGTCGGGATCCAGGGATGGGATCCCAGGGATACAAAGTCAGGATCCAGGGATGGGATCATGGGATAAAATTGGGATCCAGGGATGGGATCACCAGGACAAAGTCGGGATCCAGGGAGGGGATCATGGGACACGAAGTCAGGGCCCAGGGCAGCAGGAAGATCCCATTCCCTAATTCCTGAATGGATCCATTAATTAATTAACTCCCCTCATTAGCCATTAATTAGGATCTCACCAGGCAGCAGGAAGGTCCCATTCCTGAATGGATCCCATGGATCCATTAATTACCTGCCCTCGTTAGCGTTAATTGCTCGCTCACTGGGCAGCAGCGGCAGCGAGGTGGGTGTGGCCATTAATGAGTTAATTAGCTGCCCTCATTAGGGTTAATTGCTCACCGGGCAGCAGCAGCGTGGTGCGCGTGGCCATTGATGAGTCAATGAGTTAATGACCTGCGCTCGTTAGTGCTAATTGCTCACCGGGCAGCAGCAGCGTGGTGCGCGTGGCCACATTGTGGGTCCATTAATGAGTCAATGAGTTAATGACCTGCCCTCGTTAGGGTTAATTGCTCACCGGGCAGCAGCGGCGTGGTGCGTGGTGCGAGTGGCCACGTTGCCATTAATGAGTCAATGAGTTAACGACCTGCCCTCGTTAGGGTTAATTGCTCACTCACCGGGCAGCAGCAGCGTGGTGCACATGGCCATTAATGACTCAATGAGCTAATTACCTGCCCTCGTTAGGGTTAATTGCTCACCGGGCAGCAGCGGCGTGGTGCACGTGGCCATTAATGAGTCAATGAGTTAATGACCTGCCCTCGTTAGCGCTAATTGCTCACCAGGCAGCAGCAGCGTGGTGCGCGTGGCCTTTAATGAGTTAATTACCTGCCCTCGTTAGGGTTAATTGGGCGCTCACCGGGCAGCAGCAGCGTGGTGCACGTGGCCACGTTGCGGATCCATTAATGAGTCAATGAGTTAATGACCTGCCCTCATTAGGGTTAATTGCTCACCGGGCAGCAGCAGCGTGGTGCGCGTGGCCACATTGTGGATCCATTAATGAGTCAATGAGTTAATGACCTGCCCTCGGTAGCTAATTGCTCACCGGGCAGCAGCAGCATGGTGCACGTGGCCATGTTGTGGATCCATTAATGAGTTAATGACCTGCCCTCGTTAGCGCTAATTGCTCACTCACCGGGCAGCAGCAGCGTGGTGCGCGTGGCCATTAATGAGTCAATGAGTTAATGACCTGCCCTCATTAGGGTTAATTGCTCACCGGGCAGCAGCAGCGTGGTGCGAGTGGCCATTAATGAGTCAATGAGTTAACGACCTGCCCTCGTTAGCGCTAATTGCTCACTCACCGGGCAGCAGCAGCGTGGTGCACGTGGCCATTAATGAGTCAATGAGTTAACGACCTGCCCTCGTTAGGGTTAATTGGATTCTCACCGGGCAGCAGCAGCGTGGTGCACATGGCCATTAATGAGTTAATTACCTGCCCTCATTAGGGTTAATTGCTCACCGGGCAGCAGCAGCGTGGTGCGCGTGGCCACGTTGTGGATCCATTAATGAGTTAATTACCTGCCCTCGTTAGCTAATTGCTCACCGGGCAGCAGCAGCGTGGTGCGCGTGGCCATTAATGAGTCAATGAGTTAATGACCTGCCCTCGTTAGGGTTAATTGGGCACACGCGTGGTGCGCGTGGCCACGTTGTGGATCCATTAATGAGTCAATGAGTTAATGACCTGCCCTTGTTAGGGTTAATTGCTCACCAGGCAGCAGCAGCGTGGTGCGCGTGGCCATTAATGAGTCAATGAGTTAATGACCTGCCCTCATTAGGGTTAATTGCTCACCGGGCAGCAGCAGCGTGGTGCGCGTGGCCACGTTGCGGATCCATTAATGAGTCAATGAGTTAATGACCTGCCCTCGTTAGCGCTAATTGCTCACTCACCGGGCAGCAGCAGCGTGGTGCGCGTGGCCATTAATGAGTTAATTACCTGCCCTCGTTAGGGTTAATTGGGCGCTCACTGGGCAGCAGCAGCGTGGTGCGCGTGGCCACGTTGTGGGTCCGTTAATGAGTCAATGAGTTAATGACCTGCCCTCATTAGTGTTAATTGCTCGCTCACCGGGCAGCAGCAGTGTGGTGCACATGGCCATTAATGAGTTAATTACCTGCCCTCGTTAGGGTTAATTGCTCACTCACCGGGCAGCAGCATCGTGGTGTGTGTGGCCATTAATGAGTCAATGAGTTAATGACCTGCCCTCGTTAGGGTTAATTGCTCACTCACCGGGCAGCAGCAGCGTGGTGCGCGTGGCCATTAATGAGTCAATGAGTTAATGACCTGCCCTCGTTAGCGCTAATTGCTCACCGGGCAGCAGCAGCGTGGTGCGCGTGGCCTTTAATGAGTCAATGAGTTAATGACCTGCCCTCATTAGGGTTAATTGCTCACCGGGCAGCAGCACCGTGGGGCACGTGGCCACGTTGTGGATCCATTAATGAGTTAATGACCTGCCCTCGTTAGCTAATTGCTCACCGGGCAGCAGCAGCGTGGTGCGTGGTGCGAGTGGCCACGTTGTGGATCCATTAATGAGTCAATGAGTTAACGACCTGCCCTCGTTAGGGTTAATTGCTCACTCACCGGGCAGCAGCAGCGTGGTGTGCGTGGCCATTAATGAGTTAATTACCTGCCCTCGTTAGGGTTAATTGCTCACCGGGCAGCAGCAGCGTGGTGCGCGTGGCCACGTTGATCTCCTGCAGGTGCTCCAGGGTCTCGGTGTGGAAGAGGCGGATGGAGGAGCCGGCGGCGAAGGCCATCCACACCCCGCTGCCCGCGCGCACCATGCGCGTCACCGCCGCCTCGGGGTGCGCCTCGAACCTTTGCTAACGGCACGTCCCAACGTTCCCGACGCGCCCCGAATCCCCGGAACGCCCACAGCGCCCCAAACTCCCACAATTCCCAGAGTTCCCGCTCGCGGGAGCCGCTGGGAATGGGATCTCCGTGGGATTCCGACAGAGATCCCATTCCCAAGGAGAGCCCGTTCCCAGGGATCCCATTCCCAGGGAGATCCCATTCCCAAGGAGAGCCCATTCCCACAGATCCCATTCCCAAGGAGAGCCCATTCCCAGGGATCCCATTCCCAGGGAGAGAGATCCCATTCCCAGGGAGAGAGATCCCATTCCCAGGGAAATCCCAATCCCAGGGAGAGAAATCCCATTCCCATGAAGATCCCATTCTCCGGGAGATCCCATTCCCAGGCATCCCATTCCCACAGATCCCATTCCCATGGAGATCCCATCCCCAGGGAGATCCCATCCCCAGAGATCCCATCCCCAGAGATCCCATTCCCAGGGAGATCCCATTCTCATGGAGATCCCATTCCCACCGATCCCATTCCCATGGAGATCCCATCCCCAGGGAGATCCCATTCCCACAGATCCCATTCCCACAGATCCCATTCCCAAGGAGATCCCATTCCCAGGGATCCCATTCCCATGGAGATCCCATTCCCACAGATCCCATTCCCAGATCCCATTCCCACAGATCCCATTCCCACCGTTCCCATTCCCAGGGAGATCCCATTCCCACAGATCCCACTCCCAGAGACCCCATTCCCAGAGATGCCATTCCCAGAGAAATCCCAAAAAACCCTTTCCAAACCAGGGACAAACAGGGAATTCCAAGTCCCATTCCCATTCCCATTCCCATTCCCATACATTCCCATTCCCATCCCCATCCCCATCCCCGTCCTCATTCCCATTCCCATCCCCGTTCCCATCCTCGTTCCCGTTCCCATTCCCATTCCTATCCCCATTCCCACTCCCGTTCCCGTTCCCATTCCCATTCCTGTCCCCATCCCCGTCCCCGTTCCCATTCCCATCCCCGTTCCTGCTCCCGTTCCCATTCCCCGTTCCCGCTCCCGTCCCTGTTCCCATCCCCGTTCCCATTCCCATCCCCGTCCCCGTTCCCATTCCCATCCTTGTTCCCGTTCCCGTTCCCATTCCCATTCCCATCCCCGTCCCCGTTCCCATCCCCGTTCCCATTCCCATCCCCGTCCCCGTCCCCGTCCCCGTTCCCGTCCCCGTTCCTGTTCCCTTTCCCGCTCCCGTCCCCATTCCCGCTCCGTGCCCGTCCCCGTCCCCGTTCCCGTCCCCGTCCCCGCTCCCATCCCCATTCCCGTTCCCATTCCCATTCCCATTCCCATTCCCGTCCCCGTTCCCGTCCCCATCCCCGCTCCCATCCCCATTCCCATCCCCATTCCCATCCCCATCCCCATTCCCGTTCCCATTCCCATTCCCGCTCCCATCCCCATTCCCGCTCCTGTCCCCGTTCCCGTTCCCGTTCCCATTCCCGTCCCCGTTCCCATTCCCATCCCCGTTCCCATTCCCATTCCCGTTCCCATTCCCATCCCCGTTCCCGTCCCCGTTCCCATTCCCATCCCCGTTCCCGTTCCCGCTCCGTGCCTGGCTCCGCAGCTCCGCTGTTCCCAGCACGGTGACGACGTTGTCGGAGCTGGCCCAGAGCGACTCCTCCAGTGCCAGCAGCGCCCGCACCGGCCCCGATCCCACCCGGAGCAGCCGCGGCGGCGACTCCGCATCCCATAAACCCCCTGGAACACAGGGATAACAGAAATGGGATCAGGGAATGGGGTCAGGGAACGGGCACCGGCCCCGATCCCACCCGGAGCAGCCGCGGCGGCGACTCCGCATCCCATAAACCCCCTGGAACACAGGGATAACAGAAATGGGATCAGGGAATGGGGTCAGGGAATGGGATAACAGGGAATGGGATCAGGGAATGGGATCAGGAAATGGGGTCAGGGAATCAGCACCGGCCCCGATCCCACCCGGAGCAGCCGCGGCGGCGACTCCGCATCCCATAAACCCCCTGGAACACAGGGATAACAGGGAATGGGATAACAGGGAATGGGATAACAGGGAATGGGATAACAGGGAATGGGAAACAGGGACACGGGATAACAGGGAATGGGATCAGGGAATGGGATTTTTTTCACCCAAACCCCGACCCCGGGGATAAAGGAGCCCTTGGGATGCTCCAAGCCCTGCTCCCAGCAAATCCCGATTTCCAGGGAAAAGGAGCGATTCCAGGAAAGCTTTTTCCCTCCCGGAAAAAATCGGGATGAGGTTAAAAACTCCCCCCGTGGCTGCCACTCGGATTAATTAAAGTTCATTAAAGTCCCTTTAATTGGCTCCCGGCGTTGCCGTAATTCGGGAAAGGGGAGGGGCGCAATCCCAAAAATCCGAATTTAGCGGGATTTGGCGGCTCGGGATCGAGCCAGGTGCCGCTTCCCGGGGCTTTTCCTGGAGAAAAAAGCCGGGATTCCGCCCAAAAACGGCCGGAATTCCGCAGGATTCCAGGCTCTTTCCCACCCCCTAGCGATGGAGAGGAGGAATTCCCCAGCCCAGGAATTCCTAGGAAAAGAGGGACGGCAGCGAGACGGGATCTCAGCCTGAGCCAAATCCGGGGAAAACAGCCCCAAAACCCCGGGAACGAAGGGAATTTTCCACGTGGAGGGAACCAACTCCATTTCCAGCCCCAAAAAAGGGGAATTTTGGGAAGGCGATTCCCATTCCCACGCCGGATCCCGCAGCAACCCCTCCCCAGGACCATTTTCCCAACGTTTTCCCCCAAAACGAGCTTGTTCGGGATCCAGAACGGGAAAATCGCATTTTCCCGCCCCGGGGCTGCCGAGGGAAGGGGAAAACATTGGGGGGAAAAAAAAGGGAAAACGGGGATTTCTGGATTTCTCCCCATCGGAGCAGCGGAGGAGCTCCCGGCCCCGCGGGATTCCCGGGAATTCTCACCGTTCTTCCTGGGAAAGGCGGCCACGCTCCCGTCCTGCAGCCCCGCGAACAGGAACTCGGGGCTGTGCCGGAGGCACAGGATGGGCAGCATTCCCGGGATTTTGCAGCTCAGCAGGCACGGCGTTCCCGAGTCCACGCTGCCGTACACCAGGAGGCTGCCGAGGGAACGCGCCGGGAATTTCGGGGATCGTCCCCCCCCCACCACGACGGATTTCGGGGAGAGGAGCCGGGATGCGGGACCTCACCTCCCGTCCTGCAGGCCCAGGCACACGGCGGGGTGCGGGGGGCTCGGCGCCGGATCCGGCGGCATTCCCGGCTCGGCGGGACCCTCGGGATGCGGCTCCGGGATGAATTCCATGCACAGCACCGGCGCGGGCACCGGGAAGGATTTGACGGTGCGGGGCACGGAGCGGTTCAGGGAGAAGATCTCCACCTGCCCCGCCGCCCCCTCCTGCCCTCCTCCCACCTGCGGGCCGGGAAAAGCGGGAATGAGCCATGCCCGCATCCCGAGGAGCCCAAATCCCGGGATCCGGCGGCGGCTGCGCTCACCCAGAGGAAGCCCTGGGGCAGGGAGGTGCTGACGGCCGAGAATCCCAGGAGCGAGGAGTGGACGGGGTTGTGGACGGCGGCTCCGAGCTGCGGAGAGCACCCCAAGGGGCGGGGGGTCAGCGGGAACCCCGGAAAACCGGGATTCGGGGGCAATCCAGCCGCTATTCCCGATTTTCCCCCTTGGATTCCATCGATTCCCGCCTCTCCGACCGACTTTTCCAGCCCCTCCGGAGTGGGATTTGTGCTTTTCTTCCCAAAACGATGGATCAGAGGGAACGCAGATGGAGAACCCAAATCACCCCAAACAGGCAGGGGGTCAGGGGGAACCCCAGAATTTGGGATTCTGACACAATCCAGCCGCTATTCCCGATTTTCCCCCTTGGATTCCATCGATTCCCGCCTCTCCGACCGACTTTTCCAGCCCCTCCGGAGTGGGATTTGTGCCTTTTCTTCCCAAAAGGATGGATGGAAAGATGTGACAGAGAACCCAAATCACCCCGAACAGGCAGGGGTCAGGGGGAACCCCAGAATTTGGGATTCAGCCACTATTCCCGATTTTCCCCCTTGGATTCCATCAATTCCTGCCTCTCCAACCAACTTTTCCAGCCCCTCCGGAGTGGGATTTGTGCCTTTCCTCCCCAAAACGATGGATCAGAGGGAATGGGGATGGAAAACCCAAATTGTCCCAACACAGGTGGGATGTCAGTGGGAACCAAAAAATCAGGATTCAGCCGCTATTCCCAACTTTCTCCCTTGGATTCCATCGATTCCTGCTTTTCCAACCAACTTTTCCAGCCCCTCCGGAGCGGGATTTGTGCTTTTCTTCCCAAAAGGATGGATGGAAAGATGTGACAGAGAACCCAAATCACCCCGAACAGGCAGGGGCCAGGGGGAACCCCAGAATTTGGGATTCTGACACAATCCAGCTGCTATTCCCGACTTTCCCCCTTGGATTCCATCGATTCCCGCCTCTCTGACCGACTTTTCCAGCCCCTCCAGAGCGGGATTTGTGCTTTTCTTCCCCAAAACGATGGATCAGAGGGAATGGGGATGGAGAACCCAAATCACCCCAAACAGGCAGGGGTCAGGGGGAACCCCAGAATTTGGGATTCTGACACAATCCAGCCGCTATTCCCGATTTTCCAAGGTGGATTCCTGCTTTTCCAACCAACTTTTCCAGCCCCTCTGGAGTGGGATTTGTGCCTTTTCCTCCCCAAAATGATGGATGGGAACGCAAAGGGGATGGAGAACCCAAATTATCCCAACACAGGTGGGATGTCAGTGGGAACCAAAAAATTGGGATCCAGCCGCTATTCCCAACTTTCTCCCTTGGATTCCATCAATTCCTGCTTTTCCAGCCAACTTTTCCAGCCCCTCCGGAGTGGGATTTGTGCTTTTCTTCCCAAAATGATGGATCAGAGGGAATGGGGATGGAGAACCCAAATTATCCCAACAGACAGGATGTCCTGGGTGCAGACCCCAAAATTTGGGATCCAGCTGCTATTCCCGATTTTCCAAGGTGGATTCCATCAATTCCTGCTTTTCCAACCAACTTTTCCATCCCCTCCGGAGCGGGATTTGTGCCTTTCCTCCCCAAAACGATGGATGGGAACAGAAAGGGGATGGAGAACCCAAATCACCCCAAACAGGCAGGGGGTCGGTGGGAACCAAAAATTTGGGATCCAGCTGCTACTCCCGATTTTCCAAGGCGGATTCCATCAATTCCCGCCTCTCCAACCAACTTTTCCGGCCCCTCCGGAGCGGGACTCGTGCCCTTCCCGCCCGGCTCTCACCTGCAGGTCCAAGGCTTTGGAGAAGGCCGGGACGTGGCAGGACAGGATGGGGCACCAGAAGGGAGCTTTGCTCTTCTTGTCCTCGTCGGGACAGAGCCAGCCCGGCTGGTTCTCCTCCCCTGCGGAGAACCGGGATCAGCCGCACCCCAAAACCCCTCCCCGGGGCTCCCCATCCAACTTTTTCCACGGATTCGGGACGCGCCTCGGCCCCTTCTCCGGGTTATTGCGGCGCGGGGGCAAAAAAATCCCCCGGAAACCGAAGGAACGGGAAAAAAATTCCATCTGGAACCCCCTCGCGCCGGGGCTGGGATGCGTTCCCGTTGCCAGCGCGTGGAGAATTCCCAGATTTTTTTAAAAAAATACAGGGAAAAGCCAAACCCAAAGCGCTGAAACCCAGGGAATCCCGAAGGATTCCGGCCCGGGGCGATCCGAGCGCTCCGAGGGAATCCCGGATTGTTGGTGTTTTCCTCCATGAAGCTTCCCTGAGGGAGCTGGGATGGGAGCAGGGACCGGGAAGCAGGAGGAGGAGGGGGGGTCCTCCCGGATCCGTCCCATTCCACAGAAAACGGGGCAGCCCCGGCGCGGGGATCTCCAGCCCGGAGATTCCGGCCGGGAGCAGCAGATCCCAGACATGGAGCCGGAACCGACCATTCCCAGCAATTCCAGAAACACCAAAGCTGCTCCAGAACCTCCCAAAACCTTCTCCAGAACCTCCCAAAAACTTCTCCAGAACCTTCTCCAGAACCTCCCAGAACCTTCTCCAGAACCTCCCAAAAACTTCTCCAGAACCTTCTCCAGAACCTCCCAGAACCTCCTCCAGAACCTCCCCAACCTTTTCCAAACCCTTCCAAACTTTCTCCCAAACTTTCCAAATCTTCTCCAGAACCTCCCAGACCTTCCCCCACATGTTCTCCAAAAGCTCCCAAAAACCTTCAAAACCCCCCAAAAACCTTCTCCTGAACCTCCCCAACCTCCAAAAATTCCCCAACCTCAAAGAGCTCCCAAACCTTCTCCAAAGCCTCCCCAACCTTCTCCAACGGCTCCCAAACCATCTCCAGAACCTCCCCCAAACCTTCCCCAGAACATCCCCAACCTTTTCCAAAACCTTCCAAACTTTCCAAACCTTCTCCAGAACCTCCCCAAACCTTCTCCAGAACCTCCCAGAACCTTCTCCAGAACCTCCCAAAAACCTTCCCCAAACCTCCCAGACCTTCTCCAGAACCTCCCAGACCTGCCCCCAACTGTTCTCCAAAAGCTCCCAAACCTTTTCCAAAGCCTCCAAACCCCCAAACCTTCCCCAGAACATCCCCAACCTTTTCCAAAACCTTCCAAACTTTCCAAACCTTCTCCAGAACCTCCCAAAAACCTTCTCCAGAACCTCCCAAAAACCTTCTCCAGAACCTCCCAGACCTTCTCCAGAACATCCCCAACCTTTTCCAAGCCTTCTCCAGAACCTCCCCAAAACCTCCCCAAAACCTCCCCAACCTCCCCGACCTTCTCCAGAACCTCCCAAAAACCTTCTCCAGAACCTCCCAAAAAACCTTCTCCAGAACCTCCCAAAACGATCTCCAGAACCTCCCAGAACATCCCCAAAGCTTTCCAAACTCCCAGAACCTCCCTGACCTTTTCCAAACATTCCAAATCTTCTCCAGAACCTCCCAGACCTTCTCCAAACCTTCTCCAGAACCTCCCAAAAACCTTCCCCAAACCTCCCGGCCCTTCTCCGGCCCCTCCCTGACCTTCTCCAGCCCCTCCCGACCTTCTCCAGCCCCTCCCGACCTTCTCCGGCCCCTCCCAGAACCTTCTCCAGCCCCTCCCAGAACCTTCTCCAGCCCCTCCCAGCCCTTCTCCAGCCCCTCCCGGCCCTTCTCCGGCCCCTCCCGGCCCTTCTCCAGCCCCTCCCGGCCCTTCTCCGGCCCCTCCCGGCCCTTCTCCGGCCCCTCCCGGCCCTTCTCCAGCCCCTCCCGGCCCTTCTCCGGCCCCTCCCGACCTTCTCCGGCCCCTCCCGACCTTCTCCAGCCCCTCCCGACCTTCTCCGGCCCCTCCCGGCCCTTCTCCAGCCCCTCCCGACCTTCTCCAGCCCCTCCCGGCCCTTCTCCGGCCCCTCCCGGCCCTTCTCCAGCCCCTCCCGACCTTCTCCAGCCCCTCCCAGCCCTTCTCCAGCCCCTCCCAGACCTTCTCCAGCCCCTCCCGACCTTCTCCAGAACCTCCCCAAAACCTTCTCCAGCCCCTCCCTGACCTTCTCCAGCCCCTCCCAGACCTTCTCCAGAACCTCCCAAAACCTTCTCCAGCCCCTCCCGGCCTTCTCCAGCCCCTCCCCGACCTTCTCCGGCCCCTCCCAGCCCTTCTCCAGCCCCTCCCGACCTTCTCCGGCCCCTCCCGACCCTTCTCCCCCGCGGCTCTCCCCGGACTCACGCAGGCCGATCCTGGCCAGGTGCAGCCGGTTCACCCAGGAGATCTTGCTCAGCGGGCTGGGCGTGATGAACACCACCATGACGCTGATGGGGCGCCCGGACCTGCGGGGACACGGCCTTCAGCCTCAGCGCCATCCTCCTCATCCTCGGCATCAGCAGCATCCTGCTGCTCATCCTCCTCCTCCTTCTCCTGATCCTCTTCCTCCTCCTCATCCTCATAATCCTCATCCTTAGCTTCATCCTCCTCCCCCCATAATCTTCCTCATCCTCCTCATCCTCATCTTCATCCTCATTCTCTTCCTCCTCCTCATCTTCATCATCATGCTCATCATTCTCCTCATCCTTATCTTCATCATCCTCCTCCTCCTCATCCTCCTCCTTCTCCACCTTCTCCTCCTCATCATCTTCATCCTCCTCTTCCTCCTCCTCATCATCACCATCCGTATCAACACCATCCTCTTCCTCCTTCTCATCTTCATCACCATCCTCCTCATCCTTATCTTCATCCTTCTCCTCCTCCTCCTCATCCTCCTCCCATCATCCTCTTCCTCTTCACCCTCCTCTTCCTCCTCCTCCTCCTCATCCTCCTCCCCATCCTCCTCCCATCATCCTCTTCCTCTTCACCCTCCTCCTCCTCCTCCTCCTCTTCCGCCTCCTCCTCGTCATCCTCCTCCTCATCATCACCATCCTCCTCCCATCATCCTCTTCCTCTTCTCCCTCCTCTTCCTTCTTCTTCTCCTCCTTGTCCTCCTCTTCCTCCTCCTCTTCCTCCTCCTCCTCCTCCTCCTCCTCCTCCTCCTCCTCCTCCCTGGCGGTGTGCAGGGCCCGTCCCGGCTCCGGCGCTCACTTGTCGGGCTTGCCGGGCAGCAGCAGCCGCAGGCGGCACTTGTTGGCCGAGTGGATCTCCTCCTCCTTCACCTTCATCATCCTCTGCAGCGCCAGGCACCAGTCCTGCGCCACCGCCATGTTCAGGTTCTGGAGAACACCGGCAACCGTCCGGACCCGCCGGGATCGCCCCAAATCCCGGCCGGGAGGAGGAGCCCGGGGCGGCCGCGGTGCCGGGGAGGCTCCGGCGCGGCCGGTACCTGGTAGGTGCCGTGCAAGGTGCTGACGAGCAGCGTGATCTGCTCCACCACCGCCAGGTCCTTCTGCAGGTCCTGCAGCTCCTGGAAGAGCCGCGGAGGGCCCAGGTAGACCTTATCTTTGGGGGGAAAAACCGCGATTTCAGGGAATCCACGGGGTTGGAGAAGACTCCGAGATCCGGCCCTGACCCAGCACCACCAGGGACGGCCCCGAGCGCCGCGTCCGCGGTTCCTCCCAGGACGGCGGCTCCACCACCCTCAAATGGCGGCTCCAAATCCCCTCAAACCCCCCAAATCCCATTCCAGGGAGGTTCTCCCACCAGGAATCAGATCCCAAGCACCACATCCATGACTCCACCACCTCCAGGAGCGCTGAAATCCCCTCAAACCCCCCAAATCCCAGCCCATCGAGGTCATCCCGCCGGGAATGAGGTCCCGAGTGCCCCATCTGTGACTCCACCATCTCCCAGAGTGATGAAATCCCCTCAAACCCCCCAAATCCCGTTCCAGGGAGGTTCTCCCACCAGGAACGAGGGCTGGAGCACCACATCCGTGACTCCACCACCTCCAAGGGTGATGAAATCCCCCTAAAACCCCCAAATCCCATCCCATGAAGGTTCTCCCACCAGGAATGAGGCCCCAATCACGACATCCACGACTCCACCACATCCGTGACTCCACCACCCCCAAGAGCAGTGAAATCCCCTAAAACTCCCCAATCCCATTCCATGAAGGTTCTCCCACGGGGAATGAGGGTTGGAGCACCATGTCCATGACTCCACCACCCCCAAGAGCAGTGAAATCCCCTAAAACCCCCCAAATCCCAGCCCAGGGAGGTTCTCCCACCAGGAATGAGGCCCCAGTCACCACATCCATGACTCCACCACCTCCAAGAGCAGTGAAATCCCCTAAAACCCCCCAAATCCCAGCCCAGGGAGGTTCTCCCACCAGGAATGAGGCCCCAAGCACCACATCCATGACTCCACCACCTCCAGGAGCGCTGAAATCCCCTCAACCCCCCCAAATCCCAGCCCATCGAGGTCATCCCGCCGGGAATGAGGCCCCAGTCACCACATCCATGACTCCACCACCTCCAAGGGCAGTGAAATCCCCTAAAACCCCCCAAATCCCATCCCAGGCAGTCCACCCCACCAGGAATCAGACCCCAATCACCACATCCACGACTCCACCACATCCACGACTCCACCACCTCCAAGGGCAGTGAAATCCCCTAAAACCCCCAAATCCCATCCCAGGGAGGTTCTCCCACCAGGAATGAGGCCCCAATCACCACATCCACGACTCCACCACATCCACGACTCCACCACCCCCAAGAGCACTGAAACCCCCTCAAACCCCCCAAATCCCAGACCCCACCCCGGGCCCTCCGCCCCTCCGGGATCGCCGCGGCGGCCGCCGCCGGAGCTCACTGTGCGCGGCCGGGCCGGCGGGCGCGTGCCGGCGGGCTCCGGGCGCCGCGGCGCTGTCCCTGTCGTGGCCACCGCCGCCGCCGCCGTCCTGGCCCACCTCCACCACCTGCACCTGCGGCAGCGCCGCGCTCCACTTGAGCACGTACTTGGGGCCCAGCGGCACGAGGCCGCCGACCTCCGGTTGCCCTCTGCCAAGGCAACGAGCCCCGGTCACCAAAAGCCCGGGTTTTGCCCCAAAAACGCCCCCCAAGAGCGCGCGGGAAGCCCCGGGCCCGGCGCACGCCACGCGGAGCGGGCGCCTCACGGGGAAAGAGGGGGTCAGCGGGGTTTTGGGGGGATTCCCGGGGGTTTTCCCGCTTTGGAGGGGGGAATTCCGCCCGTTCCGGCCCCGTTCCCGGGCCCCGCGGAGGCTGCGAGAGCCCAGAGCGGATAAATCCCGGAGTTGGTGGGATCCCCCCCGAAAATCCCAAACTGGATGGGATTTCCTCTGAAAAACCCAAAACTGGATGGGATTTCCTCTGAAAAATCCCAAACTCGACCGGGTTTTGGGGCCGGGTTTTGCGGTCAGGTTTTGGGGTGGGGTTTTGGGGCTGCGTTTTGGGGCCGGGTTTTGGGGTGGGGTTTTGGGGCTGCGTTTCGAGGCTGGGGTTTTGGGGCCGGCTTTTGGGGCCGAGGTTTCGGGGCCGGGGTTTTGGGGCTGCGTTTTGGGGCCGGGATTTCGGGCTGGGATTTCGGGGCCGCGTTTGGGGCCGCGTTTTAGGCCGGGGTTTCGGGGCCGCGTTTTGGGGCCGGGGTTTCGGGGCCGGGGTTTCGGGGCCGGGGTTTTGGGGCCACATTTTCAGCCGGGGTTTCAGGGCTGCGTTTTGGGGCCGGGATTTCAGGGCCGCGTTTTGGGGCCGTGTTTTGGGGCCGGGATTTTGGGGCCGCGTTTTGGGGCCGGGATTTTGGGGCCGGGGTTTCGGGCCGGGGTTTCGGGGCTGGGTTTTGGGGCCGCATTTTGGGGCCACGTTTTGGGGCCAGGATTTCGGGGCCGGGGTTTCGGGGCGAAGTTTCGGGACCGGGGTTTTGGGGCCGTGTTTTCGGCCGGGGTTTCAGGGCTGCGTTTTGGGGCCGGGGTTTCGGGCTGGGATTTCAGGGCCGCGTTTTGGGGCCGGGATTTCGGGGCCGGGGTTTCGGGGCCGCGTTTCGGGGCCGGGATTTTGGGGCCGCGTTTTGGGGCCGGGATTCTGGGGCCGTGTTTTCGGCCGGGGTTTCAGGGCTGCGTTTTGGGGCCAGGATTCCGGGCCGGGGTTTCGGGGCCGCGTTTCGGGACCGGGGTTTTGGGGCCGCATTTTGGGGCCAGGTTTCGGGGCCGGGGTTTCGGGGCCGCGTTTTGGGGTCGCGTTTTGGGGCCTGGATTTGGGGCCGGGATTTCGGGGCCGTGTTTTGGGGCCGGGATTTTGGGGCCGTGTTTTCGGCTGGGGTTTCAGGGCTGCGTTTTGGGGCCAGGATTCCGGGCCGGGGTTTCGGGGCCGCGTTTCGGGACCGGGGTTTTGGGGCCGCATTTTGGGGCCAGGTTTCGGGGCCGGGGTTTCGGGGCCGCGTTTTGGGGTCGCGTTTTGGGGCCTGGATTTGGGGCCGGGATTTCGGGGCCGTGTTTTGGGGCCGGGATTTCGGGGCCGGATTTCGGGGCTCGTACTTGAAGTTGATGTTGGCGCACACCAGGAGGTCGTTGAGCAGGAAGACCTTGCGCTCCTTGGACTTGATGAGCTGCCCGCGGTCGCCGTACACCGTCTCCGTCAGCGTCTCGCACAGCAGCAGCTGCCGCTGCCCCGAGCTCAGCAGCTGCCGGGGAAACCCCGCGGGCCCGGTCGCCGTCATTCCGGCCCCGAGGAACCGCCCCGGAGCGGCACATCCCGGACGCGGGGCCGGAACCGCCGGCTCCCGGCGGCGCCGAGAAATGAAGCTTCCGGAAAGGTCCCAAAGCTTCTCCAGAACCTCCCAGACCTTCTCCAGAACCTCCCCAAACCTCCTCCAGAACCTTCCCAGAACCTCCCCAAACCTCCTCCAGAACCTCCCAAAAAACCTTCTCCAAAAGCTCCCCAAAACCTCCTCCCGAACCGCCCAAATCCTTCTTCAGAACCTCTCAAAACCTTCTCCAGAACCTCCCAAAACCTTCTCCAGAACCTCCCAAACTTCTCCAGAACCTCCCAAAAACCTTATCCAGAACCTCCCAAAAAACCTTCTCCAAAAGCTCCCCAAAACCTCCTCCCGAACCGCCCAAATCCTTCTTCAGAACCTCTCAAAAATGTTCTCCAGAACCTCCCAGACCTTCTCCAGAACCTCCCAAAAGTCCTCCAGAACCTCCCCAAAATCTTCTGCAGAACCTTCCAAACTTCTCCAGAACCTCCCCAAAACCTCCTCCAGAACCTCCCAGAACCTTCTCCAGAACCTCCCCAAAACCTTCTCCAGAACCTCCCCAAAACCTTCTCCAGAACCTTCTGCAGAACCTCCCAAAAATGTTCGCCAAAAGCTCCCAAACCTTCTCCAGAACCTCCCAAAACCTTCTCCAGAACCTCCTGAAACCTCCAGAACCTCCCCAAACCTTCTCCAGAAGTTCCTAAACCTTCTCCAGAACCTCCCCAAAACCTTCTCCAGAACCTCCCAAAAACCTCCTCCAGAACCTCCCAGAACCTTCTCCAGAACCTCCCCAATCTCCTCCAGAACCTCCCAAAACCTTCCCCAAAAGCTTCCAAAAAACCTTCTCCTAAAGCTCCCCAAAACCTTCACGAGAACCTCCCCAAAACCTTGTCCAAAACCTCCCAAACTTTCTCCAAAATCTCCCCGATGTCCCCCAGAACCTCCCAGATGTCCTGACCCCAAATTTGGGTTGGTTTTCCACGATTTACAAGGATTTGTAAAGCTCCGACGCCAAACCCTTCGCACCCTGGGCCTCCACCCACCCCCAGAGACCACCAGGGCCCTTTGTGGGGCCCTCTCCACCACCCCTGATCCCGATCCCGATCCCAATCCTGATCCCCATCCCGATCCCAATCCCTATCCTGATCCCTATCCCAATCCCAATCCCAATCCCAATCCCAATCCTGATCCCGATCCCGATCCTGATCCCTATCCCAATCCCAATCCCGATCCCAATCCTGATCTCCATCCTGATCCTGATCCTGATCCCGATCCCGATCCCGATCCCTATCCCGATCCTGATCCCGATCCCGATCCCAATCCTGATCCTGATCCCAATCCCAATCCCAATCCTGATCCCGATCTCGATCCTGATCCCTATCCTAGTCCCAATCCTGATCCCGATCCCAATCCCGATCCCGATCCTGATCCCTATCCCAATCCCGATCCCAATCCTGATCCCGATCCCGATCCCGATCCCGATCCCAGGGCCGGGCCCAGCCCCGGAGCTGTCGCACCGAGGTCACTCCGGGTCCCTTTTTTGAACACCAGGAGCCACAAAATCCGGGGAACAAAACCCGCAGCTCCCTGGGGGAGGAACCGCCCCGTTCCAGCCCCGAGGCTCGGGTTGGATCAGCATCCCCTGGGAGGAAACGCGGATCCGGCTTCCCAAAAATCCCAAAAGCCGGGAAAAAGGCTCCCTCCCCAAGAGGGAGCTCCAAACCCAAATCCAGAAGATCCTTGAGGAGGAATTCCCCCATTCCAGCCCCAAGGCTTGGGTTGGATCAGCATCTCCTGGGAGGAAACGCGGATCCGGCTTCCCAAAAACCCCAACATTGGAGAGGGAGCTCTAAACCCTAATCCAGCAGATCCCAATCCCACTGAGGCTGAGGGTGAGGAGGAGGAGGAAGATGAGGAGGAGGAGAAGGATGAGGAGGAGGAGGAGGAGGAGGAGGAGGAGGAGGAGGAGGAGGAGAAGGATGAGGATGAAGATGAGGAGGAGGAGGAGGAGGAGGAGGGGGAGGAAGAGGAGGAGGAAGATGAGGAGGATGAGGAGGATGAGGAGGAGGAGAAGGAGGAGGAGGAGGATGAAGATGAGGAGGAGGAGTATGAGGAGAAGGAGGAGGAGGAGGAGGAGGAGAAGGAGGATGAAAATGAGGAGGACCAGGACAATGAAGACAAGGAGAATGAGGAGGAGGATGAAGACGAGGACGAGGAGGATGAAGACGAGGAGGACGAGGAGGACGAAGACGAGGAAGACGAGGACGAAGAGGACGAAGACAAGGAGGAGGAGTATGAGGAGAAGGAGGATGAAAATGAGGAGGACCAGGACAATGAACACAAGGAGAATGAGGAGGAGGATGAAGACAAGGATGATGAAGATGAAGATGAGGACGAGGAGGACGAAGACGAGGACGAAGAGGACGAAGACGAGGAGGAGGAGTATGAGGAGAAGGAGGATGAAAATGAGGAGGACCAGGACAATGAAGACAAGGAGAATGAGGAGGAGGATGAAGACAAGGATGATGAAGATGAAGATGAGGACGAGGAGGACGAAGACGAGGACGAGGAGGATGAAGACGAGGATGACGAGGACGAGGATGACGAAGACGAGGAGGAGGACGAGGAGGCCGCACCTTGCTGAGGCCGCTGCGGTCGCTGACGCTCTTGCTGAGCTGCTGCATCTCGGCCACTTGGTCGGCCACGCGCTTCTGCTCGTTGAGCCTCTCGGCCAGCGTCTCCAGCTCGGTGAGCGCCAGCTGCAGCGCCAGGCGGTCGGCGTGGCCGCGCGGGGTGTTCTTCAGCATGTCCTGCCCAACGGGGACACCGGCAGTGGCGGCGGCCACGGGGCACCGGCTCCGCCCCCAGCGCCGCCGCCGGAACGCGGCCGGAGCCTCCGGGGTGGGAGCGTGCGGGATGGGCCTCGGGATGGATCCGAATGTGCGGACAAGGTGCCCGCCGGGAAGGGTGTCCCGGTCCGGCAGCACCCAAAAAGGTGCTTCTCCAGGGCCTCCCAGAACCTTCTCCAGAACCTCCCAGAACCCCCCAGAACCCCTCCAGGAGCTCCCAGGAGCTCCCAGAACCTCCCAGAACCTTCTCCAGGAGCTCCCAGAACCCCCCAGAACCTCCCAGGACCCCTCCAGGACCCCCCAGAACCCTCCCAGAACCCCCCCAAAGCCCCCAGAACCCCCCAGAACCCCTCCAAGACCCCCCCAGGACCCTCCAGGACACCCCCGGACCCCCCCCGGAGCCCCCCAGGACCCCCCAGGACCCCCCCAGGACCCCCCAAGACCCCTCCAGGAGCTCCCAGAACCTCCCAGGACCCCCCAGAACCCGTCCAGGACCCCCCAGGACCCCCCAGAACCCCCCAGAACCTTCTCCAGGACCCCCCAGGAAGCCCCCCGGAGCCCCCTGGAGCCCCCCAGGACCCCCCAGGACCCCCCGGGACCCCCCAGGGCCCCCCAGGACCCCCCCAGAACCCCCCAGGACCTCCCAGAACCCCTCCAGGACCTCCCAGAACCTCCCAGGAGCTCCCAGGAGCTCCCAGAACCTCCCAGGACCCCCCAGAACCCGTCCAGGACCCCCCAGGACCCCCCAGAACCCCCCAGAATCTCCCAGAACCTCCCAGGACCCCTCCAGGACCCCCCAGAACCCTCCCAGAACCTTCTCCAGGACCCCTCCAGGACCTCCCAGAACCCCCCAGGACCCCGCAGGACCCCCCAGAACCCCCCAGAACCCCTCCAAGACCCCCCCAGGACCCTCCAGGACCCCCCCGGACCCCCCCGGAGCCCCCCAGGACCCCCCAGGACCCTCCAGGACCTCCCAGAACCCCTCCAGGACCTCCCAGAACCCCCCAGGACCCCCCAGAACCCCTCCAGGACCCCCAGGACCCCCAGGACCCCCCAGAACCCCCCCAGGAGCCCCCAGGACCCCCCAGGACCTCCCAGAACCCCTCCAGGACCTCCCAGAACCTCCCAGGAGCTCCCAGAACCTCCCAGGACCCCTCCAGGACCCCCCAGAACCCCCCAGAACCTTCTCCAGGACCCCCCCGGAGCCCCCCGGAGCCCCCCGGAGCCCCCCAGGACCCCCCAGGACCCCCCGGGACCCCCCAGGGCCCCCCCCAGGACCCCCCCAGAACCCCTCCAGGACCTCCCAGAACCTCCCAGGAGCTCCCAGGAGCTCCCAGAACCTCCCAGGACCCCCCAGAACCCGTCCAGGACCCCCCAGGACCCCCAGAACCCCCCAGAACCTCCCAGAACCTCCCAGGACCCCTCCAGGACCTCCCAGAACCCCCCAGGACCCCGCAGGACCCCCCAGAACCTCCCAGAACCTCCCAGGACCCCTCCAGGACCTCCCAGAACCCCCCAGAACCCCCCAGAACCCCTCCAAGACCCCCCCAGCCCCCAGGGACCCCTCCAGGACCCCCCAGAACCCTCCAAGACCCCCCCAGGACCCTCCAGGATCCCCCAGGACCCCCCGGACCCCCCAGGACCCCCCAGGACCCCCCCAGAACCCCCCAGGACCCCCCAGAACCCCTCCAAGACCCCCCCAGGACCCTCCAGGACCCTCCAGGACCCCCCAGGACCCCCCAGAACCCCCCAGAACCCCCCAGGACCCCCCAGAACCCCTCCAGGAGCTCCCAGGAGCTCCCAGAACCCCCCAGAACCTTCTCCAGGACCCCCCAGGACCCTCCAGGACCCCCCCGGACCCCCCGGGCCCCCCGGACCCCCGGACCCCCCCGGAGCCCCCCGGAGCCCCCGGAGCCCCCGGCCCTCGCCGCCCCCACCTGCAGCAGGAGGATGAACTGCGGGAACCTCTGGATGGGCTTCACCATGAGCCCGTAGAGCGTGACTCGGTCAGCGCTGGCCATCTGCCGCCTCTGCGGGCCCGAGAGCCGGGGGACAACGGGATAACGGGATAACGGGATAACGGGGTAACGGGATAACGGGATAACGGGGGAAAAATGGGAATAATGGGGGAAAAATGGGATAATGGGGTAACGGGATAACGGGATAACGGGGTAACGGGGGAATGGGATAACGGGATAACGGGATAACGGGGGAATGGGATAACGGGATAACGGGATAACGGGGGAATGGGATAACGGGGGATAACGGGATAACGGGGGAAAATGGGATAACGGGAGTAACGGGGAATAACGGGATAACGGGGGAAAAATGGGATAACGGGGGAAAAACGGGATAACGGGGGATAACGGGATAACGGGGGATAACGGGATAACGGGGAAATGGGATAACGGGGGGAAAACGGGGATAACGGGGGAAAAATGGGATAACAGGGGATAACGGGATAACGGGGGATAACGGGATAACGGGGGGAAAATGGGAATAATGGGGGAAAACGGGATAACGGGGGATAACGGGGGAATGGGATAACGGGGCAATGGGATAACGGGGGAAAAATGGGAATAATGGGGGAAAATGGGATAATGGGAGTAACGGGATAACGGGGGGAAAATGGGATAACGGGGGATAAAGGGGGAATAACGGGGGATAACGGGGGATAACGGGATAACGGGATAACGGGGGAATAACGGGATAACGGGGGAAAAATGGGAATAATGGGGGAATAACGGGATAATGGGGGATAACGGGATAACGGGGGAAAAATGGGATAATGGGAGTAACGGGGGATAACGGGATAACGGGGGAAAATGGGATAATGGGGATAAAGGGGGAATGGGATAACGGGGGATAACGGGATAACGGGGATAACGGGGGGAATAACGGGATAACGGGGAAAAAATGGGATAATGGGATAACGGGATAATGGGGGATAACGGGATAACGGGGGAAAAATGGGAATAATGGGGGAAAACGGGATAACGGGGGATAACGGGATAACGGGGGAATGGGATAACGGGGGATAACGGGATAACGGGATAACGGGGAAATGGGATAACGGGGGAACATGGGATAACGGGGGATAACGGGATAACGGGGGAATGGGATAACGGGGGAAAAATGGGATAACGGGAAAATGGGATAACGGGATAACGGGGGAATAACGGGATAACGGGGGAAAATGGGATACGGGGAGATAACGGGATAACGGGGATAACGGATAACGGGGGAAAAATGGGATAACGGGAGTAACGGGGGAAAAACGGGATAACGGGGGAACATGGGATAACGGAGGATAAACGGGAATAACGGGGGATAACGGATAACGGGGGAAAAATGGGATAACGGGAGTAACGGGGGAATAACGGGATAACGGGGAAAAATGGGATAACGGGGAACCGGAGTAACGGGGGAAACGGGATAACGGGGGAAAAATGGGATAACGGGGGATAACGGGATAACGGGGGAAAAATGGGATAACGGGAAACCGGACTAACGGGGGAAAAGGGATAACGGGGGAAAAATGGGATAACGGGGAAAAATGGGATAACGGGGGAAAAACGGGATAACGGGAATAACGGGGGAAAAACGGGATAACGGGGGAACAATGGGATAACGGGGGAAAAATGGGATAACGGGGAACCGGAGTAACGGGGGAAAAACGGGATAATGGGGGAAAAATGGGATAACGGGGGAAAAATGGGATAACGGGGGATAAACGGGATAACGGGAATAACGGGGGAAAAAAGGGATAACGGGGAACGGGAGAGCCGGGGAACCGGAAAAGTATAACAGGGGAAATGGGAATAACGGGGGAAAAATGGAAAAGGGGAATAACGGGGGAAAAAACGGGAAAAACGGGGCGGGGGAAAAATGGAAAAGGGG
>JACSVZ010000023.1:3101077-3134146 GCA_014706295.1 Lycocorax pyrrhopterus obiensis
GACTTTTTCCTGGTGATCCCATCCTGGATTGACCATTTTTATCCCTTTATCCCATGATCCCATCCCTGGATCCAACTTTATCCCATGATCCCATTCCTGGATCCCGGCTTTGTGCCCTGATCCCATCCCTGGATCCCGACTTTATCCCGGTGATCCCATCCCTGGATTCCGTTTTTATCCCTTTATCCATGATCCCATCCCTGGATCCTGACTTCATGTCCCTGGGATCCCATCCTTGGATCCCGGCTTTGTGCCCTGATCCCATCCCTGGATCCCAATTTTATCCCATAATCCCATCCCTGGATCCCAATTTTATCCCGTGATCCCATCCCTGGATCCCAACTTTGTGCCCTGATTCCATCCCTTGATCCCGACTTTATCCCGGTGATCCATCCCTGGATCCCGGCTTTGTGCCCTGATCCCATCTGATCCAGTTTTATCCCATGATACCCATCCCGGATCCGACTTTAATCCGGGTGATCCCATTCCTGGATCCCCAACTTTATCCCATGATCCCCTCCTGGATCCCGACTTTGTGCCCTGATCCGCATCCCTCAATCCCGACTTTATCCCGGTGATTCCCATCCCTGAATCCCAACTTATCCATGATCCCATCCCTGGATCCCAATTTATCCCATGATCCCATCCCTGGATCCAACTTTGTGCCCTGATCCCATCCCTGAATCCCGACTTATCCCATGATCCCATCCCTGGATCCCATTTTATCCCGGTGATCCCATCCCTGGATCCCAACTTTGTGCCCTGATCCCATCCCTGATGCTCCACAATCCTTCGTTACTTCCGAGCGCCAGACTTGTGTAATTCCCTGGTTTTCCCTTTTTCCCTCTTTCTTCCGGGCCCATCCCGATATCCCAATATCCCGATATCCCGATATCCCGATATCCCGATATCCCTCCCACCCCTGCGTTCCCGGGCAGGCAGCGTTGGGATTAAATCCCTTTGGAGCTCCTGCTCCCTCACCCTCTGGAATGTGGCAGCTCCTTAATGAGCCGCTCCCTGGATTCATCACTTTCCCTGGATTCATCTCTTTCCCTGGATTTACCTCTTTCCCCGGATTCATCGCTTTCCCTGGATTCATCTCTTCCCTGGATTTATCTCTTTCCCTGCATTTCCCTCTTTCCCTGCATTTATCGCTTTCCTTGGATTCATCCCTTTCCCTGGATTCATTGCTTTCCCTGGATTTATCCCTTTCCCTGGATTCATCCCTTTCCCTGGATTCATCCCTTTCCCTGGATTCATCTCTTCCCTGGATTCCTCTCTTTCCCTGGATTTATCCCTTTCCCTGGATTCATCTCTTCCCCCTGGATTCATAGTTTTCCCTGGATTTCTCTCTTTCCCTGCATTTCCCTCTTTCCCGCATTTATCTCTTTCCTTGGATTCATCCTTTCCCTGGATTCATCCCTTCCTGGGATTTATCCCTTTCCCTGGATTCCTCTCTTTCCCTGGATTCCTCTCTTTCCCTGGATTCATCCCTTTCCCTGGATTTATCCCTTTCCCTCCATTTCCCTCTTTCCCTGCATTTCCCTCTTCCCCTGCATTCATCGCTTTCCCTGGATTCATTGCTTTCCCTGGATTCATCCCTTTCCCTGGATTTATCGCTTTCCCTGGATTCATCCCTTTCCCTGGATTCCTCTCTTTCCCTGGATTCATCCCTTTCCCGACTCCGCGCTAAGTCCTTCCCATAAAACATCCATTTCCCGTGGGAATCTCGCTTTTCTCCCCGCTTTTTTTCCCCCCCCTTTTTTCATTTCTTCATCTTCCGGCTCTTCCCGGAGCTGCGGGAATTCCAGAGGCCGCTCCCCGTGGAATGGCCGTGTCCGGCGGGAGTCCAGCCGCGGGATTCTCCCCGATCCCGGTTTTTTTTTCCCGTTCCCGTTGCAGGGCAGAAGCTCGTGCGCATCACCAGCCTCCTGCTGTGCCAGGGCTCGCTCTGGGTGGGGACGGATCTGGGAATCATCGTCCTGCTCCCGGTGCCGCGCCTCGAGGGCATCCCGAAAATCACCGGTGAGCCCCGGAGCCCTTCCCGGAAAAACGGCGCCGTTCCTGGAAAAATGGTGCCGTTCCCGGAAAAAGTGCCCGTTCCCAGGGAAACGGTGCCGTTCCCAGAGAAAGTGCCCATTACCAGGGAAACGGCGCCCAGTCCCGGAGAAACGGTGCCATTCCCGGAGAAAGTGCCCATTCCCAGGGAAATGGTGCCCATTCCCGGGGAAACGGCGCCTTTCCCGGAAAAAGTGCCCATTCCCAGGCAAACGGCGCCCATTCCCGGAAAAAGTGCCCATTCCCAGGCAAACGGCGCCATTCCCAGAGAAAGTGCCCATTCCCAGAGAAACAGCGCCATTCCCAGCCCATTCCCAGGCAGTTCCCATCCCATTCCCGGGCTGTTCCCAGGGCATTCTCAGATTCGTTCCCAGCCCATTCCCAGCCCATTCCCAGCCCCTTCCCAGGCTCAATCCCAGCCCATTCCCGGGCTCATTCCCCGCCCATTCCCAGCCCATTCCCAGCCTATTCCCGGGCTCAGTCCCAGCCCATTCCCAGCCCATTCCCAGCCCATTCCCAGCCCATTCCCAGCTCATTCCCAGCCCGTTCCCAGCCCCTTCCCAGCCCATTCCCAGCCCATTCCCAGCTCAATCCCAGCTCATTCCCAGCCCATTCCCGGGTTCAATCCCAGCCCATTCCTGGCCATTCCCGGCTCATTCCCAGCTCATTCCCGGCCAATCCCAGCCATTCCCGCTCATTCCCAGCTCATTCCCAGCCATTCCCAGCCTGTTCCCAGCCCATCCCAGCCCGTTCCCGGGCTCATCCCCAGGCAGTTCCCAGCCCATTCCCAGCCGGTTCCCAGCCCCTTCCCAGCCCATTCCCAGGGTCATTCCCAGCCCGTTCCAGGCTCATTCCCAGCCCGTTCCAACTCATTCCTGGCCTCATTCCCAGCTCATTCCCAGCCCGTTCCCAGCCCATTCCCGGGCTCATTCCCAGCCCGTTCCCAGCCCGTCCCAGCCCGTTCCCATCCCGATCCCGCTGTTTTCCAGGAAGGGCATGGTGTCCCTGAACGGCCACGCCGGCCCCGTGCAGTTCCTGGCGCTGGCTCTGAGCACTTTGGCCCCCGACGCCCTCCGGGCCGAGCAGGACGAGGACGAGGAGGGCGAGGAGGAAAAATCCCCGGATCCGGAGGGGCTCCCGCCCCGGGAAATGCGGAAAAAAGGGATTTTGTTACAGTACCGGCTGCGCTCCACGTCCCACCTGCCCGGGCAGCTGCTCTCCGTGCGGGAAGCGCCGCCGGGAACGCCGGGACACGCCGAGGAGGACGGATCCATCTACGAGCTGGCCGACGATCCCGACGTTTGGGTGCGGAGCCGGCCCTGCTCCCGGGATTCGCCCCGCAAGGAGATTTCCTCCGTGGCCATCGTGTCCGGAGGCCGCGGATACCGGGATTTCCGGGCGGAATCCGCGCGCCGCTCCGGAGACGCCGACAGCTCCCTGCTCATCTGGCAGCTCCCGCTGGCGCTGTGACCCCGCCGGAGCTCCCGCCTGGAATTCCCGAATTTCCTACCTCAGGAATCCCCCGAATTCCCAGGAGCGCTTCGGCCGCTGTGAGGAAAAAAAAAAACCGGGAAAAACGCGGGGTTTTCCCCCAAATCCAGCGGTTCTGCTGGGAAAGGAGAGTTGGGAGCGGTGGGATTTTCCCGGTTCCCGGCGTGGGGAGCCGGCCGGGCCCTGTGTGTGTGTGTGGATAATCCCTAGAGGTAGAAAATCCCTGGATTATAAATAGGCTGTACATTATTACCTGTAAAAAGAAGGAATCTGTATATATTGGGAATGCCGGGAAGAGCGGGAGCAGCTCCCAGAAAAGCGGCTCCGGCTGCAATATCCACTGCAATTCCCGACTGTGAATTCGAGGATCTTTGGTACCGAAATCCCCTGGATTTGGGAGCCGAGCCCGCTCGGCTTCCCGAGGAAAGGAAAACGGGGGGAGCGTGGAAATAAATCCCATAGGAATCGCCGTGGCTTCCCTGCTTTGTAGCTTCGGGTCTTTCCCTGGATTTGGGGGACAGCATTCCAAGGGTTCTGCTTCCCTGGGAATGCTCCGGGATGGGTTGGATGGGGCTTGGAGCAGCCTGGGATAGCGGAAGGTTTCCCATGCAATGGGATGAGTTTAAGCCCATTCCAACCCATCCCGGGATTCCGGGAGCCGCACATCCTAAAAATCACTTAAAAACCCCCAAATCCCTTTTTTTCCCTCTGGGAATGGAGCGGGACGGAGGGAAAATCCATCCCTCATTCCTCTGCTTCCGCCCTCTCCACCCACGCCGAGGAGTCGGGAACTCCTCCCGGGACTGGATCCATTCCCGCTGCCGACGGGATTCCGTGGGGAGCGTTCCAGGCTGGGAATTTGGGTCAGGGGGTTGAGCTCGGGGCTCAGGGACCTCAGGTGGCACCGAGCGGCGCTTCCAGGCTTTTAACGCCTCGCCCCGGCGCGGCTCAGCTGCTTCCGAGCGGGAATGCTCCGTATCCAGGGATTTCATGGTCTGATTCCCGCGCCCCCGGCTAAAAATAATCGGCGCCCGCCGCGTTCCGGGGCTGATCCGTGGGCTCCGCGCGGCGGCGGCTCCTGGGAATTCCATGGGATGAGGGGTTGGAAATTGGGAGTCGGGAGGGCTCGGCCCATTTGGAAAAACTTCCCAGGATTTCCAGTGTGGGTAAATAGGGAGTGGAGCCAATTTTAGGGGAGAAATCCAGGGATATTTCAGCCCCGGAATAGGCAGATCTTCCGTGCATTCCATGGAAGGAGGGGGCACATCCATAACTTGTGGAGGCTCATCCTGTTTGGAAAAAATTCCCAGAATTTCCAATAGAGGTTCATAGGGAGCAGAGCCAATTTTAGAGAAATCCAGGAATATTTCACCTTCAAGGTGGGAAGAGCTTCCGTGCATTCCATGGAAGGAGGGGTTGGAATCTGAGACTTGTGGGGGCTCATCCCGTTTGGGAAAACTTCCCAGGATTTCCAGTGTGGGTAAATAGGGATCAGAGCCAATTTTAGGGGAAAAATCCAGGAATATTTTGCTCCCAAAATGGGCGAAGCTTTCCTGCATTCCATGGAAGGAGGGATTGGAAACCGGAGTGTCCATGACTTGTAGGGGCTCATCCCGTTTGGAAAAATTCCCAGAATTTCCAATGTGGGTTCACAGGGAGCGGAGCCAATTTTAGGGAAATCCAGGGATATTTCAGCCCCAAAGTGGGCAGAGCTTCCGTGCATTCCATGGAATGAGGGGTTGGAATCTGAGACTTGCGGGGCTCATCCCATTAGGAAAAACTTCCCAGGATTTCCAGTGTGGGTAAATAGGGATCAGAGCCAATTTTAGGGGAGAAATCCAGGAATATTTCGCCCCCAAAGTGGGCAGAGCTTCCGTGCATTCCATGGAAAGAGGCGGCACATCCATAACTTGTGGAGGCTCATCCCTTTGGAAAAAATTCCCAGGATTTCCAATGGAGGTTCACAGGGATCAGAGCCAATTTTAGGGAATCAATCCAGGAATATTTTTGCCCCCGGCGCGGGCAGAGCATCCCCGTGAGCAGAGGCTGCCCTCGGATGGGATTTTTCCCGCTCGGATGAGGTTTTTCCCCCTCTTTGAGCAGGATTTGCCCTTCCCAAGTTTTCCAATCCCTGCTGAGGAGGTGCCTGTCCCGCTCATCCCGGCTCACCCCCAGCTCTCCTGGGCTAAAAACACGGATGCAGAGCAAATTCCAAGGGTTGTCCTGCTGGCTGCTCTTCCCGAGGAAGCAATTCCGTGGAAACTCCTGCCTGGCTCCATCCGTGTGCTGCTGGGAACTCGGGACGGAGAAGATGGACATGAAGCGCTCCAGGTCTCGATCCCGGGATCTGGAGCTGCTGGGAAGGGTTTTCCCGGTTTCCCGGATCCGAGGCAGCTGCCGCAATCGGGGATCGTTGTTCCCTGCCCTTCCTGGGAATTGAGCTCTGCCGGCAAAGGCTGCCGAGGGGAGAAGCTGAGGGAGCTGGGAATGTTCCAGATCCGTGCTCCGGCTCCGGGATCCAACCTTCGGCCGGCTGGAAAAGGCCTTCCTGCCCCAAAATGCCTTTCCCGAAGGATCCTTGGGATGTGGCGCAGCTCCGCAGGGCAGGATGCGGATCCTCGGGTGGGCGACGCGGATATCCCGCATTCCATCCCAATCCCGGCCTCCGGCCTGGGCTTTGCTGGGAATGCAGCGACGCGGAGCTGCTGCCGAGGCCTTTTTGGGATATTTTTGTCTCATTCCGTAAGGAAAAGGGCGGTGGATTAATCATTCCCGGATTTTCCTGCTCCGGGCCGGAATCCTCCCGTCTTTATTTCCCTGTCACTCCGATCTCCCCCAAAACCGGCTTTGAGCTGGTGCCTGTCCGAGCTTAAACTGCCCCAAAGGCTTATCCCGCCCGGATTCCCGGTTTTTGACAACCCTCCGCGGCTCCCTCTTCCCAAGATAATGGGATTAATTACAGCCGGATTTGTGTTCCCTGCGCTGCCTTCGGAGGAACCGCTCGGAAACGTTGACGGCTTCGCCTTCCCCCTCCTTCTCCCGGCCGGATTTGGGCTCCGGAATCGCTTCCTTTGGAGTTAATTCATGACCGGCAGGCTGGGAGATGACGCGGGAAGCGGCAAAGCCGGGAGCTGGAAGGAGGTGTTGGAATGGTGGGTGTTGGAATGAAGGATGTTGGAATGGTGGCCATGGTGGAAGGAGATGTTGGAATGGTGGATGGTGGAATGGTGGATGTTGGAATGGTGGATGTTGGAATGGTGGATGTTGGAATGGTGGCCATGGTGGGAAGGGATGTTGGAATGATGGATGTTGGAATGATGGCCATGTTGGAATGATGGCCATGTTGGAATGATGGCCATGGTGGGAAGGGATGTTGGAATGATGGAGGTTGGAATGGTGGCCATGGTGGGAAGGGATGTTGGAATGATGGCCATGTTGGAATGATGGATGTTGGAATGATGGGTATTGCAATGATGGACACACTGGAAGGGAATTTTGGAATGGTGGATGTTGGAGTGGTGGCCGTGGTGGGAAAGGATGTTGGAATGGTGGCCATGTTGGGATAATGGCCATGGTGGGAATGATGGATGTTGGAATGCTGGATGCTGGAATGGTGGCCATGTCGGAATGATGAATGTTGGAATTATGGCCATGGTGGAAGGGAATGTTGGAATGGTGGATGTTGGGATGATGGATGTTGGAATGGTGGCCGTTGGGATGATGGATGTTGGAATGGTGGCCATGGTGGAAGGAGATGTTGGAATGGTGGCCATGGTGGAAGGAGATGTTGGAATGATGGCCATGCCACCAGGCAAAGCCAACCCATAACGATGGTGGCCTCATGGCAAACCCAAGTATCCCATTGGGATAAGGGGCCAAGTGCTGCACCAAACCCTCATCCCAATCCTTGGGAATGTTGGATCTATGACCAGACTGTTGGCCAAAGCCAGCCCATAATGATGTCAATCCCAACTGTCCCATTGGGATAAGGGTTCATCACACCAAACCCTCATCCCAGTCCTTGGGAATGCTGGATCTGTGACCAGCCCTCTGGCCAAAGCCGACCAATAGTGGTGGAACCGCATGGAGACCCCGTAGTGGTGGAACCCCATAACGATGTCCATCCCAACCGCCCCACTGGGGTACAGGACCAGGTGCTGCACCAAACCCTCATCCCAATCCTTGGGAATGTTGGATCTCTGACCAGACCGTTGGGCAAAACCAACCAATAGCGGTGCTTGACCCCATGGAGAACCCGCAGTGGTGGAACCCCATAGTGATGTCCATCCCAACCACCCCATCGGGATAAGGGTTCATGACACCAAATCCTCATCCCAGTCCTTGGGAATGTTGGATCTGTGACCAGACCGTTGGCCAAAACCAACCCCTAATGGTGCTTGACCCCATGGAGAACCCGTAGTGGTGAAACCCCGTAATGATGTCCGTCCCAACCACCCCATCAGGATACAGGACCAGGTGCTGCACCCTCATCCCAATCCTTGGGAATGCTGGATCTGTGACCAGACCTCTGGCCAAAACCAACCCCTAATGGTGCTTGACCCCATGGAGAACCCGTAGTGGTGGAACCCCATAACGATGTCCGTCCCAACCGCCCCATCGGGATAAGGGTTCATGACACCAAACCGTCATCCCAATCCTTGGGAATGCTGGATCTGTGACCAGACCGTTGGGCAAAACCAGCCCCTAATGGTGCTTGACCCTGTGGAGAACCCACAATGGTGGAACCCCATAACGATGTCCGTCCCAACCGCCCCATCAGGATACAGGACCAGGTGCTGCACCCTCATCCCAATCCTTGGGAATGCTGGATCTGTGACCAGACCTCTGGCCAAAACCAACCCCTAACGGTGCTTGACCCCATGGAGAACCCACAGTGGTGGAACCCCATAACGATGTCCATCCCAACCGCCCCATCGGGATACAGGACCAGGTGCTGCACCAAATCCTTGGGAATGTCGGACCACGCCGCCCCTCAGCCCCCAAACCCCCCGGTCACCGGGACAACCCCGTCCCCAGGACACCCTTGACCTCCAGGACGGCCACATCCCTTCACCCCCACCCCCGACCGTTAATTGTGCGCTAATTACGTTCTCATTAAGGCTGGGCTGGGCTCTTTCCCAGCTCCACCCCAGAGCCGGGCAGCTGGGAGGAGGTCGGGAGGTCCATCCCTAATTCCGGGCCCCGCGTGAACGCCCCCCATTAGCGTAATGAGGCGCGCTAACGAGGCGCTGCCATGTTTATTCATGGCGCCTAATTTTACCCTGGCGAGCTCCCGCTATATTTAACTCCATTAATCAGCGATTCCCGAGGGGCCGGATCCCTGATTGGTGTCACACGGATCAGGGGAGGAGCGGGATTTCAAATAAACCCCCCTCGCCTTTCTCCCGGGGGGAGACGGAGCCGCCGGATGCCGCCGCTCCTTGGACGAGTCTGGAATGCTGCTGGAAGACGTCGCTCCTTTCCCGGAGATTTTCGGTGCCGTTTTCTGGGAAAATCCGGGAAAACGATGGCGTCGCGGGATCGTTTCCCGCGGCCCGTTCCCAATCCCAGTTTTCTTGGCTGTGTTTGCACGGCGGTGATTCATTGTTTCGTTTGATTCATCCGAGAGTTTATGGAGCAATTCCCGCATTTCCGTGGTGAATTCCCAAGGGATCGGAGCCACGGGTCCGTCCTGTGTCCGTCAGCCCGTCCGGATGCCGCGGGATCCATCGATCCCCACCGCGGACGCCGGAATTCCTCAAGGAGGTTGAGGACGGGGAGTGATTGAGGCTCGAGTCCCTTTGGTCCGGCTGCTCCCGGTTTCCTCCCATTCCCTAAGAAATGAGAGGAATTCCCTAATTGTTGTGGAGCCACTGGATTTCAGAGGGACTTCCCCCTCCCTTCACCGCATCCCTGCAATTTTCCATGGATTCGGCCCCTTCCCACCCCTCATCCTCAGGGATGAGGGTTTGAGAGGTGTCCGTGAGCCTCTTCCAGCCGCCCAGATCCCGCTTTTCCACTGGATTTCAGAGGGATTTCCCCCCTCCCTTAACCCCATCCCTGCAATTTTCCACGGATCCAGCCCGTGCGGGGATGGTTTTTTCCCCAAATCCAGAGAGGATTTAATGGATATTTTTGGGAGCAACGACTTTTCCAAGTGCAGCAGCACCGCCCCAAATCCTCCATTCCCAAATCCTCCATTCCCAAATCCTCCATTCCCAAGTTCTCGTTGCCTTCTGAACAAATTCCGTCCTCACCCCAAATCGGTTTCCCGTGTCCCCACTTTGGCCCCACAGCTTGGGAACAGCGGGATCCTGATTTTTGGGGAGCATCTCCATGGATTTGGGGTCTGCCCTGCTTTTTGGGGGACGTGTCCATGGGATTGAGGCCTATCCTGCTTTTTGGGAAGCTTTTCCATGGATTTGGGATCTGTCCTGCTTTTTGGGGAGCATCTCCATGGATTTGGGATCTGTCCTGCTTTTTGGGGGAGCATCTCCATGGGATTGGGGTCCGTCCTGATTTTTGGGAAGCATTTCCATGGATTTGGGGTCTGTCCTGCTTTTTAGGGAGCATCTCCATGGATTTGGGGTCTGTCCTGCTTTTTGGGGGCCATGTCCATGGGATTGAGGCCTATCCTGCTTTTTGGGAAGCTTTTCCATGGATTTGGGATCTGTCCTGATTTTTGGGGAGCATCTCCATGGATTTGGGGTTTGTCCTGATTTTTGGGAAGCTTTTCCATGGGATTTGGGATCAGTCCTGCTGGGAAAAGTGGGATCATGGCCCTGGGATTGAGGAGCGGAGGGGAGCAGGAAAATCCCACACCACCTTTGGGTTTACTTTGGGATCCGTTGTGTTTTTCCCACTAAATTATCCCAAAACCTGAGGCTTGTGGAGCATCCGGTGGGTCCAAGGATCCAAGGCCTGGACTGGGAGGAAATTGGGAACTGAGGAGACATCGGGGCCTGAGGAAAATTTGGGATTTGAGAGGGGTCTGAGCATCCAAATCCTGGGCTGGGAGGATATTGGGACCTGGGGAGTCCAAGGATCCAAATCTTGTCTGGGAAGGAAAATTGGGATTGGGTGCTCTGAGCATCCAAATCTGGGATTGGGGGAATGTTGGGATCTAGGTTGTCCGAATATCCAAGTCCTGGATTGGGGGGACATTGGGATTTTGGGGGGAATTAGGACATGGGGGTCTGAGCATCCTTGTCCTGGAATGGGGGGGAATATTGGGATTGAGGGGTCTGATCATCCAAATCCGGGATTGGGGGAACATTGGGACCTGGGGGTCCAAGGATCCAGATCCCGTTATGGGGGAGTTATTGGGATCGGGGGGGACATTGGGATGTGGGGGATCCGAACATCCAGACCTTGGGTGGGTGGGAGGGATATCGGGATTGGGGGGTCTGAGCACCCAAATCCTGGGTGGGAGGGAAATTTGGGATTGGGGGGGTCCGAACAACCAAATTCTGGGATTTGGGGGGGGACACTGGGATTTGGGGGGACACTGGGATTTGGGGATATTGGGATTTGGGAGGACACTGGGATTTGGGGGGACACTGGGATTGGGGGGGGGGCACTGGGATTTGGGGGGACACTGGGATTGGGGGATGATTGGGGTTTGGGGGGACACTGAGATTTGGGGGACTGGGATTTGGGAGGACACTGGGTTTGGGAGGACATTGGGATTGGGGGGACACTGGGATTTGGGGGGACACTGGGATTTGGGGATATTGGGGTTTGGGGGGACACTGAGATTGGGGGACACTGGGATTTGGGAGGACACTGGGATTTGGGAGGACATTGGGATTGGGGGGACACTGGGATTTGGGGGGACACTGGGATTTGGGAGGACACTGGGATTTGGGGGGGACACTGGGATTTGGGGGGACATTGGGATTGGGGGGACACTGGGATTTGGGGGGACACTGGGATTTGGGGACATTGGGGTTTGGGGGGACACTGGGATTTGGGGGGGACATTGGGATTTGGGGGGACACTGGGATTTGGGGGGGCATTGGATCGGGGTGCTCCGAGGATGCAAATCCTGGGTGGGAGGGATTGGGATTGGGAGGTCTGAGCATCCAAATCCTGGGATGGGAGGAAGAAAATTGGGATTGGGGAGTCTGAGCATCCATTTCCTGGGATGGGGTACGCTGGGATTTTGGGGAACACAGGGATTTGGGGGAACACTGGGATTTGGGGGGATATTGGGACCTGGGGGTCTGAGAATCCAAATCCTGGCCTGGGATCTGGGTTTGTTGTCCAAACATCCAAGTCCTGGATTGTGGGGACAGCGGGATTTGGGGGCTCTGAGCATCCCAGTCCTGGATTAGGATGATATCCCACCAGGTCCTGGAATTGCCAAATTTTCCTCCCGGGCAGGAGAAAAATGAAGGAGAAACGGGAAAACCGGAGCCGGAGCGGGGCTGGAATCGCGTCTTCCCGAGGCACCGGTGGAACAATCAGAGGACAAACCCTTCCCGAGGCTGATCCCACTCCAAGAACCCGAACAGTTCCACAGGGGGTCCTTTCCCGGCTTCCCGAGGCTGCTGGAAATTCCGAGCCCGTAATTCCTTGATGGATTTTCAGGTGCCTGAGACGGTCACGAGAGCAGCGGAAAACACGGGGAAAAAGCCTTTCCCATCCCAAAATTCCTGGGGGCAGCCGGCTGGGAGCCAAAAATCCGGGAAAAAGGAATATCCAGGTGTGTCACTACCCAGCCCGGGTGGATTTGGGATTTGGGAAGTGGCGGGAGCAGCCCGAGCTCCCCTCCCTTCCTCCTTTTCCGTGTCCTCGGGTCCCGGATTCCAGCCCTGGGGAGCAGAACCAATTTCCCAACGTTCCCAATTAAACGCTTCCCATCCGAGCCGTTAATTAGGACGTTCCAGGGCGCTGCCCGGGCACTCAGATTTCCCGAATATAATTATTAATATCCCATGAAACAATGAATTATCGCCCACAATTAAAGTTAATTAACGTTTCTCCAAGTTAATTAAATTATTCCTCGGACGGGGAGACGAGAGAATTCCGCCGTCCAAAGGAGAGGCCCCGCGGGGCACATGGAGAAAGCAGGAGCGGGGAGGGGGCAGTGCTCCCGAATTCCATGTTTTTCTTGGCTTCCTGTATTCCCCGTCCCATCCCGGCGTTCTCCCGTCTCCGTGGGCTTGGATACGGGCGGGGTTTTCCGTGGAAAAAAATCCTGATGGCTTCGATTCTCCAGGAAAACGAGTTTGAAGCAAACGCTGGTTTTTTACGGGAAGCGGGAATTGGGCGTGGAGCGGGGGCCGAGGAGCGCTCAGGGAATGCTGAGCAGAGCATCGATCCACGGGAACGCATTCCCAGCGCTCCGAACCCGCCCTGATTCCAGCAATTCCCCCCTCCCACGCCCCAGACTCGGTTTTTCCGCCGGCTTTCCAAGCCGAGGGAAGAATCCCAGAGGTTCCGAATTCCTTGTGTCCTCCGTGTCCCTCCAGGATCCGGGATCCGGGATTCGGGATCGTTTGCCCTTCCTTGTTCTTGTCCATAATCCCCCGGAATTGCCTGGAAATAACTCGGGGTCATCGAGCTGCTCCGGGTGATTTTCCCGCATTTATCCGCCGGGAGGGATGGGATGGGAATGGCTCGAGTGGAATTTTTTTTCCCCCCTTTTCTCTTTCTTAGCCGGATTAACCCTTTTGTGGGAAGAAAAAAAATGGGAATATTGGGATTTTCCACTGCGAGTTGTCCCTTCCTCTGCCTCGGGGATTATTTGGGAGCAGCTCCCGGGCCTTTTCCCTCCTTTTTCTGGGAAAATTTGGGAACCAGGACCTGGCAGGCAAAGGGAGAAAGGGAAAAGCTGCAAATAAGGGGAAAAAAGGAATTTTTCCTTCGTGAAGGATGGAAGATTTTAGCTCCAAGATGGAGCTAAAATCCCGATGGATTGGGATGCCGCATCGGGATAAAATATGGAAATTTGGGATGTGTTTTATCCCCCTTTCCTTGCTCTCCTGCTTCCCACTGGATTTGTTCCCATCCGTATTTAAATCTCGATGTATAATTCAGACACCCCTGCCCTGGATTTCCTCATTCCAAGGACTTTTCCTTCTCCAGGACTCCCGGGAAATCCTCCCTGGATCTGCCCCACCCTCGACGTTGCCGTTGCGCGTCCAAGGGTAAAAAACCCCTCCCGTGGATTCCCAAAAGCCCCGTAAAAGCTAAAAATTCCCGCTGAATCCCAGCCAGGGAAGCACTTAAACGTCTCCGCGGTGATTAACGAGGAATAAACGCCTGGATTTGGGATGGATCCGGGATTTTTGGAGCCGCGCAGGGAGGAGGGAAGAGCCGTGGGAGGAAATCCCGCTCCTTGTCTTAAACCGCGACCGATTTGTCCCCGTTTTTCTCCGTCTCCTGTTTGCATCCAGGAGTCGGAGCCGGGCTGGGAAAATGGGAAAAAAAATTCCCTCTGGATTCATCCAGGAGAATCCAGGCTCTGCTGGACCCCTTCCCTTTATTCCGGGAAAATGCAGCCAATTCCGCTCTGCAAGAGGGCGGGAAAAACGAGGAGGAAAATCCATTTATCACCAGGGAATTCTGGGTTTTCCCAGAATTTTCCCAGCTTTTCTTCATCCCGGGGGATTTTTGGGATGCCGAGCTTTTTACCCCGCGGAGATTTCAACAATCCTGAGGTTTTTAGGGCGCTCAGATTCGGAGCTGCCCCCAAACCCTTCCCGCTCCAACCTTTTCCAAAGGAAACAGCGGGGAAGCGTTCGGCAGCGGGAACTGGGGACAGGGAGTTAAGCTCGGCCTAGGCTGGGTTTAAGCCCTGCTTTGACCTCGGCAGGATCCACAAATCCTTCTCCAAGGAGCCAGGGAAGAGGATTTTTCCTGCAGGAAGCAGCTGCTTTTGGCAGTTTCCATTTAAATTTTGGAAGTTCTCCTGAAATTTTGCGGTTTCCCCGTTATTTATGGAGTAATTCCGTTATTTATGGAATTTCCCTTCATTTTTCCCAATTTCCCCTCTTTTTTTTTTCTTACTTATTTCTTCTTATTTAAAAAAAAAAGTCCCCATTAACTTTGGAATTTCCCTTTATTTTTTTTTTAGAATTTCCCCTCCTTTTTGTTCCCTTACTTTTAAAAAATTTCCCCGTTATTTTTGGAATTTCTCTTTATTTTTTTCTTACTGTTTTCCCCTCTTTTTTCCCAAATTTCCCCATTATTTTTTCGATTTCCCTTTATTTTTTTCCAATTTTCCCCCTTTTTCTTCTCCTTTTTTTTTTTTTTCCAGATTTCCCCATTGTTTTGGAATCTCCCTTTATTTTTTTCCAATTTTCTCCTTTTTTTTCCTTTTTTTCCCCCAAATTTTCCCATTATTTTTTCAATTTCCCCCTTTTTTCTCCTTTTTTTTCCCCCCAGATTTCCCCATTATTTTCGACTTCCTCTTTATTTTTTTTCCAATTTTCTCCTTTTTTTCCCTATTTTTTCACCCCAAATCTCCCCATTATTTTTTCTATTTCCCTTTATTTTTTTCCAATTTTCCCCCTTTTTTTCCCTTTTTTTTTCCTTTAAATTTCCACATTAATTATGGAATTTCTTTTTTTCCCCCAATTTTTCCCCCTTTTCTTTCCTTTTTTTTCTTTCCCTTCATTTTTTTCCAATTTTCCCCTTTTATTTCCTTTTTTCCCCCCAAATTTCCCCGTTATTTTTTCTATTTCCCTTTATTTTTTCCAATTTTCCCCCTTTTTTTCCCCTTTTTTTCTTTAAATTTCCACATTATTTATGGAATTTCTTTTTTCCCCCTAATTTTCTCCTTTTCTTTCCCTTCATTTTTTTCCAATTTTCCCTTTTTATTTCCTTTTTTCCCCCCAAATTTCCCCGTTATTTTTGGAACTTCCCTTTATTTTTTCCAATTCTCCCCCTTTTTTTCCCCCTTTTTAAAAAATTTCAATTTCCCCATTATTCATGGAATTTCTTTTTTTCCCCCAATTTCCCCCCGTTTTCTTTCCTTTTTTTTTTTTAAAAATCCCTTTAATTTTTTTCCAATTTCCTCCTTTTTTTCCCCCTTTTTTTTTTCTTTTTTTTTTTTTTTTTTTTTAAATTTCCCCTTAATTTTTGCGGCCAAAGAAATCGGGAATTCGGGAATGGATTCGCTCCAGGTGGGATCTCCCCTGTGGCTTTTTGGGAACACGCGGGAGCTGAGGCGGATCCTGGCATGAAGAGGCTCCTCGGACTCTTCTCACTCCCCCTTTCCGTGGTTTTTCTCCCCAAAATCGAGGAAAAAAGAGTTTTCCCAAAACCTGATCCTCCCCTGGCTCGGGGCTCAGTCCCAGGGGAGCGGAGATCCGGGTTTGGAGAAGGAAATCTGGGATTCATCCCGCGGTTCTTCCCGCTCTGTTCCCATTGGAAATCTGCCGTGTTCCCAATGGGATTTTAATTTTTGGGAATGCTGATTTTTAAGGATATTTTGTAAGGGGGGTTTGCACTCTGTAGGGAATTTTTTGGGGGAAAACTTCGGGAAGGGTTTTTTGACCTCATCCCGTGAGTTTTCCTGGCTGGGAAGGGTTTGGTGCCATCCCGGTGTCCCAAACTGGGATTGGGATGGGTTTTGTGCAATTCCTGTATCCCAAACTGGGATTGGGATGGGTTTTGTGCCATTCCCATGTCCCAAACTGGGATTGGGATGGGTTTTGTTCCATCCCTGTTTTCCAAACTGGGATTGGGATGGGTTTTGTTCCATCCCCGTGTCCCAAACTGGGGTTGGGATGGGTTTTGTGCCATCCCCGTGTCCCAAACTGGGATTGGGATGGGTTTTGTTCCATCCCTGTTTTCCAAACTGGGATTGGGATGGGTTTTGTGCCATTTCCATGTCCCAAACTCGGATTGGGATGGGTTTTGTGCCATCCCGGTGTCCCAAAGTGGGATTGGGATGGGTTTTGTGCAATTCCTGTGTCCCAAACTGGGATTGGGATGGGTTTTGTTCCATTTCCATGTCCCAAACTCGGACTGGGATGGGTTTTGTGCCACCCCTGTGTCCCAAACTGGGGTTGGGATGGGTTTTGTTCCATTTCTGTGTCCCAAACTGGGATTGGGATGGGTTTTTGCAATTCCTGTATCCCAAACTGGGATTGGGATGGGTTTTGTTCCATCCCCATATCCCAAACTGGGGTTGGGATGGGTTTTGTTCCATCCCCATATCCCAAACTGGGATTGGGATGGGTTTTATTCCATTTCCATGTCCCAAACTGGGATTGGGATGGGTTTTTGCAATTCCTGTATCCCAAACTGGGATTGGGATGGGTTTTGTTCCATCCCCATATCCCAAACTGGGATTGGGATGGGTTTTATTCCATTTCCATGTCCCAAACTGGGATTGGGATGGGTTTTGTTCCATCCCCATATCCCAAACTGGGATTGGGATGGGTTTTGTTCCATCCCCGTGTCCCAAACTGGGATTGGGATGGGTTTTGTGCCATCCCCGTATCCCAAACTGGGATTGGGATGGGCTTTGTGCCATCCCCGTATCCCAAACTGGGATTGGGATGGGTTTTGTTTCATTTCCATGTCCCAAACTGGGATTGGGATGGGTTTTGTTCCATCCCTGTGTCCCAAACTGGGATTGGGATGGGTTTTGTGCCATCCCTGTGTCCCAAACTGGGATTTCATCATCTCCTTGAGCTGTTCCATAAATCCCAGCCCTCCCTGGAGCTTTTCCAAGCCTCTGGAATGGGGGACGCCTCCCTGAGGGCACCTTTGACGTCCCAACCTCCTTTTTGGGGTCGCTCCAGTGCCAGCAGCGTCCTGGATTTTGGGATCTGCTCCACTTCCTCCGTCCTCTGGCCCGGGAAGGAGTTTAATTAGCCGGGCCTGTAATTAGGGCGTTAATTTGGGAAGCGGGAACTGCTCCGTGTCCCTTCTCCCTGTGGCCGCTTCCAGCACGGAGCTGGGGCTGCGTTGCACCGACGGCGGCCGCGAAACAGCCGGAATTCGGGAATTTTGGGGGGGAAAAAATGAAAAATCCGCATTTTTCCCCTCGTTTTTACACCCAAAGGTGGGGGGAGACCCAGCCGAGCTTTTCCCGAAGAAAGGGAACCGAAATTCCATGGAACCTCCCGTTGTTTGGAATTCCGGCTCGGAACGGGGCTGGAAAGGGGGAAAACGCCGCATTCCCGGCACGTTCGGGAGCCTTGGAGAGGCAGAACAGGAATTTCATGGAGGAAATAAGGAATTTTGGGAGGGAATAAGGAATTCCGCAAAGGAAAAGGGAATTTTGGGAGGGAATAAGGAATTTTGGGAGGAAATGAGGAATTTTGGGAGAGAATAAGGAATTCCGCAAAGGAAAAGGGAATTTTGGGAGGGAATAAGGAATTTTGGGAGAGAATAAGGAATTTTGCAAAGGAATAAGGGAATTTTGGGAGGGAATAGGAATTTCATGGAGGAAATGAGGAATTTTGGGAGGCAATAAGGAATTCTGCAAAGGAAAAGGGAATTTTGGGAGGGAATAAGGAATTTTGGGAGGGAATAAGGAATTTTGCAAAGGAAAGAGGAATTTTGGGAGGGAATAAGGAATTCAAGGGATGGGAGGGGTTGGCCCTCTGTCCACGTGGATGGAAAAACCGGGATCTGGAGCTCTGGAAGTGGGATTTGACCCCATGGAATGAGCCACGAAACTCTTGGGTTCAATGCTCGGAGTGAGGAGGAACATTTGGGTTTTGACAATCCCTTCCCAGACCCGGAGTGGATCCCTGACCATGGATCAGCGGCTCCTGGTGGATCCCAGTGGGAATGACCTTGGGATGACCTTGGAATGACCTCGTTTGGGATGCTCCGGGTGCCAGAAGCGACGAGTTCGTCCCCCGGCTCGTGTTTATCCCAAGAAAGCTCCGTGTAACCGAGCTCCGGAGCATCGGTTCCGTGTTCAGCCCTTGGAAAAGCTCCGGGATGACCTCGGGCGTCTCCCTCTCCTCCTCGACCTCGGAGGGAAAAAAAAGGGAGAAACGGATCCTCCGTAATTCGGGAATAAACCAAATGATGGGATTGGGGGCGTCAGGAGGAGCCGGTTTATCCCTTGGGATGCTCCCGGAAGGTGACGCGGGCCCCATCCCGACCTGAGATCATCAGCGACACTTCCTGTAACGTCCCTGGTTGTGTTTGCTGGGAAAACGGGAAAAATAAATTCCAGTGGGCTCGGGAAGCTCCCAGGGAGAAGCAAAGCCCCATCCGAGGCCGTTTCCCTCCCGTTCCAAGCGGGATTTTCATGGCTTTTCCTGGATTTAGAGGGTTTTGGGGGAAGGGCAGGTTTGGGGTGGAATGTTTTGTGTTTTTTGGGAATAACCACTCGGTAAGGGCTGCTCCTACCCCGTCGTGCGCTGGGTCTCTGCTCCGGTTTTTTGGGGATTTTTCGGTGGGGTTTTGTGGCACTTGATGCTCCTAATCCTACAAAAACACGGGAATTTTCCTTATGGGAAACAAAGCTGGGGAACAAGGCCACCTCTGCGAGCCAGAGCAACACCAACCCCCTCTTTCTTATCTCCATTAATTAATTTATCAGCATCCGACTCTTCCCACCTTTCCCCTTTCCCGATGGATCCACCGAGCGCTCCCCATCCCGCCCCACGGCGATTCCGCCCCCCGGGATCCGCTCCCGCGCCGTCGCGTCGCTTCCATGAATTATTCACGCCCTTCGCCGGCGCCGCGCTGTCCCCGAGCCGTCCCCGGATGATTTTAAGGCTCCGTGACAGGTCAGGGACCGGATCGGTGGCGCCGATCCCGGGATTGCGCCGGAGCCGCCGAAGTCACAGCGCGTTAAGGGCGCGAGGAGGCCCCGCGGTGGCACCGGGAGATGATCCCAGCCCGGAGATGATCCCAGCCCGCGGAGCCGAGGGATAATTAACGAGGATCTGATCATCCCTGGCGGCCACGCCGGTGAATCCGGGGAGAGCGCGATCCCTGGAGCTGCCGGAGCGGGATGCGGCGGGAGAGGGATGAGTTTTCCCAGGGTTCGGTGCCTGTGGGGATGATCCTGGTGCCGGAGCAGGTTGTGCGCGTTCCCAGGGCGCGATCCGAGCCTTTGGGGCGCTGTTACCTCGAATTAACGTCCTTTCCTCCCCATTCCCGCTCAAACCTCTCCCTTTCCTCCTCCGGAGCGTGAAGGTCACGGATGAGTCGGGATTATCCAAAAGCCACCTCGGATGCCGAAGGTGAAGGTGAACCCACCTCGGGTTTCTCCTTCTGTTGGGCGCCAGGACGGCCCAAAAATCCCATTCCTGCCCTTTTTCCGTGCTTTTCCTGCCTGTGAAATGCCTGAATCCCGCTGGCGGCTGCGGGGAGGAAGTCAACTGGAAGGGAGGAAAAGCTCGGGCTTGGATCCGGAGCAGAATCCAAACTGTGCCGGTGCCAGGCCTGGAATCGTCTGCTCCCGTCACGGCGGGGGCTCCGTCTTTGCGGCTTTCCCTGCCAAAACCACCCCGGGACGGCTCCAAACTCCCCGCGGGGCGGCTCCGCTCGGATCCAGCTCCTTGCCGGGAGGGTGGGATCCCATCCAGGCCCTGCCGAGCGCGGCCGGTTGGATTTGGGGTCTCTCGGAGCCTGGGGAGCGGAGAGGGACGATGAGGCTTCGCTCCAGCTGAGCCAGGTGCCAAAGCCCTCGTTAAAATTGCAGGAGCTTGGCAGAGCTTAAATCCGAAACTTGGACAAAACCGCGGTTTCCTCCCCCCGAAGCACAATCAATTCCTTTCGTCTATAAATATCCTCTATAAATAGTGACGGGAAGAGGTTTCAACATTTCCAAAGGCTCTTTTGGGAGAAGAAAAGCCGGGAAATTGGGGCTAAACCCCTTTTTTTCCCCTGCTTTGGCTCGGCACCCTCGAGCAGCCCGGAGAAGCCTCTTGGCTCTGCTCCGAGAGCCTCCAGGAGCCCCGGTTTGGAGGAAAGTCGGGACTAGAGCGGGTTTTTATTCCCAGCCGGGTGTCTGGAAGAGGCCGAGTCCATAACGGGGTCAACGACTCGGCCGCGCTTCCCCCGGGCTTGGCAAGGACCTGACAAATTGCTGAGCTCCCGCCCGGCTGCGCCTCGCCGGAGACCTCGGAGCGGGTCATTAGTGCCTAATTAGAGCCTAAACGCTCTCATTTGTCCTCCCCCTGTCAGCGCAGCGCCGGGAGATCCCTCCCGGCCCGGCCTCCCGCGTTCCACGGGCTGCGAGCGCGGGAAAGGCCGGAAAAGCCATAAAACCGAGGGGGTTTTTCTTGTCTGCTTTGCAAAGAGAATTAATCCCAGCCCAGCACGGGCTAAAGCCTGGCTTGGCTCTTCGTCCCTAGAGCCCGGCTTGGTCTTTTCTTTCCAGAGCCTGGCTTGGCTCTTCCTTTGTAAAGCCCCACTTGGCTCTTTCTTCCCCAAACCCAACTTGGCCTTTTCTTTCCAAAGCCAGACTTGGCCTTGTCGTCCTAAAGACCCACTTGGCCTTGTATTTTCAGAGCCTGATTTAGCCTTTCCTTCCTAAAGCCTGACTTGGCTCTTCCTTCCTAAAGCCCCACTTGGCTCTTCCTTTCCAGAGCCCCACTTGGCCTTTTCCTCCTAAAGCCCTGTTTAGTTCTTCCTTCCTAAAGCCCGACTTGACTCTTTCTTCCTTGCTAAAGCCTGACTTGGCTCTCCCTTTCTAAAGCCCCACTTGGCTCTTTCTTTCCTAAAGCCCAGCTTGGCCTTTCCTTCCTAAAGCCTGACTTGGCTCTTTCTTCCCAAAACCTGACTTGGCCTTTCCTTCCTAAAGCTCACCTTGACTCTTCCTTCCTTCCTAAAGCCCCACTTGGGTCTTTCTTTCCAAAGCCCGACTTGACCTTTTCTTCCTAAAGCCCCACTTGGGTCTTTCTTTCCTAAAGTGTGACTTGGCCTTTCCTTTCTAAAGCCTGACTTGGCCTTTCCTCCCTAAAGCCCCACTTGGGTCTTTCTTTCCAAAGCCCGACTTGACCTTTTCTTTCCAAAGCCCGACTTGACCTTTTCTTTCTAAAGTCCGACTTGACCTTTCCTTCCTAAAGCCCCACTTGGGTCTTTCTTTCCTAAAGCCCGACTTGGCCCTTCCTTTCTAAAGCCGGACTTGACCTTCCCTCCCTAAAGCCCCACTTGGGTCTTTCCTTTCTAAAGCCTGACTTGGCCTTTCCTCCCTAAAGCCCCAGCAAGCCTCGGTCCCTCTCCTTGCTTCCTCCTCCTCCTTTTCCTGAGGAAACGGCGGAATTCCCGTCCCTGGAAGCGTTCCAACCCCCTGGACGTGGCCCCTGGGGCCGTGTTCAGCGCTGGTGCTTGGACTCCACGACCTTGGAGATCTTTTCCAGCCTCGAATTCCACGATCCCTGTTCCCTGTGCCGCCGTCAGCTCCTCCTGCCAAAACCGCCTCCGGCTTAGGAATAAATTCCCAGGTTTTGTGTTATTGGGATGGCAAATCGGCTTCGGGGCGGGTTTGGAACATTTTTATGTTTTTTTCCTTCTTTTTCCCTCCGGATTTTTTTTCCATCTCGCTCAGAGCCCAGCTCGGCGTCGCCGGGTGACAACGCGATGACAGCGGCTCTGAAAAGAGCGGGGAGGAGATGGATTCGTGCGGGGAGGGGGGAAAAAAACTGGGATGAGGGAGGGAAGGAGGTCGGGAAGGACTGAGGAGACGTGGAGACGCCGCTTTGCTGCTCGCGCTCGCCGTGATTATCCCATCCCGGCTCCTCGGAGCCGGAGCCGCCTCCCGCTTCCCTGGGAGATGGGATCCGTGTCCTCCCCCGCTTCTCCTGGCTTTCCCCGCGTTTATTTTCGTGGATTTTCCGTGTTTTATATTTATGCTTTCCCGTGAATAAATCAGGAGCCATCCCAGCGCCGCGCGAGGACGTGGAAGGATCCACGTGGATCCGGGATTGTCCCTTCCCACGTCCAACCTGGAGCACAGAGAGCTCCGGGATGGCCCCGAAATTAAGGCAAAATGGGTCTTTTCCCTAAAATAATGTGGAGTTTCCCTCTTTTTGCCTCCAAGGTGGGGGCAAGACCTTTGCAGGCTGAGTTAATTAATTTTTTAATTGATGTGCAATTCGGGCAGGAGCCTGGCTATGGACACTGGTTTTTCGGGATGCAGATTTTTGGGATGAGGGTTTCCATCCGTGGGGCACGGCGGGCTGGGATCCAGGGTCAGATCCAGGGGTTATTTTCCCTACGGTTCCCTTGGGAATCTGTTGTCAGCTGTGCCCTAATCCCTTCCCAGGCCCTTCCTTTGGGTTTCGGGGCTCTCCTCTCCCCAAACCCCGATCCAGAGGCGCGGCTGCATCCCAAATTCCCAGCCAGGAGGAAAATCCTTCGTGTCCAACCTCCGAGTCTGTGGCACGAGGGGGTCGCAGAGGCCGGGGCCGCTCCCGACCAGGTGAGAACTGACGGAGAAACCCGAACAAACCCCGATTTTATTATTTCGTTTCCTTCTTTTCCTCCTTTTCCTCCCTTTCTGGCTCACCTTGAGCTCCCCGCCGGCTCTTCCCGAGGCGGCGGCACCTGGCTCCGGGATTATTTTTCCCATCCCTTTTTGGCAGCGCTCCCTCCTCCCGCACAAACGCAGCTCCTATAAATAACCGCGGCTCGTGCTCGCTCCCCCTCCCTCCCTCCCTCCCTCGGATCCGTCTTCCTTTCTCCTTGTCTGTCCCTTCTCCTGCCGGGAGGAGACGCCGGAAAATCCAGGAGTGGGGGTCGAGCTCATCCATGTCCCCCTCATCCCTGAAATCGGCAGCATCCGAAGCTCGTGGGGGGATTTTGAATTGGATTTGTGCAACCCCCCCACCCCCACCCGATTTCCTCCCCGATCCCCCGTAATTAATTCCTGAATTTCCTTTTATCCTTCCCCGTGTTCCCAAATCCAGGCAGCCGCTCCCTAAAAGTTCCCCCCGACCGTGTCGCTGGGTTTCCACCCCACAAATGTCCCTAAATTTGCGCATTTCCCGAAGGAAAGCGCTGGCGGTGACGGTTTCCAGCCTTTTTTGGGATGGAATGGGTTGGGAGGGAATGGCTGCACGTGGATTGGGAACGGGATCCCTTGGGAACGTGGATTTCCAGAAATAATTCCAGGGTTGGGATGAGCACAAACCTCCAAGAAATCGAAATTTTTGGGAAAAGCTGAAACTGAGCTCAAGCCGGGGGGATCCCGAAGGATAAATCCGGGTCTGGAGAGCGGAAACTGCTCCCCGTGCGACCAAGGATCAATGCGGGATCCCCCATCCCAAGGGATCCCAAATCCGGCTTGGACTTGGGGTTTTTCCAGAGGGGAATTTGCCGGGAGTGGTGGCGGCGTTGGGATAATGAGATGCTGCTCACGCTCCCTAATGAAGTGCCGAAGGAACTCGGCGCCGGCTCCCGGCAAATTAGATCGGGATTATCGGAGCGATCCGAGACGGTATCGGAGCGGGCGGGAAGGGCTGGAAGCGCCCGCCGGCCTCCACTGCGTTCCCTGGAAAGGAAGGAAGGATGGAAACCCCTCCCAAAACCGGGAGGAGAGGGAAGGGATCGGCCTCTCCGGGTGCCGATGCCGACGGGAGCAGGGACGGGATGTGGGAATGGGGCCCCCCGGAGCAGCTCCGGCTCCCATTCCTGGCGGGATTCGGCTCCTTTGCAGGGGAGCTTTTCCTCCAATTCCCGCCTGGATTTGGCTCCGATGTCCTTTCCAAGAGGTCCTTGGGCGTTTTCCATCCTCGAAATGCGGCGTTTTTGGGAATATGAGGGATTTGGGAATGTTTGGATCCTCCAAATGTGGCATTTTTGGGAATATGAGGGATTTGGGAATGTTTGCATCCTCCAAATGCGGCGTTTTTGGGAATATGAGGGATTTGGGAATGTTTGCATCCGCCAAATGCGGCTTTTCTGGGAATATGAGGGATTTGGGAATGTTTGGATCCTGCAAATGCAGCGTTTTTGGGAATATGAGGGATTTGGGAATGTTTGGATCCTCCAAATGCGGCACATTTGGGAATATGAGGGATTTGGGAATGTTTGGATCCTCGAAACTTGGCATTTTTGGGAATATGAGGGATTTGGGAATGTTTGGATCCTCCAAATGCGGCGTTTTTGGGAATATGAGGGATTTGGGAATGTTTGCATCCTCCAAATGCGGTGTTTTTGGGAATATGAGGGATTTGGGAATGTTTGCATCCTCCAAATGCGGCTTTTCTGGGAATATGAGGGATTTGGGAATGTTTGCATCCTCCAAATGCGGCGTTTTTGGGAATACGAGGGATTTAGGAATGTTTGCATCCTCCAAATGCGGCGTTTTTGGGAATATGAGGGATTTGGGAATGTTTGGATCCTCCAAATGCGGCACATTCGGGAATATGAACTTTAAGTCTGGATCGCGGATGAATTTCCCAGGAAAAAATGCGTTTCCAATGGATTTCCCCCCAGTTTGGCCCTTTCCAAGCCCTGCTGGGATTGGGATGAGCCGGATCCGGCTGCCGCGTCCCCCTTTTCCCATTCCCGCCACAATTCCCGGCTGGATTTGGCTCCAAGCTGCTTTCCAGGAGATCCTTGGGCATTTGCATCCTCGAAACTTGGCGGCTTTGGGAATATGAGGGATTTGGGAATGTTTGGATCCTCCAAATGTGGCGTTTTTGGGAATATGAGGGATTTGGGAATGTTTGCATCCTCCAAATGCGGCGTTTTTGGGAATATGAGGGATTTGGGAATGTTTGGATCCTCCAAATGTGGCGTTTTTGGGAATATGAGGGATTTGGGAATGTTTGCATCCTCCAAATGCGGCGTTTTTGGGAATATGAGGGATTTGGGAATGTTTGGATCCTCGAAACTTGGCATTTTTGGGAATACGAGGGATTTGGGAATGTTTGGATCCTCCAAATGCGGCGTTTTTGGGAATATGAGGGATTTGGGAATGTTTGCATCCTCCAAATGCGGCGTTTTCGGGAATATGAGGGATTTGGGAATGTTTGGATCCTCCAAATGTGGCATTTTTGGGAATATGAACTTTAAGTTGGGACCGCGGTTGAATTTCCCAGGAAAAAATGCGTTTCCAATGGATTTCTCCCCAGTTTGGCCCTTTCCAAGCCCTGCTGGGATTGGGATGAGCCGGATCCGGCTGCTGCGTCCCCCTTTTCCCATTCCAGCCGCAATTCCCGGCTGGATTTGGCTCCAAGCTGCTTTCCAGGAGATCCTTGGGCATTTGCATCCTCGAAACTTGGCGGCTTTGGGAATATGAGGGACATGGGAATGTTTGGATCCTCCAAATGTGGCAGTTTTGGGAATATGAGGGATTTGGGAATGTTTGGGTCCTCCAAATGTGGCACATTCGGGAATATGAGGGATTTGGGAATGTTTGGATCCTCAAAACTTGGCGGCTTTGGGAATATGAGGGATTTGGGAATGTTTGGATCCTCCAAATGCGGCGTTTTTGGGAATATGAGGGATTTGGGAATGTTTGCATCCTCCAAATGTGGCATTTTTGGGAATATGAGGGATTTGGGAATGTTTGCATCCTCCAAATGCGGCTTTTCTGGGAATATGAGGGATTTGGGAATGTTTGCATCCTCCAAATGCGGCGTTTTTGGGAATATGAGGGATTTGGGAATGTTTGCATCCTCCAAATGCGGCACATTCGGGAATATGAACTTTAAGTTGGGATCACGGTTGAATTTCCCAGGAAAAAATGCATTTCCAATGGATTTCCCCCCAGTTTGGCCCTTTCCAAGCCCTGCTGGGATTGGGATGAGCCGGATCCGGCTGCTGCATCCCCCCTTTTCCCATTCCCGCCACAATTCCCGGCTGGATTTGGCTCCAAGCTGCTTTCCAGGAGATCCTTGGGCATTTGCATCCTCGAAACTTGGCGGCTTTGGGAATATGAGGGATTTGGGAATGTTTGGATCCTCCAAATGTGGCGTTTTTGGGAATATGAGGGATTTGGGAATGTTTGCATCCTCCAAATGCGGCGTTTTTGGGAATATGAGGGACATGGGAATCTTTGGATCCTCCAAATGCGGCGTTTTTGGGAATATGAACTTTAAGTTGGGATCACGGTTGAATTTCCCAGGAAAAAATGCATTTCCAATGGATTTCCCCCCAGTTTGGCCCTTTCCAAGCCCTGCTGGGATTGGGATGAGCCGGATCCGGCTGCCGCGTCCCCCTTTTCCCATTCCCGCCGCGATCCCTCGGGAAAGAGCCGCCCAACAACGGAGCTCATTAAAAGCATGGAAAACACAAATTTAATTAAACCCAACCTTGCCTTTAACAGGAAAATAATTCCGCCCTTTTCCGTGGAACAATGGATTTTTCCAGCCCTCCCGTGCTGGGATTCCTCCCTCTTTTCATACCTCTCCTTTATTATCCCTGGCTGGGAGCAGGCGCTGCCTGATTTGCATAAATTTGCATCAGGAATTGGGGAGGGGGGGGGTTGGGAAGGAGGAGGGGAGGGAAAAAGAGCTGGAAAAAGGAGATTTCCCGGCGCTGAACTCGCTCCGAAGAAAAGAGGGAAAAGGCAGGGAAGGCTGGGAAAGATCCTGGATTTTTAAAGTTCACCCATTCCCTGGTGGGGGTTTTTTTTGGGAGAGAAAAGCTTTCCCGAGCTTGGCAGGGAGCCAGAATTCCCGGTTTATCCGAACACAAAGCCTCTAAACCGGGATCCTCAGGGCAGCCCCTCCTTCCGGTGTTTTTCCGGGAAGGATCCGGATTCTCCGGCTTTTCCACGCCGGGGAAACGTCGGCTCCGAGCCGAGGGAAAGGCCTTTGGAGCCTCTGAGGCCGAGCTTGGAGGATGGGATGGGGTAAAATCTGGGATCTGGAAGCTCGTTTTTCCTCGGGATTGGCTTTTCTTGGGATTTAAGGAAAGGCCCATCCGTGGGAGAGGAGCATGGAGAGCAACGATCCCGTCTCCCACGTGTGGGAATTATCCGCACATGGGACAAAAATGACGGAATTCCCGAGTCTGGACAGGCTGGAGAGGCCGAATCCCAAAGTTCCTCTGTTGGGATGGTCAAAATCACCCACGATTGTTGCTCGGATGGGATTTTCCAGCTTTTTCATGGATAACCGCGAGTGTTTGGGGTGGTTTTGCTCCTGAGGGAGGTTTCTGGGGATTAAAGCCAGGGACTGAGGGATTGAGGAGATGCTGGAATGAGGCTTTTCCTCACCCCTTGGAGCCTCTCCACCACCACCGTTCCCAGGGATCCGTCCCTTTTCCCAGGGAATAAAGGACAGGAAAAGAGGGAACGGCCTCAGGGTGCAGCAGGAGGGGTTTAGGTGGGATTTTGGGAATATTCCTCCGTGGAAAAGGTGGTGAAGCCCTGGAACGAGCTTCCCGTCCCTGGAATTGTTCCAAAACCCCTGGATGTGGCCCCTGGGGCATGGAAGTGCCGTGGGAATGCTTGGACTCCATGATCCCGACGGCTTTTTCCCGCCTTAATTCCATGATCCGATGCCGAAGGATGGGGATGGACCACGGTGCCCCCCCAGATCCCGAATTTAATCCTCTCCGACACTTTTGGGATGTTTTCCTGGTTTTTGTTGGGAGCCTCTGGCAGAGGAGCAGCTCCCAGGGTTTCCCATTCCAAGGAGAAAATGATCCCTCGATCCATGGCCAAAATCCAGCTGTTTTTTGGGAAGGGAATGCCCGGAGTGAGCCATTTCCGGGTTTTCCTGGCTTAAATCCTTCACATTCCCATTCCATTCCCTCATTACGGATGGATCCTGCTCGTTCCGTTATCCCGAGCTGTCAATCACCTGGCGGAGTGATGGGCGGGTGCCTGGAGGCGACCATGGAATCCCATCCCAAGATTTCAGGGAATTACGGACGAGTTATGACGGCCCCAATCCAGGCTCGCGGTCCCATCGGATCCCATCCCAAGATTTGAGGGAATTAGGGATGATCTATGGAATTGTGGAGGGCGGCGAAGGTGCGCGGTCCCATCAGATCCCATCGGATCCCATCCCAAGATTTGTGGGAATTACGGATCATTTATGGAATTGTGGAGGGCGGCGAAGGCGCGCGGTCCCATCGGATCCCATCGGATCCCATCAGATCCCATCGGATCCCATCCCAAGATCTGAGGGAATTAGGGCTCATTTATGGAATTGTGGAGGGCGGCGAAGGCGCGCGGTCCCATCGGATCCCATCGGATCCCATCGGATCCCATCAGATCCCATCGGATCCCATCCCAAGATCTGAGGGAATTAGGGCTCATTTATGGAATTGTGGAGGGCGGCGAAGGCGCGCGGTCCCATCGGATCCCACGCCGGGCTCCGGGATCGGGATCATCCTGGAGTCGGAATTAAATCCGTGATTTAACCAGCGATTCCCAAGTCCTGGTTTCCGCATTCCGGCAGCTTTGGAGGATGGAGAAGGTGGAGAAGAGCTGGAATAAACGACGGGATTTGAGGAGTTACCATGGGAGTTAATCTGATCATCCCGGACAGCGACGAATTCCCGGGAAGTCGATGTCGTGTCACATCCGAGCGCGTTTTTGGTGAAATCCCACGGAAATCCCGTTTTCTTCCCTGGAATGACCTCGGGGAAAGACGAATCCCTGGAATTGGGGCTTTGCTGCCCGCTCAGGCCCTTCCTGTGGAATCTGGGAGCCAACTCGGATCCAAGGTGGCTTCTCCCAGCCCTTCCCCGTCCCACTTCGGCGGGATGTCCTTCGGGAATAAGGGTTGGAAAATTTCCAGAGGGACTTTTTTTTCCCAGTTTTTCTCCTCCTCTGTGGCGTTCTGGGGGAAACTGAGGCATTTCCCCCCCTTTCCTTGGGTTTTCCAGCCTTGATTTTCCTCCTTCCAAAGGAAATTTCCATTGCCTGTTGATCCAGGGGCGTGGGTGGAGATTTTTCCCTTTTTTCTCTGAGATTTTATCCCTTTTTTCCCTTTTTTCCCCATTTGTTATTTTCCCTTTTTTCCTCTTTTTTCCCTTTTTTCCCTTTCTTCTTGAGCTCCCTTTTCCCTGGAAAAACACGGCCTTGGCAGCAAGAAAATCGGATTTTTAGGGAAACCCCCCCCCCCGCCCCCCGCGGATTTTTGGGATCGGGAAGAGCCTTTTGGGATCCGGAGGGGTGGGAAAAGCTCCTCACCTTGGGAAGCAGAGCAGCAGCTCCCCCTGAGCCCCCGGAATTTCGGGAGCTGTTCCCTTCCCGATCCAGGGCCGTGAAATCCCGGCGGGATCCTTCCTCCCGCTCTTCCCGCCGGGAATCGGAGCCGGGGGCGGATTCATCCGTCACCACCTCGCACCGGGAATATTTTCCACCTTTTTTTTTTTTTTATTATTATTTATAGGGATCCTACGGGGGCTGGGGAAAAAAAAAAAAGCTCTGTTTTGTGGGATTACGTAATTCCCGAGTTCTTGGGAAGAAGCCGGGAACAGCTGCACCCACCGGTGCCAGGGAATCGCTGCGGGAGCGGGAAGATCCCGGGAATGCAGGGAGCGGCTGGAATGCGGCAGGCCGGGGTTTTGGGGGGAATTTCTGCCCATTCCGGGCCCGTTGTGGGGTCGGGTTGGTTTTCCCAGTGTGGGATGATCCCAAGCCGAAGGAAGGGATGGGGTTAACAGTGCTGGAAAAGCAGGAGAGGAGAGGTTTTGGTGGGAATTTGGGGGTTTTTGGGATTTGAAGGAGGAAAGCAGTGAAGTCGTGCTGGGAGGATGACGGGATTCGTGTTCCTGGGAATTTGGGGGTTTTGGGATTTTGCGGGAGCAAAGCCGCAAAAGTCGTGCTGGGAGGATGAGAGGATTTGTGTTCCTGGGAATTTGGGATTTTTTTGGGATTTTGCGGGACCAGACTTTGAAGTTGTGCTGGGATGATGATGGGATTAAAGTTCCTGGGAATTTGGGAGTTTTTGGGATTTTGCGGGAGCAAAGCATCCAAAGTTGTGCGGGAGGACAATGGGATTCGTGTTCCTGGGAATTTGGGGTTTTTTGGGATTTTGCAGGAGCAAAGCATCGAAAGTTGTGCTGGGAGGATGAGAGGATTTGTGTTCCTGGGAATTTGGGGGTTTTTGGGATTTTGCGGGAGCAAAGCATCCGAAGTTGTGCTGAGAGGACAATGGGATTCGTGTTCCTGGGAATTTGGGGTTTTTTGGGATTGTGCAGCACCGAACTTCGACGCTGTGCTGGTGCCACCTCAGGGATTCTGGGAAAGGAAGGCAAGGAAGGAGCAGGAGGAACTGGGATTCCCAAATTTTGCATGGAATTATTTCCAGGGCGAGCGGAGGTGTAGAAGCTCGGAGCGATCTGGAAGAAAAACCTCCGGGTTCCCGGGTTTTTGGGATCCTGGTGCAAACCGGATTTCGTTGGGATGATGCCATTTCACCCCCCGGGAATGGGCTGGGAAGGCTGGGAATGAGGGAATGGAGCTGGAATGGGAAAGGCAACGATGAAGTGGGGAAAGAAAAGCTCCGAGTTGGGCTGCCGGGAAACGGTGGGAAAATCCCATGGGATTCCTCCACCTGGGACGGCCAGAGGGGACTGGGAGCATCCGTGGAACCCCCGTTTTCCAGGGAATGCCCCCCCCAAATCCGGGCTGTTCCCGATGCCCTGGAATTCTCTGTGCGGGGTTGGGGGAGGGGGTGCAAAGGGAGCGATCCTGACTCAGCGGGAGATGGGACAAATCCAGGTGGGCCGGGACACCCGGAATGCGCGTGGGAGAGCAGCTAAATCCGGCTGGGAATGACTCAGAGCACGAGGGATTGGCTCAGCCACCCCCGAGGTCTCCTTCCCTGAGTTCCTGAAGCTCCGGAGGAGAAGGAAAATGCCGGAGGCCTCCGAAGGGATGGATTTGGGATGGCTCCGCTTCCAACCGTCGGGAAACTCCGGCTTGGCCACCCCTGTTGGGATTTTTTTTCCTTGTTATTTTGATTTATTCCTTTGTTTTCCAGTTTTTTTATGGAGCTTCCCAGAGCTGGAAAAACCCCCCCCGGGATGTGCAATGATCCCTCACTTTTGGATGAGGTCAGGGATGAGGCCCCGGCCTCCGGCATCGCCCCAAATTCCCCCCAAACACCCCAAAAATTCCAGTCCAGGCGAATTCCCGGCTCCCATGGACTGTTCTCCCGATTATTTCCGGGGCGATTATTGCAGTTTTTCCAACAGGAATTGTCCTTCCGGTGGGAATTGGGTGGGGAAACACCGGAAGAGTTCACCCGGAGAGGTCCCTGGAATCACCCGAGGCCGGGCGGGAAGGGGCTCCAAACATCCCGATCCCGTTGGGAGCTGGTCCTGATCGTCGCAGCATTGGATTAAATTGGATTTAAAGCTCCCTTCCCGCCCAAATTTTTCCATGTTCTTGGATTTTATGGAACGGTTCGGATGAGAAATTCGCTTCGGGGCAGGGCTGGAGGGAGAAAAGGAGGAATTTTCTGCTGGATACTGGGATTTTTCCCGGCAAAGCAGTTTTCCAGCTCCTTTCTTTCCTTGGCTGCTGGAGGAATTCCCAATTAATCGCTCCTTTAGGGGCTCCGATCCCATCCATCGGATCCAAAGCTTTTCATGGGAATTTTTCCCCGGCCCTTCCTCTGGGCTTTGTTGATGATTTTTTGGGAGATGTTTAAAGATCCACAAAGGATCCCCAACCTTTTCCCCACCCACGTCCCTCTTCCAAAATAATTGCCTTTTTCCTCCTTTTTTATCTCCTTTTCCTTCCCTTTTTCCGTCCTTTTTTCTGCTCCTTTTTCCTCTTTTTTCCACCTTTTTTCCTCATTTTTTCCTGTTTTTCCTCATTTTTTCCCCATTTTTTCCCGTTTTTCCTCATTTTTTCCTGTTTTGTCCTCCTTTTTTCCTCCTTTTCCCCCTCCTTTTTTCCCTCCTCTTTTCCTTGTTTTTTCTTCCTCCTTTTTCTTCCTCCTTTTTTGTCCTCCTTTTCCTTTTTTCCCACCTTTTTTCCTCATTTTTCCTGTTTTTCCTCATTTTCTCCACTTTTTTCCTCATTTTTTTCCTGTTTTTCCCCCCTTTTTCCCATTTTCCCCTCATTTTTTTTCCTGCTTTGTCCTCCCTTTTCCTCCTTTCCCCCCCTCCTTTGCTCCTCCTCTTTTCCTCGTTTTCCCCTCCTCCTTTTTTTTCCTCCTTTTTTCCTCTTTTTCCCTCATTTTTTCCTCTTTTTTCCCTCCTTTTCCTCTTATTTTCCACTTTTTTCCCCTCCTTTTTCCTCCTTTCCTTCCACCTTTTTTCCCTCCTTTTCCACCATTTTCCCCTCCTTCTTTCGTCCTTTTTTCCTCCTTTTTTCCTTCTCCTTTTCCCTCCTTTTTTGTCCTTTTCTTCCTTCTTTTCTCCTCTCTTTTTCCTCCTTTTTTCCTCCTTTTTTCCTGCTTTTCCTCCTTTTCTTCCTCCATTTTCCTCCTTTTTTCCTCCTTTTTTCCCTCCTTTTCCCTCCTTTTTCCTCCTTTTCTTCCTCCCTTTCTCCTCTCTTTTTCCTCCTTTTTTCCCTCCTTTTTTCCTGCTTTTCCTCCTTTTCTTCTCTCTTTTTCCTCCTTTTTTCCCTCCTTTTTTCCTGCTTTTCCTCCTTTTCTTCCTCCATTTTGCCTCCCTTTTCCTCCTTTTTCCCTCCTTTTTTCCCTCCTTTTTCCT
>JACSVZ010000023.1:3139146-3168623 GCA_014706295.1 Lycocorax pyrrhopterus obiensis
CCCAGGACTCCCCTCCCAGGACCCCCCAGGACCCCCCAGGACGCCCCCAGAACCCCCAGGACCCCCAGAACCCCTCCAAGAGACCCCCCCAGGACCCTCCAGGACCCTCCAGGACCCCCAGGACCCCCAGAACCCCCCCAGAAGCCCCCCAGGACCCCCCAGAACCCTCCAGGAGCTCCCAGGAGCTCCCAGAACCCCCCAGAACCTTCTCCAGGACCCCCCAGGACCCTCCAGGACCCCCCCGGAGCCCCCCGGAGCCCCCCGGAACCCCCGGACCCCCCCGGAGCCCCCCGGAGCCCCCCGGAGCCCCCGGCCCTCGCCGCCCCCACCTGCAGCAGGAGGATGAACTGCGGGAACCTCTGGATGGGCTTCACCATGAGCCCGTAGAGCGTGACTCGGTCAGCGCTGGCCATCTGCCGCCTCTGCGGGCCCGAGAGCCGGGGGACAACGGGATAACGGGATAACGGGATAACGGGATAACGGGATAACGGGATAACGGGAAAATGGGATAATGGGGGAAAAATGGGATAATGGGGGTAACGGGATAACGGGATAACGGGGGATAACGGGGGAATGGGATAACGGGGGATAACGGGATAACGGGGGAATGGGATAACGGGGGATAACGGGGGAATGGGATAACGGGGGATAACGGGATAACGGGGGAAAAATGGGATAACGGGAGTAACGGGGGAATAACGGGATAACGGGGGAAAAATGGGATAACGGGGGAAAAACGGGATAACGGGGGAATAACGGGATAACGGGGGATAACGGGATAACGGGGGAACATGGGATAACGGGGGAAAACGGGATAACGGGGGAAAATGGGATAACAGGGGAATAACGGGATAACGGGGGATAACGGGATAACGGGGGAAAAATGGGAATAATGGGGGAAAACGGGATAACGGGGGATAACGGGGGAATGGGATAACGGGGCAATGGGATAACGGGGGAAAAATGGGAATAATGGGGGAAAATGGGATAATGGGAGTAACGGGATAACGGGGGGAAAATGGGATAACGGGGGATAAAGGGGGAATAACGGGGGATAACGGGGGATAACGGGATAACGGGATAACGGGGGAATAACGGGATAACGGGGGAAAAATGGGAATAATGGGGGAATAACGGGATAATGGGGGATAACGGGATAACGGGGGAAAAATGGGATAATGGGAGTAACGGGGGATAACGGGATAACGGGGGAAAAATGGGATAATGGGGGATAAAGGGGGAATAACGGGGGATAACGGGGGATAACGGGATAACGGGATAACGGGGGAATAACGGGATAACGGGGGAAAAATGGGAATAATGGGGGAATAACGGGATAATGGGGGATAACGGGATAACGGGGGAAAAATGGGAATAATGGGGGAAAACGGGATAACGGGGGATAACGGGGGAATGGGATAACGGGGGATAACGGGATAACGGGATAACGGGGAAATGGGATAACGGGGGAACATGGGATAACGGGGGATAACGGGATAACGGGGGAAAAATGGGAATAACGGGGGAAAAATGGGATAACGGGGGAAAATGGGATAACGGGAGTAACGGGGGAATAACGGGATAACGGGGGAAAAATGGGATAACGGGGGAAAAACGGGATAACGGGGGATAACGGGATAACGGGGGAAAAATGGGATAACGGGAGTAACGGGGGAAAAACGGGATAACGGGGGAACATGGGATAACGGGAGTAACGGGGGATAACGGGATAACGGGGGAAAAATGGGATAACGGGAGTAACGGGGGAATAACGGGATAACGGGGGAAAATGGGATAACGGGGAACCGGAGTAACGGGGGAAACGGGATAACGGGGGAAAAATGGGATAACGGGGGTAACGGGGGAATAACGGGATAACGGGGGAAAATGGGATAACGGGAATAACGGGGGAAAATGGGATAACGGGGGAAAAATGGGATAACGGGGAAAAATGGGATAACGGGGGAAAAACGGGATAACGGGAATAACGGGGGAAAAACGGGATAACGGGGGAACATGGGATAACGGGGAAAAATGGGATAACGGGGAACCGGAGTAACGGGGGAAACGGGATAATGGGGGAAAAATGGGATAACGGGGGAAAAATGGGATAACGGGGGATAAACGGGATAACGGGAATAACGGGGGAAAAACGGGATAACGGGGAACGGGAGAGCCGGGGAACCGGAGTAACAGGGGAAATGGGAATAACGGGGGAAAAAATGGGAAAAGGGGAATAACGGGGGAAAAAACGGGAAAAGGGGGGGAAAAATGGGAAAAGGGGAATAATGGGGAACGGGAATAACGGGAAAAATGGGGATAACGGGGGAACGGGAATAACGGGGAAAACGGGAATAACGGGAAAACGGGGATGCCGGGGGAAAGGGGAATGCCAGGAAAAGGGGGGAAAGCTGGGAAAAAGGGGGGAAAGCTGGGAAAAAGGGGTTTTTTTGGGAAAAGCCGGGAAAAAGGGGTTTTTTGGGAAAAGCCAGGAATAAGGGGGGGGAAAGCCGGGAAAAAGGGGGGGAAAGCCAGGGAAAAGGGTTTTTTTTTGGGAAAAGCCGGGTAAAAGGGGGAAAAACGGGAAAAGTGGAAAAAGCCGGGATAAAGGGGTTTTTTGGGAAATGCCGGGAAAAGGGGTTTTTTGGGAAAAGCCGGGATAAAGGGGTTTTTTGGGAAAAGCCGGGATAAAGGGGGGAAAGGCCAGGAAAAAGGGGGGAAAAGCCGGGAAAAAGGGGGAAAAGCCGGGAAAAGGGGTTTTTTGGGAAAAGCCGGGAAAAAGGGGGGAAATGCCAGGAAAAAGGGGTTTTTTGGGAAAAGCCAGGAAAAAGGGGGAAAAGCCGGGGAAAAGGGGTTTTTTGGGAAAACCCTGGGAAAAGGGGTTTTTTGGGAAAAGCCGGGAAAAAGGGGGGAAATGCCAGGAAAAAGGGGTTTTTTGGGAACAGCCTGGGAAAAGGGGTTTTTCGGGAACAGCCGGGATAAAGGGCTTTTTCGGGAAAAGCCTGGAAAAGGGGTTTTTTGGGAAAAGCCGGGATAAAGGGGTTTTTTGGGAAAAGCCGGGATAAAGGGGTTTTTTTGGGAACAGCCGGGAAAAGGGGTTTTTCGGGAAAAGCCGGGATAAAGGGGTTTTTCGGGAACAGCCGGGATAAAGGGGTTTTTTGGGAACAGCCTGGAAAAGGGGTTTTTTGGGAAAAGCCGGGATAAAGGGGTTTTTTGGGAACAGCCTGGAAAAAGGGGGAAAAGCCGGGATAAAGGAGTTTTTCGGGAAAAGCCGGGATAAAGGGGTTTTTTGGGAACAGCCGGGAAAAGGGGTTTTTTGGGAAAAGCCAGGAAAAAGGGGGAAAAGCCGGGATAAAGGAGTTTTTCGGGAAAAGCCGGGATAAAGGGGTTTTTTTGGGAACAGCCCGGGAAAAGGGGTTTTTCGGGAACAGCCGGGAAAAGGGGGAAAAGCCGGGATAAAGGGGTTTTTCGGGAAAAGCCGGGAAAAGGGGTTTTTCTGGGAACAGCCGGGAAAAGGGGTTTTTTGGGAAAAGCCGGGATAAAGGGGTTTTTTGGGAAAAGCCGGGATAAAGGGGTTTTTCGGGAAAAGCCGGGAAAAGGGGTTTTTCGGGAACAGCCGGGAAAAGGGGTTTTTTGGGAACAGCCTGGAAAAGGAGTTTTTCGGGAACAGCCGGGATAAAGGGGTTTTTTGGGAAAAGCCGGGATAAAGGGGTTTTTTGGGAAAAGCCAGGAAAAAGGGGGAAAAGCCGGGATAAAGGAGTTTTTCGGGAAAAGCCGGGATAAAGGGGTTTTTTGGGAACAGCCCGGGAAAAGGGGTTTTTCGGGAACAGCCGGGATAAAGGGGTTTTTCGGGAAAAGCCGGGAAAAGGGGTTTTTCGGGAAAAGCCAGGAAAAAGGGGGAAAAGCCGGGATAAAGGAGTTTTCGGGAACAGCCGGGATAAAGGGGTTTTTTGGGAAAAGCCGGGATAAAGGGATTTTTCGGGAACAGCCGGGATAAAGGGGTTTTTCGGGAAAAGCCAGGAAAAAGGGGGAACAGCCGGGATAAAGGAGTTTTTCGGGAAAAGCCGGGATAAAGGGGCTTTTCGGGAAAAGCCGGAATAAAGGGGTTTTTCGGGAACAGCCTGGAAAAGGGGTTTTTTGGGAAAAGCCGGGAAAAGGGGTTTTTTGGGAACAGCCGGGAAAAGGGGTTTTTTGGGAAAAGCCAGGAAAAAGGGGGAAAAGCCGGGATAAAGGAGTTTTTCGGGAAAAGCCGGGGAAAAGGGGTTTTTCGGGAACAGCCGGGATAAAGGGGTTTTTTGGGAAAAGCCGGGATAAAGAGGTTTTTCGGGAAAAGCCAGGAAAAAGGGGGAAAAGCCGGGATAAAGGGGTTTTTTGGGAACAGCCCGGGAAAAGGAGTTTTTCGGGAACAGCCGGGATAAAGGGGTTTTTTGGGAAAAGCCAGGAAAAAGGGGGAAAAGCCGGGATAAAGGAGTTTTTCGGGAACAGCCGGGATAAAGGGGTTTTTCGGGAAAAGCCGGGATAAAGGGGCTTTTCGGGAAAAGCCGGGATAAAGGGGTTTTTCGGGAAAAGCCAGGAAAAAGGGGGAAAAGCCGGGATAAAGGAGTTTTCGGGAACAGCCGGGATAAAGGGGTTTTTCGGGAAAAGCCGGGATAAAGGGGTTTCTCGGGAAGAGCGGAGCCGGGGGGCCGCGCTGACCTTGAGGAAGTCCAGGAAGGCCGGCTTGGTCAGACACGCCCTCTTGATGAGGGCCATGGCCGAGGTGAAGTTGTTGACGTAGTCGCTGTAGACGTCCAGCACCATGGACTTGGAGAACTGGGAGAGGCCGGGAGAGCGGGAATGGCGCTTCCCAAAAAAAACGGGCCCGGAAAAGCGGGAGGTGCTGGGGGGGTCCTAATTTGGGCTCCGCTGCTCCAAGACTCCGCCCGTCCCCGGTGGGAGCCCGGGGGAGGTCCCAGGGGAGCTCTGGGGGCGATTCCCAGTTTTTATGAGATCCCAAGGGAGGATCCCAGGGAGCTTTGGGAATGATTCCCGATCCCGGATGGAATCCCAGAGGAGGCTTGGGAGTGATTCCCGATCCCTGATGGAATCCCAGAGGAGGTTTGGGAGTGATTCCCGATCCCTGATGGAATCCCAAAGGTTTGGGAGTGATTCCTGATCCCTGATGGAATCCCAGAGGAGGTTTGGGAGTGATTCCCGATCCCTGATGGAATCCCAGAGGAGGTGGCTTGGGAGTGATTCCCGATCCCTGATGGAATCCCAAAGGTTTGGGAGTGATTCCTGATCCCTGATGGAATCCCAGGGAAGAACTTTTGGCAATTCCCAGTCCCTGACAGGATCCCAGGGAAGGCCTTTTGGCAATTCCCAATCCCTGCCGGGATCCCAGGGGAGGCCTTTTGGCAATTCCCAGTCTCTGATCCCAGGGAAGAACTTTTGGCAATTCCCAGTCCCTGACAGGATCCCAGGGAAGAACTTTTGGCAATTCCCAATCCCTGCCGGGATCCCAGGGGAGGCCTTTTGGCAATTCCCAATTTCTGATCCCAGGGAAGGCCTTTTGGCAATTCCCAATCTCTGATCCCAGGGAAGATCTGGTGGCGATTCCCAATCCCTGATCCCAGGGAAGAACTTTTGGCGATTCCCAATCCCTGATCCCAGGGAAGAACTTTTGGGGATTCCCAATCCCCGACGGGATCCCGGGGAAGAACTTTTGGCAATTCCCAATCCCTGATCCCAGGGAAGAACTTTTGGCAATTCCCAATCCCTGATCCCAGGGAAGGACTTTTGGCAATTCCCAATTTCTGATCCCAGGGGAAGAACTTGTGGCGATTCCCAATCCCTGACGGGATCCCGGGGAAGAACTTGTGGCGATTCCCGCTTTTCCCGGGTACCGAGGCCACGAAGAGATCCCCGATTTTCTCGGCCGAGTCCCACTCGGCCACGCGGGAGGCGAGGGCGATCTGGAACATGGAGTGGCACTGCAGGATCTCCTTCAGCCGGAAGAACACCAGCTGGCACTTGCGGGCGCTCAGCACCTTGGGCTCCATCTCCAGCAGCGGCTTCCGGTAATCCTGCGGGAACGGGGGCTCGGAATGCCGGGATCCGAGTGGGGGTGTCCCGAATCCCGCGGGAATGGGGGCTCGGAATGCCGGGATCCGAGTGGGGGTGTCCCGAATCCCGCGGGAATGGGGGCTCGGAATGCCGGGATCCGAGTGGGGGTGTCCCGAATCCCGCGGGAATGGGGGCTCGGAATGCCGGGATCCGAGTGGGGGTGTCCCGAATCCCGCGGGAATGGGGGCTCGGAATGCCGGGATCCGAGTGGGGGTGTCCCGAATCCCGTGGGAATGGGGGCTCGGAATGCCGGGATCCGAGTGGGGGTGTCCCGAATCCCGCGGGAATGGGGGCTCGGAATGCCGGGATCCGCGCCGGGGCGTCCCAAATCCCACGGGAATTTGGGGCTTGGAACGCTGGGATCCGCGCCAGGGCATCCCCAATCCCAGGGGAACGGGGGGCTCGGAACACCGGGATCCGCGCCGGGGTGTCCCAAATCCCGCGGGAATGGGGACTCGGAACACCGGGATCCACACCCAGGTGTCCCAAATCCCATGGGAATGGGGGCTCGGAACGCCGGGATCCGCGCCGGGGCGTCCCCAATCCCACAGGAACGGGGGCTCGGAACACCGGGATCCGTGTCAGGGTGTCCCAAATCCCAGGGGAATGGGGGCTCGGAACGCCGGGATCCGCACCCGGGTGTCCCAAATCCCGCGGGAATGGGGACTCGGAACACCGGGATCCACACCCAGGTGTCCCAAATCCCATGGGAATGGGGGGCTCGGAACGCCGGGATCCGCGCCGGAGCGTTCCGGGTGCCGCAGGAACGGGGGCCCCACCTGCAGGATGCGCTTCAGGGAATCCACGTAGCTGCGCTCGCTCTGCACGATGGAGCCCAGGATGTGCCGGCGCACCACCTGTGGGACACGGGAATGGGCCGGGATCCCAGGGAACGGGCCGGGATCCCAGGGAAGGGGCCAGGATCCTATGGAACGGGCCGGGATCCCAGGGAATGGGCCGGGATCCCAGGGAATGGGCCGGGATCCCAGGGAAGGGGCCAGGATCCTATGGAACGGGCCGGGATCCCATGGAACGGGCCGGGATCCCAGGGAATGGGCCGCGATCCCAGGGAATGGGCCGGGATCCCGCGGAACGGGCCGCGATCCCAAGGAATGGGCCGGGATCTCAGGGAACGGGCCGGGATCCCGGGGAATGGGCCGCGATTCCATGGAATGGGCTGCGATCCCACAGAACGGGCTGCGATCCCACGGAATGGGCCGCGATCCCATGGAATGGGCCGGGATCCCAGGGAACGGGCCGGGATCCCGGGGAATGGGCCGGGATCCCATGGAATGGGCCGCGATTCCATGGAATGGGCTGCGATCCCAGGGAATGGGCCAGGATCCCATGGAATGGGCCGGGATCCCATGGAATGGGCCGGGATCCCACAGAGCCCAGATCCCGGGATCGGGGGAAGCGCAGGCCCAGCCTGTGGGGCTCATCTGATTCCCCCCCAGTCCCAAATCCCGGCATCAGGGGATGATCCCACAAATCCTGAATCCCGGGATGAGGGGAAATGCAGGGGCTCAGCCGTGATCCCACAAATCCCAAATCCCAGGATGAGGGGAAATGCAGGCACAGCCATGATCCCAAATCCCGGGATTGGGGGAAATGCAGGCCCAGCCTGTGGGGCTCATCTGATTCCCCCCCAGTCCCAAATCCCAAATCCCAGGATCAGGGGAAATCGAGGCCCAGCCTGTGGGGCTCAGCTGTGATCCCACAAATCCCAGATCCCAGGATAAGGGGATGATCCCACAAATCCCAAATCCCGGGATGAGGAGAAATACCGGCCCAGCATGTGGGGCTCATCTGATTCCCCCCCAGTCCCAAATATCGGCATCAGGGGATGATCCCACAAATCCCAAATCCCGAATATCGGGATGAGGGGAAATGCCGGCCCAGTGTGTGGGGCTCAGCTGTAATCCCACAAATCCCAAATCCCAGGATCAGGGGATGATCCCACAAATCCCGAATCCCAGGATGAGGGGAAATGCCGGCCCAGCGCGTGGGGCTCAGCCGTGACGCCCCAATCCCGAACCCCAGGAAAGCGGAACCAGCCCCGGCCCTGCGGAAGCGCTGACTCAGCAGCGCCGTTTCTGCTGACTCGGCCTTTTCCCCGTTGCTCAACCACGGGGCCCGGGGGAAGCCGCGGCCCCTCCCAGATCCCCGGAAAGCCCCGATCCCAGACCCCTGGAAAGCCCCGATTCCCGGAAATCCCCAATCCCAGATCCCCGTAAAGCCCCGATCTCAGATCCCCAGAAAGCCCCAATTCCCGGAAAGCCCCGATCCCAGACCCCTGGAAAGCCCCAATCCCCACAAAGCCCCGATCCCAGATCCCCGGAAAGCCCCGATCCCGGGAAAGCCCTGATCCCAGATCCCCAGAAAGCCCTGATCCCAGACCCCTGGAAAGCCCCGATTCCCAGAAAGCCACGATCCCAAAGGCCCGGAAAGCCCTGATACTGGATCCCCAGAAATCCCTGATCCTGGATCCCCAGAAAGCCCCAATCCCTGGAAATCCCTGATCCCGGATCCCAGAAATCTCCGATCCCGGATCCCCAGAAAGCCCCAATCCCTGATCCCCGATCCCGGATCCCAGAAATCCCCGATCCCGGATCCCCAGAAAGCCCCAATCCCTGGAAATCCCCGATCCCGGATCCCAGAAATCCCCGATCCCAGAAATCCCCGATCCCGGATCCCAGAAATCCCCGATCCCGGATCCCCGGAAAGCCCCAATCCCTGGAAATCCCCGATCCCGGATCCCAGAAATCCCTGATCCCGGATCCCCGGAAAGCCCCAATCCCTGGAAATCCCCGATCCCAGAAATCCCCAATCCCGGATCCCTGGAAAGCCCCAATCCCTGGAAATCCCCGATCCCGGATCCCGGAAATCCTCGATCCCGGATCCTCAATCCCCGATCCCAGAAATCCCCGATCCCAGAAATCCAAGATCCCCGGAAATCCCCAATCCCGGAAATCCCCGATCCCTGATCCCGGAAGTCCCCGATCCCGGAAATCCCGGATCCCAGAAATCCCGGACCTGCTGCGGGCTCAGCCCCTCGGGCATGGGGCCCAGCTCGGGCGGGGGGTGCTTGGCGTCGGACACGGCCACCTCCAGGAACCCGGTGTCCTCGTCCTCCGAGTCCCCTGCGGGGCAGCGACGGACGGTGTGACCAGGGTGCCCGGGATTCCCGGGATTCCCGGGGTTCCCGGGGTTCCTGGTGTTCCCAGTGCTCCTGGGGTTCCCAGGATTCCCAGGGTTCCCGGTGTGCCCAGGATTCCCGGTGTGCCCAGGGTTCCCGGTGCTCCCAATGTTCCCAGTGTGCCCGGGATTCCCAGGGTTCCCGGGGTTCCTGGTGTTCCCGGTGCTCCCGGGGTTCCCAGGATTCCCGGTGTGCCCGGGGTTCCCGGGATTCCCAGGGTTCCTGGTGTTCCCAGTGCTCCTAAGGTTCCCAGTGTGCCCGGGGTTCCCGGGGTTCCTGGTGTGCCCAGGGTTCCTGGCGTTCCCGGGGTTCCCAGGGTTCCCAGTGCTCCCAAGGTTCCCGGTGTTCCTGGGGTTCCTGGTGCTCCCGGTGTTCCCGGGATTCCCGGTGTTCCCGGTGTTCCCAGGGTTCCCGGGGTTCCCAGGGTTCCCGGCGTTCCTGGGGTTCCCGGCGTTCCTGGGGTTCCCAGGGTTCCCAGTGCTCCCAAGGTTCCCGGTGTTCCTGGGGTTCCTGGTGCTCCTGGTGTTCCCGGGATTCCCAGGGTTCCCAATCGTCCCGGGGTTCCCAGTGTTCCCAGTGTTCCCAGGGTTCCTGAGGTTCCCGGTGTTCCCAGGGTTCCCAGTGTTCCCAAGGTTCCCGGGGTTCCCAGGGTTCCCAGTGCTCCCGGCGTTCCCAGGGTTCCCAGGGTTCCCGGTGTTCCCGGTGTTTCCGGGGTTCCCGGTATCCCGAGTGCCTCCGGAGCCACCGGACACCGGGGTGAATCCAGCGGGATTGGGGATGGGGTCAGCACCGTGGGGAGGGGACAGGGAGGGGACAGGGAGGGTCCCCATCCCAAAATCCACCCGGGATGCAGGAACAGCGCCTCGGCCTCACTCCAAGCCAGCGGGAAATGGGAAAAGGAGCCGGGAAAAGCAGGAAAAGTGGGAAGTGCCGGAGCGGGGACCGGGCCAGCACCACAGGGAGGGGACAGGGAGGGTCCCCATCCCAAAAATCCGCCCGGGATGCGGGAACAGCGCCTCGGCCTCACTCCAATCCAGCCGGGAAAGGGGAAAAGGAGCCGGGAGCGGAGCCGGGAGCGGAGGAAAAGCGGGAAGTGCTGGAGCAGGGACCGGGTCAGTAGGGAGGGGACGGGGAGGGTCCCCATCCCAAAAATCTGCCCGGGATGTGGGAACAGCGCCTCGGCCTCGCTCCAACTGAGCCAGAAACGGGAAAAAGAGCCGGGAGCGGAGCCGGGAGCAGAGGAAAAGCGGGAAGTGCTGGAGCAGGGAATCCGTCTGTAGAGAGGGGACAGTGAGGGTCCCCATCCCAAAAATCTGCCCGGGATGCGGGAACAGCGCCCTGTGCTCACTCCAAGCCAGCCGGGAAAGGGGAAAAGGAGCCGGGAAAAGGAGCCGGGAGCAGAGGAAAAGCGGGAAGTGCCAGAGTGGGGACTGGGCCAGCAGGGAGGGGACGGGGAGGGTCCCCATCCCAAAATCTGCCCGGGATGTGGGAACAGCGCCCTGTGCTCACTCCAATTCAGCCGGGAAAGGGGAAAAGGAGCCGGGAGCGGAGCCGGGAGCGGAGGAAAAGCGGGAAGTGCCGGAGCAGGGATTGGGGCAACGGGGACGGGACGGGGAGGGTCCCCATCCCAAAAATCTGCCCGGGATGCGGGAACAGCGCCTCGGCCTCGCTCCAAGCCAGCCGGGAAACGGGAAAAGGAGCCGGGAAAAGGAGCCGGGAGTGGAGCGGGGAGCGGAGCGGGGAGCGGAGCCGGGAGCGGAGCCGGGAGCGGAGGGGGGAGCGGAGCCGGGAGCGGAGCGGGGAGCGGAGCGGGCGCGGAGGGGGAGCGGAGCGGGGAGCGGAGCGGGGAGCGGAGCGGGGAGCGGAGCCGGGAGCGGAGCCGGGAGCGGGGCCGGGAGCGGAGCGGGGAGCGGAGCCGGGAGCGGAGCCGGGCGCGGAGCGGGCGCGCAGGGACAGCGGGAGGCGGCGGAGCGCGGAGCCCTTACCCGAGGCCGAAGCAGCCGAGGAGGAGGAGGGCGGGCGAGGCAGGGCCGGGTCGGGACGGGAGCGCGGCCGCCGCCTCCACATGGCCCCGGCCCCATCCCGGGCTGGGAACGGCGGGAACGGAACGGAGGGAACGGAGGGAACGGAGGGAAGGAGAAGGAAGGGAAGGAGAAGGAAGGGAAGGAGGGAGGGAAGGAAGGGAAGGGCTGCGGGGAGGGCGCTGCCGGCTCCGGGACCTTTTCCTTCCCCAATTCGGGCCGGGCCCATCGCAGCCCGCGGCTCCTCCTGCCCCCCAAAGCCGTGCGGGAATGCCGGGATAAGCGGGAATGAAGGGAATGCCAGGGAATGAAGGGGAAAGCGGGAATGCCGGGGAAAGCGGGAATGAAGAGATAAGCGGGAATGCCGGGGAAAGCGGGAATGCAGGAACACACGGGAATGCCGGGGAAAGCGGGAATGAAGAGAAAGCGGGAATACCAGGGAAAGCGGGAATGCCGGGGAATGCCGGACACGCGGGAATGCCGAGGAAAGTGGGAATGCCGGGGAAAGCGGGAATGCCGGACACGCAGGAATGCCGGGATAAGCGGGAATGCCGGGGAAAGCAGGAATTTCAGGGAATGCCGGGGAATGCCGGACACGCAGGAATGCCGGGATAAGCGGGAATGCTGGGGAAAGCGGGAATGAAGGCACACGCGGGAATGCCGGGGAAAGTGGGAATGCCAGGGAATGCCGGACACGTGGGAATGCCGAGGAAAGTGGGAATGCCACGGAAAGCGGGAATGCCGGGGAAAGCAGGAATTTCAGGGAATGCCAGGGAATGCCGGGGAAAGCGGGAATGAGCCGGGGAAAGCAGGAATGCAGAAACACACGGGAATGCCGGGGAAAGCGGGAATGCCGGGATAAGCGGGAATGCTGGGGAAAGCAGGAATTTCAGGGAATGCCGGGGAATGCCGGACACGCGGGAATGCCGGGGAAAGCGGGAATTTCACGGAATGCCGGGGAAAGCAGGAATTTCAGGGAATGCCGGGGAAAGCGGGAATGCCAGGATAAGCAGGAATGCCGGGATAAGCGGGAATTTCACGGAATGCCGGGGAAAGCAGGAATTTCAGGGAATGCCGGGGAAAGCGGGAATGCCAGGATAAGCAGGAATGCCGGGATAAGCGGGAATTTCAGGGAATGCCGGCCACGCGCGGCGGATCCCGCGGGAAGCTCCGGGAAGCCCGGCGGGATCCGTACCTCCCCTCCGGAGCTCCGGGGAAAGCCGGGAGCCGCGGCGGGAGCGCGGCGGCTTCTCCGCCTCGGCCGCCCTCCTCCTGCGCTCCCCATTCCCTGCGGGACAGGGAAAGCCCCGGGATTCGGGAATTCAGGGGGAAAGCCCGAGGGGAAAATCCAAGGACAGGGAAATCTCCGAGATTTGGGAATTCAGGGAAAAAATCCTGAAGGAAGAATCCAAGGACAGGGACAGGGAAATCTCCAGGAATTGGGAGTTCAGGGAAAAATCCTGAAGGGAAAAATCCAAGGACAGCCCAGAGTCGCTGCTTTATCCCAAAAATGTCTGGAGCAAGGAGCGAGCTGAGAGTGGGAACAGCCAAAGGGAAGCTGAAAATGCCGGGAATAATCCAGGAAAAAGTGGGAAAGGCGGTGGGATGAGGATTCCCTGAAATCCGCCCTCCGCAGGGGCTCCGGGTTTGGTTTTCCCACTCACCCACGCCCCCCATTCCCTTTGGGACAGGGAAATCCCTGGGAATTGGGAATTCAGGGGGAAAGCCCGAGGGGAAAATCCAAGGACAGGAACAGGGAAATGCCCGGGAATTGGGAATTCAGGGGGAAAATCCTGAAGGGAAAAATCCAAAGGCAGGGACAGGGAAATCTCCAGGAACTGGGAGTTCAAGGAAAAAATCCCAAAGGAAAAATCTAGAGACAGGGACAGGAAAAGCCCCGGGATTTAGGAATTCAGGGAAAAAATCCTGAGGGAAAAATACAAGGGCAGGGGCAGGGAAATCTCCGGGAATTGGGAATTCAGGGGGAAAATCCCAAGGGAAAAGTCCAATGATACCCCGGTGCTGCAGGGGGGGAGTCGCTGCTTTATCCCAAAAACGCTCGGAGCAAGGAGCGAGCTGAGAGTGGGAACAGCCCCGGGAAAGCTGAAAATGCCGGGAACAACGCAGGGAAAAGTGGGAAAGGCGAGTGGGATGAGGATTCCCTGAAATCCGCCCTCTCCAAAGGCTCCGGGTTTGGTTTTCCCGCTCACCTGCGCTCCCCATTCCCTGCGGGACAGGGAAAGCCCCGGGATTTGGGAATTCAGGGGGAAAATCCCCAGGGGAAAATCCAAGGACAGGGACAGGGAAATGCCCGGGAATTGGGAGTTCAGGGGGAAAATCCTGAAGGGAAAAATCCAAAGGCAGGGACAGGGAAATCTCCAGGAACTGGGAGTTCAAGGAAAAAATCCCAAAGGAAAAATCTAGAGACAGGGACAGGAAAAGCCCTGGGATTTAGGAATTCAGGGAAAAAATCCTGAGGGAAAAATACAAGGGCAGGGGCAGGGAAATCTCCAGGAATTGGGAGTTCAGGGAAAAAATCCCGAAGGAAAAATCCAAGGACAGGGACAGGGAAACCGCCGGGAATTGGGAATTCAGGGGGAAAATCCTGAGGGAAAAGTCCAAGGATACCCCAGGTGCTGCAGGGGGGAGTCGCTGCTTTATCCCAAAAACGCTCGGAGCAAGGAGCGAGCTGAGAGTGGGAACAGCCCCGGGAAAGCTGAAAGTGCCGGGAATAATCCAGGAAAAAGTGGGAAAGGCGAGTGGGATGAGGATTCCCTGAAATCCGCCCTGTCCAGGGGCTCCGGGTTTGGTTTTCCTGTTCACCTGGGGCCTCCCTGCGCTCCCCATCCCCTGCGGGACAGGGAAAGCCCCGGGATTCGGGAATTCAGGGGGAAAGCCCGAGGGGAAAGTCCAAGGACAGGGAAATCTCCGAGATTTGGGAATTCAGGGAAAAAATCCTGAAGGAAGAATCCAAGGGCAGGGACAGGGAAATCTCCAGGAATTGGGAGTTCAGGGAAAAATCCTGAAGGGAAAAATCCAGAGACAGGGACAGGAAAAGCCCTGGGATTTGGGAATTCAGGGAAAAAATCCTGAGGGAAAAATCCAAGGACAGGAAAATCCCTGAGATTTGGGAATTCAGGGAAAAAATCCTGAGGGAAAAATACAAGGACAGGAACAGGGAAATCTCCGGGAATTGGGAATTCAGGGAAAAAATCCGGAAGGAAGAATCCAAGGACAGGGACAGGGAAATCTCCGGGATTTGGGAATTCAGGGGGAAAATCCCGAGGGAAAAGTCCAAGGATACCCCAGGTGCTGCAGGGGGGGAGTTGCTGCTTTATCCGAAAAATGTCTGGAGCAAGGAGCGAGCTGAGAGTGGGAACAGCCAAAGGGAAGCTGAAAGTGCCGGGAACAATCCAGGAAAAAGTGGGAAAGGTGAGTGGGATGAGGATTCCCTGAAATCCGCCCTCTCCAAAGGCTCCGGGTTTGGTTTTCCCGCTCACCTGCGCTCCCCATTCCCTGCGGGACAGGGAAAGCCCTGGGAATTGGGAATTCAGGGAAAAAATCCTGAGGGAAAAATCCAAGGACAGGGACAGGGAAATGCCTGGGATTTGGGAATTCAGGGGGAAAATCCTGAGGGAAAAATCCAAGGGCAAGGACAGGGAAAGCCTGTCCAAGGGCAAGGACAGGGAATTGGGAGTTCAGGGGAAAATCCTGAAGGAAAAATCCAAGGACAGGGGCAGGGAAATGCCCGGGAATTGGGAGTTCAGGGGGAAAATCCTGAAGGGAAAATCCAGAGACAGGGACAGGGAAACCGCCGGGAATTGGGAATTCAGGGGAAAAATCCCGAGGGAAAAGTCCAAGGATACCCCGGTGCTGCAGGGGGGGAGTCGCTGCTTTATCCCAAAAACGCTCGGAGCAAGGAGCGAGCTGAGAGTGGGAACAGCCCTGGGAAAGCTGAAAGTGCCGGGAATAATCCAGGAAAAAGTGGGAAAGGCGGTGGGATGAGGATTCCCTGAAATCCGCCCTGTCCAGGGGCTCCGGGTTGGTTTTCCTGTTCACCTGGGGCCTCCCTGCGCTCCCCATCCCCTGCGGGACAGGGAAAGCCCCGGGATTCGGGAATTCAGGGGAAAGCCCGAGGGGAAAGTCCAAGGACAGGGAAATCTCCGAGATTTGGGAATTCAGGGAAAAAATCCTGAAGGAAGAATCCAAGGACAGGGACAGGAAAAGCCCCGGGATTTGGGAATTCAGAGGGAAAATCCTGAGGGAAAAATCCAAGGACAGGGACAGGAAAAGCCCTGGGATTTGGGAATTCAGGGGGAAAATCCTGAGGGAAAAATCCAAGGACAGGGACAGGAAAAGCCCCGGGATTTGGGAATTCAGGGGGAAAATCCTGAGGGAAAAATCCAAGGACAGCCCAGAGTCGCTGCTTTATCCCAAAAACGCTCGGAGCAAGGAGCGAGCTGAGAGTGGGAACAGCCCCGGGAAAAGCTGAAAATGCGGTGGGATGAGGATTCCCTGAAATCCGCCCTCTCCAAAGGCTCCGGGTTTGGTTTTCCCGCTCACCTGCGCTCCCCATTCCCTGCGGGACAGGGAAAGCCCCGGGATTTGGGAATTCAGGGGGAAAATCCTGAGGGAAAAATCCAAGGACAGGGACAGGGAAATCTCCGGGAATTGGGAATTCAGGGGGAAAATCCTGAGGGAAAAATCCAAGGGCAAGGACAGGGAAAGCCTGTCCAAGGGCAAGGACAGGGAATTGGGAGTTCAGGGGAAAATCCTGAAGGAAAAATCCAAGGACAGGGGCAGGGAAATGCCCGGGAATTGGGAATTCAGGGGAAAATCCCGAGGGAAAAGTCCAATGATACCCCGGTGCTGCTGGGGGGGAGTCGCTGCTTTATCCCAAAAACGCTCGGAGCAAGGAGCGAGCTGAGAGTGGGAACAGCCCTGGGAAAGCTGAAAGTGCCGGGAATAATCCAGGAAAAAGTGGGAAAGGTGAGTGGGATGAGGATTCCCTGAAATCCGCCCTCTCCAAAGGCTCCGGGTTTGGTTTTCCTGTTCACCTGGGGCCTCCCTGCGCTCCCCATTCCCTGCGGGACAGGGAAAGCCCCGGGATTCGGGAATTCAGGGGGAAAGCCCGAGGGGAAAGTCCAAGGACAGGGAAATCTCCGAGATTTGGGAATTCAGGGAAAAAATCCTGAGGGAAAAATCCAAGGACAGGGACAGGAAAAGCCCCGGGATTTGGGAATTCAGAGGGAAAATCCTGAGGGAAAAATCCAAGGACAGGGACAGGAAAAGCCCTGGGATTTGGGAATTCAGGGGGAAAATCCTGAGGGAAAAATCCAAGGACAGGGACAGGAAAAGCCCCGGGATTTGGAAATTCAGGGGGAAAATCCTGAGGGAAAAATCCAAGGACAGGGACAGGAAAAGCCCCGGGATTTGGGAATTCAGGGGGAAAATCCTGAGGGAAAAATCCAAGGACAGCCCAGAGTCGCTGCTTTATCCCAAAAACGCTCGGAGCAAGGAGCGAGCTGAGAGTGGGAACAGCCCCGGGAAAAGCTGAAAATGCCGGGAACAACGCAGGGAAAAGTGGGAAAGGCGGTGGGATGAGGATTCCCTGAAATCCGCCCTCTCCAAAGGCTCCGGGTTTGGTTTTCCCGCTCACCTGCGCTCCCCATTCCCTTTGGGACAGGGAAAGCCCCGGGATTTGGGAATTCAGGGGGAAAATCCCAAGGGGAAAATCCAAGGACAGGGACAGGGAAATCTCCGGGAATTGGGAGTTCAGGGGGAAAATCCTGAGGGAAAAATCCAAGGGCAAGGACAGGGAAAGCCTGTCCAAGGGCAAGGACAGGGAATTGGGAGTTCAGGGGAAAATCCCGAGGGAAAAGTCCAAGGATACCCCAGTGCTGCTGGGGGGAGTCGCTGCTTTATCCCAAAAACGCTCAGAGCAAGGAGCGAGCTGAGAGTGGGAACAGCCCCGGGAAAAGCTGAAAATGCTGGGAACAATCCAGGAAAAGTGGGAAAGGCGGTGGGATGAGGATTCCCTCCCCAGGCTCACCGGGGCTGTCGCGGCGCTGCAGGAACGTCACCCTCCGCATCACCGCCAGGCGCGTGCGCTCCAGCCCGTCCTTGGTGCCGCTGCGCGCTGCCCGCATCAGCTGCGACACCTGCGGACGGCACCGGGACCGGGTCAGGGATCCACGAGCAGGGATCCGGGATATCAGGGATCAGAGATCGGGGATCAGGGAGCAGGGATCCGCGAGCAGGGATCAGGGATATCAGGGATCGCAGGGATCAGGGATCGGGGATCACAGGGATCACAGGGATCACAGGGAGCACAGGGAGCACAGGGAGCACAGGGATCCGCGAGCAGGGATCCGGGATCAGGAATCACAGGGATCACAGGGAGCAGGGATCGCAGGGAGCAGGGAGCACAGGGATCAGGGATCACAGGGATCACAGGGAGCAGGGATCACAGGGAGCAGGGAGCACAGGGATCACAGGGATCACAGGGAGCAGGGAGCACAGGGATTGCAGGGATCGCAGGGATCACAGCGATCAGGGATTGAGGATCACAGGGATCACAGGGATCGTGGATTGGGGATCACAGGGATCACAGGGATCACAGGGATCGCAGGGATCAGGGATCGCAGGGATCACAGGGATCACAGGGATCAGGGATTGGGGATCACAGGGATCGCAGGGATCAGGGATCGCAGGGAGCGGGGAGCAGGGATCGCAGGGATCGGGGATCAGAGATTGCAGGGATCAGCAGGGATCACAGGGATCAGAGATCACAGGGATCACAGGGATCAGGGAGCACAGGGATCACAGGGAACCGCGATCCGGGTCAGGGATCAGGGATCGCAGGGATCGCAGGGATCAGGGATCAGAGATTGCAGGGATCAGCAGGGATCGCAGGGATCAGCAGGGATCAGGGGCTGCAGGGATCAGGGATCACAGGGATCAGGGAGTAGGGACTGCAGGGATCGCAGGGAGCACAGGGATCAGGGAGCACAGGGATCAGAGGGATCATAGGGATCGGGGAGCAGGGATCGCAGGGATCGCAGGGATCAGGGATTGCAGGGATCAGCAGGGAGCACAGGGATCAGGGATCACAGGGATCGAACGGATCAGGGATCAGGGACCGCAGGGATCAGGGATCACAGGGATTGCACGGATTGCAGGGATCACAGGCATCAGGGATCAGGGATCCGCGATCCGGATCAGGGAGCAGGGATCACAGGGAGCAGGAATCACAGGGATCACAGGGATCAGGGATCGCAGGGATCGCAGGGATCAGGGATCACAGGGAGCACAGGGATCCCAGGGATCACAGGGATTCCAGGGATCAGGGAGCACAGGGATCAGGGAGCACAGGGATCGCAGGGATCAGGGATCGCAGGGATCGCAGGGATCGCAGGGAGCAGGGATCGCAGGGATCAGGGATCACAGGGATCAGGGAGCACAGGGATCGCAGGGATCAGGGATCACAGGGATCGCAGGGATCAGGGATCACAGGGAGCACAGGGATCAGGGATCAGGAAGCTCGAGGCAGCCCTGGGATCCCGGATCCGGCTCCCCCTCGGGAACGTCCATGGAGCGCGGTTCCCGGTTTTCCCAGGCAGGCAGGGAGCTCTGGGATCCTGGCAGGATCCTTCCCGGATCCCTCCCGGATCCCGGGATTCGCAGCAGCCGAAGCGGGATCGTGCAGCAGCAGAGCCGAGCGCAGCCCGGGAAGGGAGCGGGAGCGGATCCGGGCATGGATCCATCCATTCCTGGGATCCATCCCTTCCCAGGATCCATCCCTTCCCAGGATCCATCCCTTCCCGGGATCCATCCATCCCTGGGATCCATCCATTCCTGGGATCCATCCCTTCCCTGGGATCCATCCATTCCCTGGGATCCATCCATTCCCTGGGATCCATCCCTTCCCAGGATCCATCCCTTCCCAGGATCCATCCATTGCCAGGATCCATCCCTTCCTGGGATCCATCTGTTCCCAGGATCCATCCATCCCGGGATCCATCCATCCCTGGGATCCATCCATTCCTGGGATCCATCCACTCCCAGGATCCATTCATTCCCAGGATCCATCCATTCCCGGGATCCATCCATTCCCGGGATCCATCCTTTCCTGGGATCCATCCATTCCCTGGGATCCATCCATTCCCTGGGATCCATCCATTCCCAGGATCCATCCTTTCCTGGGATCCATCCCTTCCCTGGGATCCATCCATTCCCTGAGATCCATCCCTTCCCAGGATCCATCCCTTCCCAGGATCCATCCATTCCCAGGATCCATCCATTCCCGGGATCCATCCTTTCCTGGGATCCATCCCTTCCCTGGGATCCATCCCTTCCCAGGATCCATCGATCCCTGGGATCCATCCATCCCTGGGATCCATCCATTCCCAGGATCCATCCATTCCCGGAATCCATCCATTCCCTGGGATCCATCCATTCCCTGGGATCCATCCCTTCCTGGGATCCATCTGTTCCCAGGATCCATCCATCCCAGGATCCATTCATTCCCAGGATCCATCCATTCCCGGGATCCATCCTTTCCCGGGATCCATCCTTTCCTGGGATCCATCCCTTCCCGGATCCATCCATTCCTGGGATCCATCCATTCTGGGATCCATCCCTTCCCGGGATCCATCCACTCCCAGGATCCATCCCTTCCCAGGATCCATCCACTCCCAGGATCCATCCATTCCCTGGGATCCATCCCTTCCCAGGATCCATCCCTTCCCAGGGATCCATCCCTTCCCTGGGATCCATCCACTCCCAGGATCCATCCATTCCCTGGGATCCATCCCTTCCCGGGATCCATCCCTTCCCAGATCCATCCCTTCCCGGGATCCATCCACTCCCAGGATCCATCCATTCCCTGGGATCCATCCCTTCCCGGGGATCCATCCCTTCCCAGATCCATCCCTTCCCGGGATCCATCCACTCCCAGGATCCATCCATTCCGGGATCCATCCCTTCCCGGGATCCATCCATTCCGGGATCCATCCATTCCCGGGATCCATCCCTTCCCGGGATCCATCCATTCCGGGATCCATCCCTTCCCGGGATCCATCCCTTCCGGGATCCATCCATTCCCGGGATCCATCCCTTCCCGGGATCCATCCCTTCCCTGGGCCTGGAATGGATGTGTGGGAGAGGAAAAGGGGGGGATCGGCCTTTCACATCCCAAATTCCAGCATTTTATCCTAAATCTGAACGTTTTATCCCAAATCCCAGCATTTTACCTCAAATCCCAGTGTTTCACCCCAAATCCCAGCGTTTTATCCTAAATCCCAGTGTTTCACCCCAAATCCCAGCATTTCACGCCAAATCCCAGCGTTTGACTCCAAATCCCAGCGTTTCACCCCAAACTGACACCGGCACCTCCTTCCCACCCCATGGAATTCCAGCTGGGATGGGGCGGGGTGGGAACAGCTCCGCGCTGAGATCCCACAACTCCCGAAATTCCTTCCCTCCCTCCTTCCCTCCTTCCTCCCTTCCTCCCTCCCTTCCTTCCTTCCTCCCTCCCTTCCTTCCTTCCATCCCTCCGTCCTCCCTTCCTTCCTTCCCTCTCTCCTTCCTCCCTCCTTCCTTCCTTCCTTCCTTCCCTCCCTCCTTCCTTCCTTCCCTCTCTCCCTTCCTTCTTTCCTTCCTTCCTTCCTCCCTCTCTCCCTCTCTCCCTTCCCTCCTCTCCCTCTCTCCCTCTCCCTCTCTCCCTCCATCCCGCCCTTCTCCGATCTCCCTTTCCCAACAAAACCCCGCAATTCCAACGGGACCCGCCGGACGCGGCAGCGCCCGCTCTGCCGCTGGATTTTGGGAGCGGGGACGGCTCCGATCCCACGGGGGGATTCCTCCCCCCGGCGCCGGGAATTTTCGGGAAGAGCGGGATGCGGGGGGGGGCGGGAGGTACCTTCCAGTCGGATTTGTGCCTGGGCTCGGGCCCCTCCTTGCCCGGAGCCCGCAGCGCCAGGAGGCCCCGCTTCGTCCGGGCGCATTTCTCGCGGAGCTTGCGGAGCTCTGGGGAGAGCTGAGCCCGGCACGGAGCAGCGGCAGCGGCAGGAGCGGAGATCCGGCAGCACAAACACAAACACAGCACAGAGATCATCCCGAGTGGAGCGGAATTCCGGCCGGGATGGAGCGGGAATGCAGCGGGAGCGGGAGAAATCATCCCGAAATTCCGGCCGGGATGGAGCGGGAACGCAGCGGGAGCGGGAGAAATCATCCCGGAATTCCGGCCGGGATGGAGCGGGGAACGCAGCGGGAGGAGCAGGGAATGCAGCGGGAGCGGGGAGAAATCATCCCGGAATTCCGGCCGGGATGGAGCGGGAATGCAGCAGGAGCGGGGAGAAATCATCCCGGAATTCCGGCCGGGATGGAGCGGGAATGCAGCGGGAGCGGGGAGAAATGATCCCGGAATTCCAGCCGGGATGGAGCGGGGAACGCAGAGGGAGCGGGAGAAATCATCCCGGAATTCCAGCCGGGATGGAGCGGGGAGCGCAGAGGGAGCGGGAGAAATCATCCCGGAATTCCGGCCGGGATGGAGCGGGGAACGCAGCAGGAGGAGCAGGGAATGCAGCGGGAGCGGGGAGAAATCATCCCGGAATTCCAGCCGGGATGGAGCGGGGAACGCAGAGGGAGCGGGGAGAAATCATCCCGGAATTCCGGCTGGGATGGAGCGGGAATGCAGCGGGAGCGGGGAGAAATCATCCCGGAATTCCGGCCGGGATGGAGCAGGGAGCGCTGGAGGAGCAGGAATGCAGCGGGAGCGGGGAAAGGCTCAGAAATGGGAGAAATCATCCCGAAATTCCAGCGGGGATTGAGCAGGGAATGCAGCAGGAGCGGGGATGCAGGAGGAGCAGGGAGAGGCTCGGAAATGGGAGAAATCATCCCGAAATTCCGGCTGGGATGGAGCGGGAATGCAGCAGGAGGAGCAGGGAATGCAGCGGGAGTGGGGAGAAATCATCCCGGAATTCCGGCCGGGATGGAGCGGGAATGCAGAGGGAGCGGGAGAAATCATCCCGGAATTCCGGCCGGGATGGAGCGGGAACGCAGAAGGAGCGGGAGAAATCATCCCGGAATTCCGGCCGGGATGGAGCGGGAACGCAGCGGGAGCGGGAGAAATCATCCCGGAATTCCAGCCGGGATGGAGCGGGGAATGCAGCGGGAGCAGGGAAAGGCAGGAGCGGGGAGAAATCATCCCGGAATTCCGGCCGGGATGGAGCGGGGAGCGCAGCGGGAGCGGGGAGAAATCATCCCAGAATTCCGGCCGGGATGGAGCGGGAATGCAGCAGGAGCGGGGATGCAGGAGGAGCAGGGAGAGGCTCGGAAACGGGAGAAATCATCCCGAAATTCCGGCTGGGATGGAGCGGGAATGCAGCGGGAGGAGCAGGGAATGCAGCGGGAGCGGGGAGAAATCATCCCGGAATTCCGGCCGGGATGGAGCAGGGGAACGCAGAGGGAGCGGGGAGAAATCATCCCGGAATTCCGGCCGGGATGGAGCAGGGAGAGCAGCGGGAGCGGGGAGAAATCATCCCAGAATTCCGGCCGGGATGGAGCAGGGAGCGCTGGAGGAGCAGGAATGCAGCGGGAGCGGGGAAAGGCTCAGAAATGGGAGAAATCATCCCGAAATTCCAGCGGGGATTGAGCAGGGAATGCAGCAGGAGCGGGGATGCAGGAGGAGCAGGGAGAGGCTCGGAAATGGGAGAAATCATCCCGAAATTCCGGCTGGGATGGAGCGGGAATGCAGCGGGAGCGGGGAGAAATCATCCCGGAATTCCGGCCGGGATGGAGCGGGAACGCAGAAGGAGCGGGAGAAAACATCCCGGAATTCCGGCCGGGATGGAGCGGGGAGCGCAGCGGGAGCGGGGAGAAATCATCCCGGAATTCCGGCCGGGATGGAGCGGGAACGCAGAAGGAGCGGGAGAAAACATCCCGGAATTCCGGCCGGGATGGAGCGGGGAGCGCAGCGGGAGCGGGGAGAAATCATCCCGGAATTCCGGCCGGGATGGAGCGGGAATGCAGGGGGAGCGGGGAGAAATCATCCCGGAATTCCGGCTGGGATGGAGCGGGAATGCAGCAGGAGCGGGGATGCAGGAGGAGCAGGGAGAGGCTCGGAAACGGGAGAAATCATCCCGAAATTCCGGCCGGGATGGAGCGGGAATGCAGCAGGAGGAGCAGGGAATGCAGCGGGAGTGGGGAGAAATCATCCCGGAATTCCGGCCGGGATGGAGCGGGAATGCAGCGGGAGCAGGGAATGGCGGGAGCGGGGAGAAATCATCCCGGAATTCCGGCCGGGATGGAGCGGGAATGCAGCGGGAGCGGGGAGAAATCATCCCAGAATTCCGGCCGGGATGGAGCGGGAATGCAGCAGGAGCGGGGATGCAGGAGGAGCAGGGAGAGGCTCGGAAACGGGAGAAATCATCCTGAAATTCCGGCTGGGATGGAGCGGGAATGCAGCAGGAGGAGCAGGGAATGCAGCGGGAGTGGGGAGAAATCATCCCGGAATTCCGGCCGGGATGGAGCAGGGAGCGCTGGAGGAGCAGGAATGCAGCGGGAGCGGGGAAAGGCTCAGAAATGGGAGAAATCATCCCGAAATTCCAGCGGGGATTGAGCAGGGAATGCAGCAGGAGCGGGGATGCAGGAGGAGCAGGGAGAGGCTCGGAAATGGGAGAAATCATCCCGAAATTCCGGCTGGGATGGAGCGGGAATGCAGCAGGAGTGGGGAGAGGCTTAAAACCGGGAGAAATGATCCCAAAATTCCAGCCGGGATGGAGCAGGGAATGCAGCGGGAGCGGGGACAGGCAGGGAGAGGCTCCAGCGGGAGGAAAATTCCAAGGGAAGGAGGAAAAGAGGAAGGGAATTCCAGGGAAAACGCAGCAGCAGCAGCTGCGGGTGCTCCGGTGCCTCCACCGCGGCAAATCCCGGGAAAAGCCGGGATGAGGATTCCAAGGGGGGATGGGGATTCCCGGGATGGATGGGGATTCCGAAGGAGGGATGGATCCCTTGGAATGGAGGGAGGGATGAGAATTCCAGGGATGGATGAGATTTTCAGGATGGATACCTCGGATTGGGGGGACGGGGATTCCAAGGAGAAACGAGAATTCCAAAGAGGAACGAGGATTCCAAAGGATGGATACTTTGGATTGGAGGGATGAGAATTCCTGGATGGATACCTTGGGCTGGAGGGATGGGGATTCCCGGGATGGAGGGGGATTCCCGGGATGGAGGGGGATTCCTGGGACGGATGGGGATTCCCGGAGGGATACCTTGGGCTGGAAGGAGGGATGGATGAAAATTCTGGGGATGGATGAGAATTCCAAAGGAGGGATGAGAATTCCAGGGAGATATGAGGGTTCCAGGGATGGATGGGGATTCCTGGGATGGATGGATGGATGGATGGATGGATCACAATTCCCAGGACGGATGGATGACAATTCCCGGGATGGATGAGAATTCCCGGATGGATGGATGGATGGATGGGTGGGTGGATGGATGGATAACAATTCCTGGATGGATGAGAACTCCCGGATGCAGGGATGGATGGATGGATCACAATTCCCAGGATGGATCACAATTCCCGGGATGGATAACAATTCCCGGGATGGATGGATAACTATTCCTGGGATGGATGGATGACAATTCCCAGATGGATGGATAACAATTCCCGGATGGATGGATAACAATTCCCGGGATGGATGGAGGGATGGATGGATGGACAGACGGAGGGATGACAATTCCTGGGATGGATGGATGACAATTCCCAGGATGGATGGATGGATGGATAACAATTCCCGGATGGATGGAGGGATGGATGGATGACAATTCCCAGGATGGATGACAATTCCCGGGATGGATGGATGACAATTCCCAGGATGGATAACAATTCCCGGGATGGATGACAATTCCCGGGATGGACGGACGGACGGACGGATGACAATTCCCGGGATGGACGGATGACAATTCCCGGGATGGATGGAGGGATGGATGGATGACAATTCCCAGGATGGATGACAATTCCCGGGATGGATGGATGGATGGATGACAATTCCCAGGATGGATGACAATTCCCGGGATGGACGGACGGACGGACGGACGGATGACAATTCCCGATCCGTACCTTGGGCTGGAAGGCCGCGCGCTGCTTGGCCGGCTCCGCTTCCCGCCGGGATTCGTCTCCGGAGTCTCCGTCGCTGTAGCTCTCGAAGTCGCTGGAGCTCCAGCCCAGCTCCGCCTCCGCCTCCGGCCGCGCCCCGTCCCCGCGGATCGGCCCCGGCCCTGCGCCACGGCCCCGATCCCGCTGCTCATCCTCATCCCGCTGATCCCGCTGATCCCGCTGATCCCGCTGATCCTGCTGATCCCGCTGATCCCGCTGATCCCACTGATCCTGCTGATCCCGCTGATCCCACTGATCCCACTGATCCCACTGCTCAGCCCCGATCCTGCTGATCCCACTGATCCCACTGATCCCGCTCATCAGCCCCGATCCCGCTGATCCCACTGATCCTGCTGATCCCGCTGATCCCGCTGATCCCACTGATCCCACTGATCCCGCTCATCCCTGATCCCGCTGATCCCACTGATCCTGCTGATCCCGCTGATCCCGCTGATCCCACTGATCCCGCTGATCCCACTGATCCCACTGATCCCGCTCAGCCCCGATCCCGCTGCTCATTCTCATCCCGCTGATCCCACTGATCCCACTGCTCAGCACCGATCCCGCTGATCCCGCTGATCCCACTGATCCCACTGATCCCGCTGCTCAGCCCCGATCCCACCGATCCCGCTGATCTGCAATCCCGCTGCTCATCCTCGTCCCGCTGATCCCGCTGATCCCGCTGATCCCACTGCTCAGCCCCAATCCTGCTGATCCCGCCCCGATCCCGCTGATCCCGCTCATCCCCATCCCGCTGCTCATCCCTGCTCCTGCTCATCCTCATCCCTGCTCCCGCTCATCCCACTGCTCTTCCCGCTGCTCATCCTCATCCCACTGCTTCTGCTCAGCCCCGATCCCACTGCTCATCCCTGATCCCACTGCTCATCCCTGATCCCACTGCTCATCCCTGCTCCCGCTCATCCCACCGCTCTTCCTGCTGCTCTTAACTTCCCGGGATTCGGATCCCGGCTCCGAGCATCCAGGATGGATGGAGCCGGGGGGGGTCATCTCCCAGGGGTGGGAATGGGGAGGGAGGGAGGGGAGGGAGGAAGGGAGGGGGATTTTGGGAGTTGTGGGATCTCAGGGCAGAATTCCCGAATTCCCGAATTCCTGAATTCCCGACCCTCGGGGCCCCGCGGCTCCTCTGGGAGCGGCTCCATCCCCCCCAAAATCCCAGCGCTTCCCACGGGTCCGGAGCCTCCGGGGGATGGGAATCGCCTTCCCCATGGAAAATGGGATCGGGGGGGCTGGAAAAGTGGGAATGGGCCGTTCCCATGGGATGGGGGCCTGGAAAATCGGGAATGGGCCGCTCCCATGGGATCAGGCTCCGGAAAATCGGGAATGGGCCGTTCCCATGGGATCGGGGGCTGGAAAAGTGGGAATGGGCCGTTCCCATGGGATTGGGGGCTGGAAAACCGGGAATGGGCCGTTCCGCACCGTCCGGCTCCTCGCAGGGAACGTCGTCGTAGATGACCTCGGGCTCCACCTCCGGGAAGGAGAAACGCTCCCCTGGAAAAGCGGGAAAAGCGGGAAAAGCGGGAAAAGCGGGATCGGCATCCCGGGATCCGGCAGGGACCGGGATCCCTTCCCAAAGCCGGCCTGGGGGATCCAGGGATTATCCAGGGGAATCCCAGGGGTATCCCAGGGGTTATCCCAGAGGTGTCCCAGGTACATCCAGGATTATCCCAGGGGTATCCAGGGGTATCCAGGGGTATCCAGGATTATCCCAGGGATTATCCCAGGGGTATCCAGGGATTATCCCAGGGGTATCCAGGGGTATCCCAGGGGTATCCAGGATTATCCCAGGGATTATCCCAGGGGTATCCAGGGGTATCCAGGATTATCCCAGGGGTATCCAGGGGTATCCCAGGGGTATCCAGGGGGTATCCAGGGATTATCCCAGGGGTATCCAGGGATTATCCAGGGGTATCCAGGGATTATCCAGGGGTATCCCAGGGATTATCCCAGGGGTATCCCAGGGATTATCCCAGGGATTATCCCAGGGGTATCCAGGATTATCCCAGGGGTATCCAGGGGTTATCCCAGGGATTATCCCAGGGGTATCCAGGATTATCCCAGGGGTATCCAGGGGTATCCAGGGATATCCAGGGGTATCCAGGGGTTATCCCAGATTTCCCACCTCGGCAGATGCTCTCCCTCTTCCAGGTGCGGTTCCGGATGTGGGAATCTCCTCCGGCCTCTCCATTGCTCACCTGCGCCGGGAGCCTGCGGGAGCATTCCAGGGAAAAATCCCTCGGGATCGGGGGGAATCCCTCGGGATTGGGGGCAAATCCCTTGGGATCAGGGGGAAATCCCTTGGGATTGGGGCAAATCCCCCGGGATCGGGGCAAATCCCTTGGGATAGAGGGCAAATCCCTTGGGATGGGGGCAAATCCCCCGGGATAGAGGCAAATCCCTCGGGATCGGGGGGAAATCCCTTGGGATCGGGGCAAATCCCTCGGGATGGGGCAAATCCCTCGGGATTGGGGCAAATCCCCCGGGATTGAGGGCAAATCCCTCGGGATTGGGGCAAATCCCTTGGGATCGGGGTAAATCCCACAGGATCGGGGGCAAATCCCTCGGGATAGAGGCAAATCCCTTGGGATCAGGGGGAAATCCCCCGGGATTGGGGCCAATTGTTTGGGATGGGGGCAAATCCCTTGGGATCGGGGCAAATCCCTCAGGATTGGGGCAAATCCCCCGGGATTGGGGCAAATCCCTCGGGATCAGTGGAGCAAATCCCTTGGGATCAGGGGGAAAATCCCTTGGGATTGGGCGCTCCCAAAGCTCCCGCCCCCAATTCCCATCCCAGGAACAAAACCAATCCCGCCCCGCCCCCCTCTGCTCCTCGGGATCCCGGGATTCAAAGATCCCAAAATCCCGGAGTTCTCCTGCTGGGAGCTCCGGTATGGGGAGGGGTTGGGGAAACTGAGGCACGGCAGCGGCCGGGCCATGGAGCGGAGCGGCCGGATCCATCCCGGGACCCAAAATCCCACCCAGAACTCCCGGAATTCCCACCAAAACCTCCTGGAACCCCCGGAAATGCCACTAAATCCTCGGAAATCCCACCAGAAACCCCAAAACTCCCGGGAAATCCCCCCAAACTCCCTGAAATCCCACCAGAATTCCCTGGAAATCCCACTAAACCCCCCAAGTCCCATTAAACCCTCCAAATCCCACCAGAATTCCCTGGGAATCCCACTAAACTCCCCCAAATCCCACGGGAACCCCCAAACTCCATGGAAATCCCACTGAACTCCCCCAAATCCCACCACAACTCCCGGAATTCCCACCAAAACCTCCGGAAACCCCTGGAAATGCCACTAAATCCTCGGAAATCCCACCAGAACCCCAAAAATTCCTGGGAAATCCCCCTAAACTCCCTGGAAATCCCACCAAACCCTCCAAATCCCACCAGAATTCCCTGGGAATCGCACTAAACCTCCCCAAATCCCACCAGAACCCCCCGGATTCCCTGGAAATCCCACTAAATCCCCCCAAAATCCCACGGGAACGCCCCAAATTCCATGGAAATCCCACAAATCCCCCCAAAATCCCACGGGAACGCCCCAAATTCCATGGAAATCCCACGAAATCCCCAAATCCCACGGGAACGCCCCAAATTCCATGGAAATCCCACGAAATTCCCAAATCCCACTCACCCTTCCTGGGTCTCCGGCCCCAGCCCGTCTGCGGGGAAGGAAAGCAAAGAGAGGCGGGTTTGGCACCCCGGGAATTCACACCCGGAATCCCGGGAATTCCACACTGGGAATCCCAGGAATTCACACTGGGAATCCCGGGAATTCCACACTGGGAATCCCGGGAATTCCACCCCGGGAATATCAGGAATTCACACCGGGAATCCCGGGAATTCCACACTGGGAATCTCGGGAATTCACACCAGGAATTCCACCCCGGGAACCCCGGGAATTCCACCCCGGGAATACCAGGAATTCACACCGGGATTCCTGGGAATTCCACCCCGGGAATC
>JACSVZ010000024.1:600000-888519 GCA_014706295.1 Lycocorax pyrrhopterus obiensis
GTTTTTCTCCTGAAGTGCTCGATAAATGCACTGCAAAAGGACTAAAGCGGCTGCATTGGGTGCGGATTTTGTTGACTCCGACACCTTCCAGGTCTCAAATCCTTTGTGTTTAGCCCTGGACTGGCTACCATTGCAGGCAGGTGATGGAGGGGAAGCTGCAGCTCCAGGGAATGAGGTGGGAATGGTCCTCAGGAGGCACCTCCAGCACGGGAGGTTGGAACCCAGGACAGGCTCAGAGCAAAGCACTTCCCTGATTGTCAGGGAAAAGCAGATTATGATTGTTGTTATTATTATTATTATTATTATTATTATTATTATTACTCAGCCTGGAGAAGAGGCGCTTTGGGGTCACTTCATTGCAGCCTCTGAAGGAGCTACAGGAAAGATGGAGAAAAACTTTTTACAAGGGCCTGGAGTGGCAGAACAAGGGGGAACGGCCTTAAACTGAAAGGGAGGAGGTCTAGATTGGATATTAGGACTTCTTGGTGGCGAGGCCCTGGCAGAGGTTGCCCAGAGAAGCTCTGAGGGGTCCTGAGTGACTTCCCAAGATGAAGAGATTGATGACCACAAAAACCTCTGCCAAGAGGAGCTCAGCACCCGGATGGAGTCATTTAAATCCCGAATTCCAGGCTCCAAGGAAAAAGCCCTCCCAGCCCACTCAGCACCAAGTTTTAAAAGAAGTTTTTATGATCATCATCATCCCCTGCCCTGCACTAAAACCATCCTTTCCCCCCACACTGATGAGACCTTCCCTGCTTGATAAATCTTCACGTGTAAAAAAAAGTCGCAAAAACAGCAGAGGGGAAAAGCGGCTCCGTAAAAACGGAGTATTTCCTTTCCAATCATGTAGCCTTGGGACATCTTCCATAATTCCCCTCCATTTGCATTTTAACTGCCTCGAGGATAACTTTCTAGAATCCCCTTGAATTTTTGAGCTTTTAACCCTCTGATGGAACCCAGTGAGGGTCAAAGTGCTTTCAGAATTCGGGTTTTTTAAGGGGCACAGTTCTGTCTCCACTGCTAAAAGCTGCATCACTGCAGTTTAACCACTCTGCTGAAGTATTTTAGCTGTGGCTAAAGTGGTAAAAAATCCACTCTGAACTGCTCACAAAACGTCTTTAAACACCCCAAGCCTCCTGCAAGCCTCCTGCCCCCGCTTCCCTTTCAGTTTCTCCACTTCCAAAAGGAAACCCGCACTAACAGCGCTCCCCTAATGGATTTTTTGGCTGTTTCACAGCTGTAAAGCTCTGAATTTGAGTACATTTGGTCTGCACAGCTCAGAGGCTGCATCAGAGTGGCCTCTGGAGCTGGGTTCTGTGCGCAGCTCGCAGCCAGCTCCGTGTCCCTTGTGAGTTTCCTGCTGGCTGCTCCTGGTGCCCAAACGCATCCAAACAAACCCTCGGGACATTTTCCCCACCTGTGTGGGGCAAACCCACAGCTCCTGTCACCCCTGAGAGCAATTCCAGAGTAAAAGCTTGGTGAAACCACAATCCCAGCCCTGTCCCCTCCGCCAGGCCTCTCCCAGCTCCCCCTCCAGGGAATTTTTCTGCTTTTGCATCCAGTGCGATCTTTGGGCTGGTCCTTCCCACTTATTTCCCTTGCTGTGCTACTGAAGCAGCAGCGTCCAGGGACAAAACCCCAATTCCCTCTCTCCCTCCCCCTTATCTCCCTCAGAAATTGGCGTTCCTGAGCCACAGCAGGCCCAGACACAGCTCCTGGAGCAGGAGGAGATGTTGGGTACCACCCCTACAACCCTTTGCTTACATCTCCCTCCTTGTTTTCCTGATCTAATTAGTGGTGCAGAGAATTAAACCTCAGCCTTCAAGGCCAGGAGCTCCCCAGGAGAGCAATCCAGCTCTGATCCTGTTTAAATATGAAACAGCTCCTGTCCCTGGCTGGGGCTGGGGAGGCAGAAACCACAGCACTGTAATTACTGGGGGTGATTAACAACTGCAAGTGATTGTCAGCGAGTGCAGAGCTGCTTCAGGACATCCTGGGGGAAAAGAGAACAGCTCCAGGGTGGAACGGGGGGAAGTTGGTTCTGGAAAACGTGGTGGAACAGATTGGCCAGCACAGCTGTGCCCCAAGGGTGACAAAAGGGACAGCACCCAGCAGGGGCCCTGTGGGAACCAGGTTATCCCTGGTTCCATCCCTCGGGAAGGGCTGAGGGGATCCCAAATGGATCCGATGCCTTGAGAGGCCTCCTAGGAACAGAGAGTGGACAGAAGTAAGGGAATAAAGGTGGGTGTTTATTTGAAAGGCCTTCAAAGGTCCCCCTGGGGAGCCAGAGGCCACTGCCGAGATGGACCCCGAGATGGACGGCAGCTCACGAGTTCTTCACACTGTTATAGGTTTGGGTCATTTGCATATCAGGGTTAATTCTCCAATTAAAGCTTCAGTTAATGATGTAATTCCCCTCAGCTTGCCCCCCTTTAGAGGCTTTTGGTTGATACTTTTTGGGCCCAGGACGGTCTGGGTGCCCTTGGAGAGCAGGCCCGGAGAGGCTTTGTTGTGTCTGCCTGGCACAGAGAGCAGAAATGAACAGGCTGCAAGAAACTCCAGAGTTACACAGTGGGCAGTGCAGGATTTGAAAAATATAAAAGTTAAAACCTCAGGCATCAGATCCAGCTCCAAAAACTGCCCCAGTGTGCCCCAGCCTGGCTGCAGGGCTGGATCACACAGCAAACACCTCCACACTGGTCCCAAATGGATCCCTCCCCAAATCCTGCCCAGCTGCTCCCCAGCCTGGCTGCAGGGGTGGATCTCTCAACACCTTTGGACAAGCAGCCCCACAGGCCTGGCCTCGTGCCCCTTTTGAAGCGGCTCCTGCTGAACCTCGTCCGAGGGCTCCCAGTTGCTGTGCCAGGAGCAGCTCCAGCTGAGCAGCAGCTCCGGAGCTCCCCTGGCTCTGCCTGGGCTTCCCTCACTCCTTTCCCAGCTGAGTCCAAGCCCAGCATGCCTTGTAGGATGAAACCACTGCAGGCCCCTCTTGTCCTTCCCTTCCTGAACTAAAATTCTTACTTAGGAAGGAATTTTAGGCCATGAATAGGAAGGGCACAGGTATGAGCAAAGCCCAGATTTCCCAGTGCCATGAGGGTGAGCTGTGTTTAATTATTCATTTCCCACTGTCCAGCCTTCCATAGCCTTCAACTTCCCCTGGACACGAAAAAGCTCTCGTTCACCTCAGCCAGTTTAGGATTCAGACACAGAAGTGAGCAGCAACCATGCAATCCAACACCCGTAATCCCAAATCCAGAAAATAAAGCTCATGACCATTTTAAGGACTCTGAATCCCTCGTTCCCAACTTTACCAGCACTTTTATGGACGTAATCCAGGCAGGTTGGGAGCTGCTGGATTCCACAAATCGCAGTCTCCAGGGGAACTGCCTGTTCCTAAAGATTTTCTCTCCTCCATGCCAGCATTGGCATGGGCATTAAACAATCCAACATTAAACCATTGAATGGGCATTAAACCAACAAACAATCCTGCAAAGCGTCCACAGCCCGCCAGGAAAACCTCTGGCTGCTTTATTCCCAGATTTCCACCTGCAAATGCCAGCTAATCCTTGCAGATTTATTTAGATTACAGCCTCCCGAGGCTGAGGGTTGCTTACAGGGAGCATTTGCAGAGCAGCACAGCAGATTCCCTCCCTGGGGACTGGGAAAAAGGCAAAGGAAAATCCCCACCAAAGGCTGGAGCACGGACAGGATTTATGGCCGGGGCCTGGATGGGATCCGTGCCCCTGAAAATGCTGCAGATTTGGTCACATTCAAGAAAATGTTAAAAAATAAAAATAAAAATACCAGCATTGGATGTGTTTTCATAGCTCTGGTCAGAAGGGATGCAGAGGAGCTGGGAAAGACTCCATTTATATCCCACTCTCGTCCCCGGGAGCAGGCACAATCCCCCGGATTCCGGAGGATTTGCATCCTTTAGGTGACTCAGGCAGCAAATGCAATTTAATGCAGACAAGTGTAAAACGCTGAGGCCGGAAGGACAGAGCAAGGAGCGAGCGCAGCTGAACGGGAGCAGCGATGCAGCCTGGGGATGATGAGGATGGTGAGGATGGTGATGAGGGGGATGATGGCCAGGAGGGGATTTATGGATCCGTGAGGAAAAATCCCTGCAGTCAGTGACACCCTCCTTATCAGCACAGAGCAGGAGCTGAGCACGGTTAGGGCAGCTCTCCTGCAAAAACAGGACAGTGCGATCCAGGATCCCTGATCCCAGTGTGATCCCTGCTCCCAGTGTGATCCAGGATCCCTGATCCCAGTGTGATCCCTGATCCCAGCGTGATCCACGATCCCTGATCCCAGTGTGATACAGGATCCCTGATCCCAGTGTGATCCCTGATCCCAGTGTGATCCAGGATCCCTGATCCCAGTGTGACACAGGATCCCAGTGTGATACAGGATCCCAATGTGACACAGGATCCCCAATCCCAGTGTGATCCCTGATCCCAGTGTGATCCAGGATCCCAGCGTGACACAGGATCCCAGATCCCAGTGTGATACAGGATCCCAGATCCCAGTTCCTGCAGGATCCCAGATCCCAGTGTCCCACAGAGCTGCAGGAGGTTTCCTCCTTAATTCGTGTCCCCTAACCATGATTGTTCACCCTGCAGAAAAGGTTTTGGGGTGACCTCATTGTGGCTTCCAGGGCCTGAAGGAGAGCTGGAGAGGGACTGGGGCCAAGGGCTGGAGGGACAGGACACAGGGAATGGCTTCCCAGTGCCAGAGGGCAGGGCTGGATGGGATCTTGGGAAGGAATTGTTCCCTGGGAGGGTGGGGAGGGGCTGGGATGGAATTCCCAGAGCAGCTGTGGCTGCCCCTGGATCGCTGGCAGTGCCCAAGGCCAGGCTGGACATTGGGGCTGGAGCAGCCTGGGACAGTGGGAGGTGTCCCTGCCTGTGGAACTGGATGAGCTTTAAGGTCCTTTCCTGCCCAAACCATTCCAGGATTCCCTGATTCCATGGCTGCCACAGGAGAGACTCATCCACACGCTCACCGAAGGACATTTTTATGGCCCTTTCAAACAAACAACTCTGTTAACACCACAACCCCCCCATTTTCAGCTCTCCTTCTGTTCAGAAACCTCCAGCACAGGCCTCGAGTGTTTCCTGATTGGGGCCAGCTCTGGCTGTTCCCCTGCAGTCAAAGCCAAGTGGTTTCCATGATTTTGTGCTCTCTGAAGGAGGAGATGGAATCAAATCAGAGACTGCAGCCTGAACACTGAAACACTCCCTGCCCATCACTGCCAGAGCTGCTCCAGCCTCTCTTCTCTCTCCACAGAGCCCTTGTAGAGCCTCTGTGTAAAAATCAGCCCTGGAAAGGGAACAATACCTGAAAAAGGTTCAGGGAGATGAAGGCAGAGACTGAAGAGCTCCAGTTCCGAGCTGATGTTGAGAAAAATGTGGATAAGGGGGAAAAAATCAAGTTAAATGCGAATTTTCTGGGGTTCGTTAAGCCTCAGCACCCAGAGGGTGAATTCCTACCCAAGTTCACCCTCAGAACAATCCTGCCAGAGGTTTCAAAGCATTCCCAAATTAAAAGGGCAGCCAGGTGCTGCCAGGAGCTTTCTGGGCAGACTGCAGACGGGGAAGGAGACGCAGGAATCATCTGGAGGGACAAGGAGCCCTCGGAGATTCCTCTGAGCAGGAATTTGTCTCATCTGCACCTCAGCAGAGGAAGCCCTTGTGGAAATCAGGGTTTCCAGCTGCCCTGTGCACACCCAGAGCTGCCTGAGCAGTGTGGACTGGCCCTGAGCTGTCCGAAATCCCCAGGAATTTGAGCTCCAATGTCACCCCGGCACCTCCCAGCAGCATCTCCGGCTGCCTCCTGGGTTAATGATTTGTTGCAGGTTTTTATCTGCCAATAGATCCACGCCACAGTAATGGAAAGTTTTATGGGCTTTAATTTTCATCCTCCTTTATGGAAGGGACAAAACAATAATGAAAAATTGGAAAAATGATTGAAAAAGGGAGCAGCTGCTCTGGAAAGGGAGCGGGGGGTTCGGGAATGAAGGGGGAGAGTTGCTGTTGTGCTCAGAGCTGGAGGAGAATCGGGGCTGCCTGAGCTCTTCTCTAATTCTTCCTCTAATTGGGCTCAGTCTGATGCAAACAAGGGTAAAAATAAGACCCTAAGTGATGTTTCCCATGATTTCCATCCAGAATAGTTCCAGGGGGTGGGAATCAGTCTCTGTGTCCTCCCGTGAGGCTGGGCCTGCCGGAACACATTTCCTCTGGGATCTGCAGCCTTCCCAAAATCTGGCTTTGGATGGGCCAAGAGAAGTCACAGTGCTCCAAAACGCCCATTTTAAGGAGTCACATGGGAAGAGAGGGCAGGAAAAGGCTGAGAAGATTGGGATTGTTCAGCCTGGAAAAGAGAAGCTCCAGGGTGACCTGAAGGAGCCTAAAGAAAGCTGGAGAGGGACTGGGGACAAGGGCTGGAGGGACAGGACACAGGGAATGGCTTCCCAGTGCCAGAGGGCAGGGCTGGATGGGATCTTGGGAAGGAATTGTTCCCTGGGAGGGTGGGGAGGGGCTGGGATGGAATTGCCAGAGAAGCTGTGGCTGCCCCTGGATCCCTGGCAGTGCCCAAGGCCAGGCTGGACATTGGGGCTGGGAGCAGCCTGGGACAGTGGGAGGTGTCCCTGCCATGGCAGGGGTGGCACTGGGTGGGATTTAAGGTCCCTTCCCACCCAAACCACTCCAGGGTTCTGGGATTTCTGACTCTGACACAAAAATGAGCCCCAGAAAAAGCCGGGATGAGAGGGAGGGCTCCGGCTGCTCCCAGCTCACCGAATCCCTGATTTCCTTTAGGAGATTCCTGCCGAGGCCGAACAGGCTGGGCAGCTCCAGTTCAGGCTGATTTATTTCCCTGCTCAGTGGGACACTCACCCTCCCGCAGCCCCTCAGCCCCGTCTCCTAAGGGTGACTCCGCTGCCCTGACCTGCCGCCCCCGAGGCCGGGAGGGGTCACACTGCAGCTCCTTCCCTGTGTGCTGCAGTCCTCGGTGCTGAGCTGCAATTCCCAGGAAGTGCTGGCTGAGCAGGGAAACACCCTCAGGAGTGGCTGGAATTCGGGATGGAGGGCAGGCACAGCCCGGGCTGCCCTTGCTGCTGTTGTCGCTCATGGCAGCACGAGGAAATGAGTTCCCCCATCTGCGAGCTGCCAGCCCCGCTCTCCCCTCGCTGCTCGCCATCACAGCCTCTGTTCTGTGCTCTCCCCTCGCCGCTCTCCCCTCGCTGCTCTCCCCTCGCCGCTCGCCATCACAGCCTCTGTTCTGTGCTCTCCCCTCGCCACTCTCCCCTCGCCGCTCTCCCCTCGCTGCTCTCCCCTCGCCGCTCGCCATCACAGCCTCTGTTCTGTGCCACGCCGGCCGTTCCGAGGCAGGGAAGTGGCTTTGCCTTCTGGCAGGCACTTTGTTCATTCCTGCATCCGATCTGAGCTTTGAACGCCTCCACCATGAGAACTTCTGGAACTTCATGGGGCCTGACTGCTCAGAGCTCTCGTTAAACATTTAATGTGTGGAAGGAGGGGAAGGCAAAGAAAACAACACCAGACCCTGGATGGAGAATAAAACAGGAGGAGAAGACTTAAAGGCAAACCCTATTCCGGGCAGATTCCATCCCCTGCTCAAGGATGAAGGAATATCTGCTCTTCCATATTCAGGTGTTCCTGGCAGCTCCAGCTGCTCTCGGGGCTGATTTAAATTGCTGCCCTGCACAAAGGCACCCGAGGTGATCTGAAAGCAAGGGAATTAACAGGAACATCCCTCAAGGAGCCTCTGCCTTCCCCTGAGTTCCACTGCCTATCTCTGCCCGGGGCGGGGGGGGTCACATCTCTGTTTGCTCCATGTGAGGGCACAGCAGGGAGGGCAGGGAACAGGGATGGAGCAGCTGGTCCCATGGGAATGGTGGCCTGGGACAGGGACCCCTGAGGGTGCAGAGGGACAGGGACACCTCAGGGTGCAGAGGGACAGAGACCCCTGAGGGTGGAAATGGCCAGGGACCCCTGAGGGTCACCTCTCAGCAATCTCTGTGCTGACAGGAGAGGCAGGAGGGGATTTCTCCTGGAGCTGCTGTGCACAGAGCTTGCAGGGAGTGCATAAACACAGAGGTTCCCTAAATATCCTGAATTACCCCAGGGCGTCCCCAGGAGCTCAGCTGGGCCTGGCAGTGCTGGTGAAATCCTGGTGACATCCATCGAGTGTCCGTGAGAGTTCTGGAATCAGCAGTGGAAGCAGAGCATGGAAGCTCTTTGCATTCAGGCGGGGGTGGGACATTTCCCCTTTTCTGAGCAGGTGGGACACGGATCCTGTCCCGCCCCATCCCTGCCCCAACGCCTCCCCTGCTCTCCCAAACCCCGCTGCCTGTGGGCACAGGAAAAGCTCCGGCCTGGTGAGGTTTTTTGTTCCCCTGGGACAGCACAAACTCTTACACAGTGTTTTTTTAGGGAGCTGTCCTACCTTGGGAAGGAGCTCGGTTACCGAGGTGGGAAGTGTGAAAATCTCCTCGCTTTAGGGAGCTGCAGCGTCAGACTCCGACGTCTCCCGTCGTGTGACCGTGGCCAACGGTGGGGAGGGATGTTCCATTTCTGGGAGCCACATGGGCTGAAAGCTTCTGTTCTCACAGAGAAATAAATAAACCCCAACCCGTTTTCTGGAGCTTTGGAAAAAGCTTTTGGCTCCGAAGCATCCAGACAAAAGGGAAGAAATGCAAATATTTGTTTGCGTTCCCTGATTTTTAGTCCCGTCTTAATTTTTTCAGCAAGGCCTGGCTCATGAATTTTGACTGCTTGTGACTAAAATTTCTGCTCTGTGCCATTCTAGGGGCTCAAGAAAACCTCACAGCGAGCCCCAAATAATGAAACTTTTCCTTTAAAACAGCCTCCTATCGCCAGAGTGATAAAACCCTGTGAGTGATATATTTATGTATCTATCTAAATAAGCAGCTGGCCAGCTGTACTTAAAATATTCAAAGTAATTCTCCACTTAGCGCTGCTATCTTGAAGTTATAAAGCAAGGTTGGCTGGCTGCTGACATTATTGAATTTCAAATAAAGAGACTCTGGAAGCTGCTCGGGTGGGGTTTTTTCTCCTGCATTCTCTTAAAAATGCCTTAACAAATGAAACCAAGTCGTGTTCAGGCTCTGAGCTCAGCCCAGCAGAGACAGGGCAGAGCAGCTCCCGCTGACGGGGTTACAAATACCAGGGAGGTTCCTGGTTCCAGCTCAAACTTCGCACTCACCAAGGCAGCTTAAGGGAAACCAACATCAGAGCCACGGATATCTGGGTTTTAAAGCAAGGAAAGATGCAAAAAGAGGAGAGAGAAGTGAACAATTGAGTGATATTTGTGATGAAATGGATGGATACCAGGTTTTCTCCCCTGAGGGAGGAATGACACTCACATTGTCATGTCATGGAGTCAGCCATGGCAGGGACACCTCCCACTGTCCCAGGCTGCTCCCAGCCCCAATGTCCAGCCTGGCCTTGGACACTGCCAGGGATCCAGGGGCAGCCACAGCTGCTCTGGGAATTCCATCCCAGCCCCTCTCCACCCTTCCAGGGAAGGATTTATCCCAAAATCCCACCTAACCCTGCCCTCCTTCAGCACAGGCCCCACAGGGGTGGAAGCAGAGACCCTCCTGGTGTCCCACTGTCCCCATCCCTGCTGGGGACGATGCTGGGAGCAGGGCAGGGACAAGTGGAGCTTTGTCCTGGCCGTGTCTCAGCCTCCAGCAGCCCTCGGTCGGTGCTTGGGCCGGAGGTTTCAGAGCGCTCCTGTTGTGTCAATATTGGCCATAAAGTTCTCCAGGCCCTTTATCCATCGCGCTGCAAGGTCTGACTGCGGCTGATAAGGGATTCCAGAGCCTGGCTCTGCACCCAGGGAGCACAAACAGCCTTTTATGGGTTTTACATTTCCTGGCCGTTAATTTCACGAGGCCGCGGGATGGAGTAAAGCACCAGGAGGCCCCAGGCTTTGTCAGGCTCGTCACAGCCATAAACTCCTCTAACAAGTCCATTGTGCATCTCTTATCTCATTTGCCTGCTCCTCCGGGGGTCCCTCCCTGCCTATTCCTTGTCCCCTAAAGGAGCAGAGGATTGAGAACTCCTCGTTCCACTGAGGTGCTGGGTCTCGCCACCCTCGGGGTAAAAAACCTCTTCTTTTAGTTAAACCCATCACCCCTTGTCCCTTTGAAACAGGCCCTGCTGAAAACTCCCTTGGAGCCCCTTTAGGCCCTGCGAGGGGCTCTGAGCTCTCCCTGGAGCCTTCTCCTCTCCAGCTGAGCACCCCCAGCTCTCCCAGCCTGGCTCCAGAGGGGCTCCAGCCCTGGGAGCAGCTCCGAGGCCTCCTCTGGACTCTCCTTTGGATGTTGTGGGCTGAGCTCTGCAGGTGGGGTCCCACCTGAATGGGGCAGAATCTCCATTATCCCAATTTAAACCTTGCAGATCCACCTGCAGGATCCCGGGATGAACCTGCCGGACTCTGGGGGACAGATGGAGCCAACGCCAGGGGCCCGAGGAGCTGCAGGAAGCAGATTTTGTGAGCAAAGTCCATTTGCTGGCTGGGGATGCCACATGTCCAAACTGACCATTCCTGCCCAGCTTTGCCCACCCTTTCCCATTTGTTTTTGTTTCAGTAAGTGACCGGGCTGGCTCCCGGCCACCGCCTCCTGCCTTCCCCTGCTGTTATCCCAGCAGCTCCTGGAAGAGGCCCCAGGACAAGCACCACGGACATTTTTGCCTGATGTGCTCATCGCCTGCTCAGTGAGGAGCAAATGTGGGCTGGGAGAGAGGAGACCCCCCATAAAGGAAAGGGGAACCTGTGGCTGGGAGGTTCAGCCTGTGCTTTTGTGTCTGTTTATCCCTTCCAGATTGGAATGAATAATTCCAGACTAATGGCCCATGGCCCAGCCCTCACTGACAGGTGATCCATGGAAAACTTCAGCCCAGCAGCTGGGCATGGATTAAAGGGCTCACGCCACATTACAATAATATTTAATTACTGAAAGCAAATGAACTGCCCAGCTGAGGCTGAGGGATCTGCTGGGGGGAGACAGGAGTGGAGCTGAGCACAAACCTTCTCCTGGAGTAATTCACACCAGGGAGAGAAGAGAAGATAAAATGAGGGAGAAGAGTCCTTGTGGGGGGCTGTGGGTGGGTGTGAGGGGATCACGGCCCTGGCAGTGTCCAGCCCTCAGGCCGGGGCAGTCGGTCACTGACCTCTCATGGCCATGGACACGTCACCAAAATATTTGGGCAGAACCCAATAAACGGCAGCAGGGAGAGGGAAGGAACCGTGGCCTGGGCAGACACTGGGGGTGGGGGATGCCCCTAGAGGGACACCCTGGGGACAAACAGGGAGCTGCTGCTCCTCGTGGCACTGCCAGCACACAGTGGGCAACGGGGAATCAGCCACTCCCCCGGGATTCCTGCCCTGCCAAATTCCAGGGGCCGCGGCTCCCAAAGCCACGAGTCTGGGCGGATCTTTGTGCTGGGACAGACCTTTGTGCTGGGGACAGATCTCTGTGTTGGGACAGATCCTTGTGTTGGGACAGATCCTTTGTGTTGGGACAGACCTTTGTGTTGGGACAGACACCTCGGGAGCTCCACTGACACCTCTGCAGCACTCCCCCGAGGATCACATCCCTGCCTCCCGTCCCTCTGAGGAGAGAAGGATTCCCAGCATTTTCCACGGACATTTTCCAGAGCTGTCCCCGAGAGGAGCCCGGGGCGGAACATTTCCAGTTCATCAGCCACGAACGGGGATGGGAACAGCAGGAGGGGACCCAAGGCCGCCATCTGTGCCTGCACCGGGGTCTGCAGCACCCGAGGGAGCCCCGGGGCTGCTCCAGCTCGGCAGGGACAGCTTGGGATGGAAGGGGACAGTTTGGGATGGGAGGGGACAGCTTGGGATGGGAGGGACAGCTTGGGATGGGGAGGGGACAGTTTGGGATGGGAGGGACAGCTTGGGATGGAAGGGACAGTTTGGGATGGGGAGGGGACAGTTTGGGATGGGAGGGGACAGCTTGGGATGGGGAAGGACAGCTTGGGATGGGCGGGACAGTTTGGGATGGAAGGGACAGTTTGGGAAGAGAAGGGATAGTTTGGGAAGAGAGGGGACAGTTTGGCCTCGCTCTGCCGGGGCTGGGGGGCCCCGGGGCACTCCGGGGTCCAGCCGAGCTCCTCGGGGCAGGAATGAGGTGTTTGCCGTGGGCACCCCAAGGGACAGACCTGGCTGTCCCTGCACCTGACGGCTCTGAGTTGGGTGGAAGGGCTTTTCCAGATGTGCCCAGTCCCGAGGGAGTTTGATCCCGCAGGATCCATCGGGAATGGATTTAAAAGCACCCGGCGGTTCCTGGGTGGGAACGAGAGAGAACAGAGCTCCAGGGGAGAGCAGCGGGGTCTGACCTCGCTGTTCATTCGAATTCCCGGTGGTTTTCCCTTGGTTTCCTGAGCACGGGAGGTTCTGTGGTGATTCTGGGTCCGCAGGTCACTGTCCCCAAGGCTGGCAGGGGACAAGGGGCTCAGACGCTGCCTGGTTCCTACAGCCCCTGAACAGAGGGGAGAAGGAAGAGGGAAGGGGTCCTGTGTGTATCTCATTTCCTTTCTTTTCCTTAAATAAATAATTTCCCCCAATTAACACACTGCCTCAAATGCCAGAATATCCCCGAACTTTGGCAAGGGGACAGAAACTCAGGAAGCAAAATCAATTTGTTCAGCAGTGACATTTCCTGAGCTATGCTGAGCTGCAAAGCTCCGTTTTTCTATTGCTGATCTTAATTACAAACACAAAGTCAACCCCTGACGTGTCCGACAGCAGGAAACCGTGAAAGTCCTCCAATCACAACAGAAATAATCAGCTCTGTTGCAAAAATGTTTCAGAGTTGTTGTTTTTTAAAGGAAAACCTTCAGTTACAGGCTGATGATTGATTTTTTTCCTTATAAAAATTAAATCCGTGCAGGTCATGGGAGGTGTCAGGGTGTGATGGGAGGTGTCCAAAGGTCCATCCTGGGAGTTTTTCCGAGTCCTCTCTTTCCCCTGTTTTCTGTGCCAGCCAGAGCCCCTCTGAGCACAGCTTTGGGGTCTCTTGGCCATTGCCCTCCAGCCTGGAATCGGGCAGGCTGTGCCTGCAGGACTCTGTCCTTCTCTTCCCGGGATCCAGAGGGGCAGAGGTGTCCTTGGAAAGGCCCTGACTGTGGCTCTGATCGTGGGGTGTGAGGGAAGGCAGCAGGAGGAGCAATCCTGGCTCTTCTTCCCTCTTCCTCCGGAGCCCCGGGGCTGCCAGAGGCAGAGGACGGATCCAGGTTTGCCGAGGAGGATCAGGGATCCCCAGCGGGATCAGCTGCTCCAGGTGTCCCGGGGGAGTGAGTCCTGCTCTCCCTCAGGTACCCTCAGGTACCACCCCTGCTCCTGCCCTCCTCAGAATCACGGAATCAGGGAATGTCCTGAGCTGGGAGGGATAAAGGATCATGGATTCCAGCTCCAGGCCCTGCCCAGACACCCCAAATCCCACCCTGGGCATCCCTGGCAGCGCTGCCCAAACGCTCCTGGAGCTCTGGCAGCCTCGGGGCCGTGCCCATTCCCTGGGGAGCCTGGGCAGTGCCCAGCACCCTCTGGGGGAAGAACCTTTCCCTGATCCCCAGCCTGAGCCTGCCCTGGACATCACAGCCACTGCAATCCCAGCTGCAGGGATGGAAGTTCCCACTGGGATCGGCCTTTCCAGCTCCCAGCCACGCTGCTCCCCAGGGATCCAGCATTTCCTGGAAGGCTGTGAAGTCTCTTTACAGATGATTCCCCAAAATCCGATGCCTGTGAAGCAACTTGAGCTCATCGACTGTGTGGAGCTGGCTCAGCTGAAGGGAACTCACTTCCAGGGATAACTGCGGATGGCTCCCTGCCCAGTCCCAACAAAAGATGGATTTTGCAAAGCCAACTACGACGATGCCATCCATTAGCAGAACTACAAAGCAGAACATTTTAAAGTTAATTGGTTTTGCAATTAAAAGATACACAGAACGTGGGATGCAGTTAATTTTACATAAGCACAGCCAGGAATTAAAGGCAGGAGCACTCGGTAACTTCTTCAGATGGGGCATCTGTTTGTTCCCAGCAGCAGCAGCAGCTCCTTTGCATTCCAGCCGGGAGGCAGGGAATTGCTCCCACCCCTCTGCAGCTGGAGTCTTCCAGCTTATTATCCAGGTTATTCCAAAGGCTGAGCTGCTTTGGAAAGGACTCGGAAGCAGGAAGGGCCCGTTTGGGAAGGCAGCAGGAGGTGGAGCAGTTCTGGGCACTGGGAAGGAGGAACCAGCAGGGTTGGTGGTCAGCTCAGCAGGGTTTGTGGTCAGTCCAGCAGGGTTGGTGGTCAGCCCAGCAGGGTTGGTGGTCAGCTCAGCAGGGTTGGTGGCCAGCCCAGGAGGGTTGGTGGTCAGCCCAGGAGGGTTCGTGGCCAGTCCAGTGATTTGGTGGTCAGTCCAGCAGGGTTTGTGGTCAGCCCAGCAGGGTTTGTGGTCAGCCCAGCAGGGTTTGGTGGCCAGCCCAGCAGGGTTTGTGGTCAGCCCAACAGGGTTTGTGGTCAGCCCAGCAGGGTTTGGTGGCCAGCCCAGCGGATGGTGTTAAACAGGAACAAAGCCGGGTAAATGATCTCTGTGACACAGAACATTCCTGGAGTTCCAGGGAATCCTGGTCACTCCCACTATGGATCAGGTGCCGGGCAGAGTGCAGGCAGGACAGCCTCTGGTGGCAGCTGGGTTCCTGCTGGGTTAGAACGTGCTGCTCCCACCTCCTCAGGGGAAAAGCTGTCTTCAGAACCGGACCTGACAGCACCTCAGACAGTCCCAAAATGGGCTGAAATCCAAACAGAATATTCTGTTTTGCTCTGAAATGAACCTTCCAGGATCCGTTTGGGTTCCAAACAAGATTTTAACTGGTTCCCTTTGGAAATTACGGTTTCTGTGGAAGTTTAGGTTGGATATTAGGGAAAATTTCTTTGGGAAATTTTATCCTATGTGAGGAAGGAAAGCTGAGGCAGGATCAGAGAACGTGGCATAGGCAGGGTGAGAGGGTGATGGAGCTTGGGGCCCTGGGTGTGACCAGAGCAACTCCAAACCCTCCAGTGCAGCATTCCAAGGCTATTCCCAGCCTGCTGAAAGCCCTGGAAAAGCCCTGGAAAAGGGAGAGTATTCCTTTCCCAAAAGCCACCTCTCCTTTACCATCCCATCCCATCCCATCCCATCCCATCCCATTCCATCCCACCCCTTCCACGGGCATGAAATTCCACCATCCCAATTTGCCCCAAGCCCTGCCCAAGCTGGCCTCAAACATTTCATTTTTTTAATAACAAAAAATTTTATTCTTTCACCTGAATCTTTGAAGTTTTATCATTTAGGGCAGGATGACAAAGTCACTCGGTATTGTTGTTGTTTTTTGGTTTTTTAACTGAAAATAAAATCTCTTTTCAGAGGAAATCTGGTTTTATTTTATTTTATTTTTTTTTCACACAGAAAAATCACATTTTTCACTGCAAAGTGGTTTGGGTAGAAAGTTATTGCTTTGCAGCAGTGCCAGGGCCTTGATTCAGCTCCCAGAGACAGCAGCTCCTCAATTGGATCCCGAAACTCCCTGGTTCGAAATGAAAGCTCCAGATGCTTCCTCAGAGTGAAAAATAAAATCCCCAAGTTAAAAAACAACAACACCCCCATCCGAGGGCACCAACTGGAAAAGATTTCGTGACGGATTTGCTGGAAACTTCTCTCCTTGCAGAACAAGAGGTGTCTGAGGGAGACAACTTCAACTCTGCTTAGCCCAAGAGCCAACTGCAGCCGTGTGGGGCTGCTGGAAATGAGAATATGAAAGATTTATGCACTCAGAAAGCGCTGCACGAGGAGCAAATGAACTTTGAGGAGGGTGGCAAAACTCCTTAAATGCACCTAATGGAAAATGAAGCTGCTAATGAAGAGCTCTTGCCTGGGGTGCTCTTACAGCTCTGAGCAGTTTTCCCTTTTTCCTTCTCCCCCTCCTCCTTCCCCTCTCTCCCCGCTCCCTGCTCCTGCTTTTATTTCAGACATTTCCCTTGGAGGAACATAAAACTGTCAGTTTTTGCTCTGAATTCACAGGACAGGAAAGAATTAATTCTTCAGCCTTTGTCTCTTTGACTCAGCCTTTCATTTCCCTTCCACGACAGTGCTGCCTGATAAAACTTCCTTCCTTTCCTCTGCTCCAGGGGAACAGGGGATCCTTGATGGGTGAATTCCGGATTCTTTCAGAGCCTTTTGGGGCTCAGCTGGGGGTTCCAGCATGTGAGGAGAGCGCGGGTCCCCAAATTCCATGGAAATGGATGTTCTCCTTCCCTCCAGCTCCGCGTGGGAAGGGCTCCCTGGCTGGGGTCTGGAAGCTTCAGCTCCTGCAGGGAAACAATTCCATGAGGATTTGCTCTTCTCATCTTCCTAAAAGAGAGGGAAGAGCACCCAGGGAGAGCCCAGCCCAGCCAGGCTGCTCCAGGACTGGCCTGGCTCAACTCTTCCAGACAGAGGATTGAAAAATTCAGGAAAAATTAGGTCTAATTCCAAACCCCAAAGCTTTCAACATAAAAATCCAACCCAAAAATCCTAAACCTGGCTGAGAGAGAGAACAACCCACTCCCTGCTTAGCCAGGCCATGCTGTTCCTGATTGGAATTAAATATGGAATTTAATTAGAATTAAATATAGAATTTAATATCTGTAATAAACATCTGAAATTTCACTGCTGTCCCCTTGCTTCTGAAAGCAGCTTTCTGTGGGCTTTGGCTCCTTCCTTCTTTTCCACCTCAAATACTCCAAACAGAGGGAAGCGAACACCGTGGCAGAGTCTGACCCCACAGTTCAGCTCAGTTCTGGTTTCTGGCCTCCTGAACCCCCATAAGTAACCAGGAAAGCTGGCAAAGCCCAAAGCTGGCAAACCCCAAAGCTGGCCAAGCCCAAAGGTGGCAAAGCCCAAAGGTGGGAGTTTGTCCCTGTCAGAGTCAGGGATTTCCCTGCAGCTGAGACGGGACCGGGAGCACTTTGTGCACAGTGAGTTCTCTTCCCACTGAATCAGCCCCTTGGATTAATTAATTATGGATTGATTGTACAGGACATTAATTGAGATTTAAAACACCTCCATTGAGGCACCCATGGAATTAACTGTGACTAACAGAGGCAATAAACCTGGAACTAATCCAGGAACCTTTTGAAGGGGGGGGGGGTTGGAGCCTTTCCCCCACCCCTGCACGATCCCAGATCAATTAACGCCCCCTGAGATGATCAATTAACGCCCCCCGAGCTGATCACCCCGGGTTCAGGGAGCTGCTCTGTCCCTGCTGGCTCTGCCCTGGAGGGGCTTCGCCTCTCCCCTCCCTGCCGTCCCACATCCCTCAGCTCTCTGCGTCTCCTGCTCCCCCGGCCACTCCTCTGATCTCCGTAATTTGGGAGCCTTCAGCCGCTGAGCTCTTTCATCACAGAGAGCACCAGGCTGGGAACAGGCACAGTTGCATTGTCACACCCAGGCCTTCAAGCAAATAAATTCTGTTTCTCGGCCTGTCTCAGAGACAATAAATGAGTTTTAATAAATAAACCCGAGGTTTTTCTGTTTGGCAGGTGGCCCCACGTGGGCAGGGCTGGGGAAGGGAAGCTCCTCGCGCACCGAGCACTCTGAGGCTGCTTTTTGATGAAAAGGCCACTTTTATTGTTTTTTTTAATCAATATCTAACATGAAAGGCCCCCTTTGAAATCAAACTGTACATGTGGCCCTTAGGGGCTAATTATCAGCTGCTCATCTCGGTGTTATCTCTTAGAGAGGCTGAGAGAGGAGAAAATGCTAAGTCAAGGCAGTGGATTAAAAATATCCACGGCATTTATCTGCCAGGGAGACGAGGGTTTGAAGCGTGGTTAATGAACACAAACCCTCCTGCCTCACTGTTCAGGACCACTGCTTTCAGCAGAGTCAGGTGCACTTACTGCTGATCAGAAAAATGGGATTCCCAGCCCAAAATAGTTCTAAGAATCTTCAAGGTGCCCCTACTTTGAAGGAGAAAAAAGCTAAAGTCTTTCCATTTTTATGACTCCATCCTCCAGAATCGCAGTGTGGATGGAGGACACGGAGTGTTCCCTAAATACATCATTCCAGCGTTCGTTCATGGAAGGGAGGATTTCCAGTTCTATTGGAATTGGGAACATGAAGTGTCCCCACTGTTAGCACTGCCCTCCCAGGCAGCACCTGGATTTCAGGGAAGTGGCAGTGCCAGGGCTCTTTTCTAAAGACACAGAGTATTTCACGGGATTAATTAACTGTGATTGTGTTAGGCTGCTGCTGGAGAACCCCTGAAACGCTGCACACATTAAAAATACCGAAAGGAAACTGGAATTCGGAGTGGGATCTCAACCCTGGGATGTTTCCTTCCTCACGCGGGAAGTTCTGGGAGTCCAACAGGTCCCTCCATGGGGAGAGGCTGCAGGCAGGAGTTTGGTGCCGTGGGTTGTGCCCAGACCCTGAAATCCTCACCCAACGGGACGGGGCTGTGATCCTGCTCCTGTAGGGACTCTGGCTGGCCAGAATTCCATAGGTTTATCCATAGAAATGGACCTGTGAACAACAATGGACCTTCCTTACCTCAGTGAGAAAGCTCCTCTTCAGCAGACAGAAACCAACCCGCAGCACCTCAAACACAGAGATTTCCTCCCACTGAGTTACGGATCGGTTTTCTGACCTCTCCCAGGTGCCAGGTCGGTCTTTAAGAGGACCCAATTCCAAACCCATCTCTTTCCCCTGGCCACTCTCCCTGTTTTAACCCTTTCCTGCCTCCCTGCTCCATCCCTGCCTTGCTGTGGGCGCTGTCTCCCAAAAACTCCCAGCTCTGTGGAGCTCAGCCCACCCCTGTTTGACCCAGAGCCCAGCCCCTGCCTGGATGCTCAGTGTCCATCCCGGGCCAGGAGCATCTGGGAACAGCTCTTCCCACACAAACTGGGCATTTCCAGTGCCAGCAGCAAGGCCTGGACTGCCTGAAATCTCTGGCCTCTTAACTCCTTAGTCTCCAGGTAAAATCAATATGATTATTTTGGATTTTGGAGTTTTCCCCCCCAGCATTGCTTTGACACCTGATTCCCCCACAGGCAGGAGCCTTTCCTACAGTAGGGGACACAATCCAGGCAGATTCCTTTCAGGAACTGGAGCCACATTTCTGTGACACAGTTCTTGCTTTCCAGCCTTTCTGCAGCTTCCTGTAAAGTTTCTCCCTTCCCAAAGTTTTATTTATCCTACTCATCCCTAAAAAATGAAACTCCTTAAAAAGTGAGGGCTGGGGAGTGGCACTCACAGCAGCACTGCCCAGGTTTGTGGGATTTGAACCCGGCCCGAGTGAGCCCTTTGGTTCTGCAGGAGCTGTTCCCGGATCCCTGGATCTGGGGAGCTTCCCCAGCCTTGTGAGGGAGCACTCATCCCAAAGCAGTTGGGGCTGGAACTTGGGGAGATTTGTTGGGAACCCCCTGATTACTCCAGCACAGCACAGAAGTCGCTCATATTTTTTCCAAGATGGTGCAAAAGGAACGAGAATCCTTCATTCCCTCTCTCCTGAGCCAGGGAAAAGGGGGGAAATCAGTCAAATCTCTCTCAAGAAAGTGTTTGAATTTGGTGGCTTGGATTTGCAGATTTATTTCTCGCTCTCCTCGGCTGCGTTGAGATTTGCTGGATTTGCATATCAGGGGAGATTATTTTCCCTGCCTCAGCCTGGGAGGAGCGGGCAGGTGTGGAGCAATCAAACCCCATTGAGCTGGAAATGCTCAGGAAGCTGCTCTGGGCCGGCAGCTTCCTCCTCTTCCTTCCCAGCTATTTTTATTTCTCTACAAAAGCCTGGCACTGCGTTGAGGACTCGCCTGTCCAAGCCCGCAGCTGGGCAGGGGTGGCCTTTTGCTTTCCAGGGTGCTCTGACACCCTCAGGAATCACCTCAGCCCCTTGGCTTGGCTTTATGGCCCCTCTGGAGTGCAAGGCCAGGCCTAGGAGCCGTCAGGATCCATGGGACGAGCTTTTAATAGAGGCTTTAAATAACTGGGAGCAGTCTTCGTCTTTCTCTTCTCCTGGGAGGATCGACACCAACAGCAAACCCCGCAGGAAAACAGTGTGGGAAAGGCAGGGGCAGATTGGCAGGGGAAAGGGTGTCACTGCTGCCTTCCCTTAAACTGTCAAACTCGATATTAATCAGCTTCATAATTGGTTAAAAAAAAAAAAGTTCTGCAGCTTTTAAAAGCCTCCCTTCCTGAGGGTCGTTGTCCACAGGTAAAAAAGGCCAAATTAAGAGGCAGCGAGAGCAGGGTCCCAGGCCAAGGGAGCCCGGGGCTGCTGCAGCGGCGCTCCAGCCCCGAGGCCGCCGGGAACAGCTCCCGGAATTGGGCACGGGACCCTCGTTAGCGGGTGATGGATGGGGAAGGACCGAACACAACAGGTTTTGTGCAGCCCCGAGGTCCCTGACAGCAGCAGGGCTGAGCTCTGCCCACCCACAGACAGCACTGATGGTGAGGAGGGAGGGAGAGCAGCGGGAGGCGAATGGAGCCCGAGGCCGGAGCCCGTTCCTGACCCCCGCGCTGCTGTGAGGGGAACTCGGGCAGCGGAGCCGGCCGGGCCTGGCTCGGGAGCTCCTGCAGGCGAAGGGAGCAGCACAGAGCTGGGGACGGGCTGGGAGCAGAAATGGCTCCGTGTGTGCAGGGCCCTGCCAGAGACGTGGAAAGCTCCCCTCAAGCACTCCGGGGGAAGGTGAGGCTGGAGGAGGAGGGAGGGGATGGCCAGAACACACACCCGAGTTCAGGCTCGCGGAGCCCCCTCAGAGGGGACTGGGTTGTGCAGGATTCCCTGGAATGTGCAGAGCTCCCGAGGTGCCCCGTGGCAGAGGGAGGGAGCAGAGAGGGGGAGCAGCACAAGGCCCAGCAGGTCCCCTCTGAGCTGGCAGCACCCAGCAAAGCCTTTCCTCCAGGGGCATTTTGGTCCAAAATCACCCCTGGTCACAGCCCCTGTGCCCTGTCCCTGAGGCAGGGACCTCGTGCACTGAAATTCCCATGGAAGCTTGAGGGAATTGGAGTTTTGTTCTTGCAATAAACCCCCTTTTTGCCTTATTCCAAAGCCCCCTGGGTTTGCAGCAGGTCATGAAACTGAGTTTTGCTCTTTCCACCTGTTTAAATCCAGAGGCCAGGGTGGCACCACCCTGTGTGCCACTGCAGGAACCCATTTTATCTTTCCAGTCTTCAGCACCTTTTCCTGCAATTCCAGCAGCAGGGCACGGAATAAACCAGTCCATCTCCATCCCCTGCCAGCAGCACTCCCCTCCCTGGATAAAGCTCATCCAGAGCTCGTCTCTGTGAGTGTTCCTACCCTGGAAGCTCACCTTGAGCATTATCAGCTCTCCGTGGTAGTTCAAAGCCAAACAATGACGTCCCCGGCCTGTCCATCCATCATCCAGCTCCCTGCACAAAACCTAGAGCTGAACAATCCCTTAATATCCATGGAGTGTTTCTTTTCCCTTTGCCAGCAGTGCCTCTGGCTAAGTGCCATCGTCCCCAAGGGGCCCAGTCCCAGGTTTTAGGGATCCCAGCGGGATTCTCCAGCACTTGGTGCTGCTCTGTTTCCTCCCAGCAGCCAGGTGCTTGCACAGGGGATGCTCTGGGAGCTGTTCCAGCTCTGGATAAACGCTCCAGGAGGATTCCAGGAGGACTCCAGGTTTCCAGGAGCCCTGCTGAGGCCGTGGATGTTCTCTGTCACCACAGGGCTGTGGGATGCACTCCCAAACTGCTCTGGGACATAACCCAGGCCCCATTCCTCCTCATTTCCCTCGCAAATCCATCCCCCCTGAGTTCCCCTCTGTGTCCCAAAGCTGTCAGGAGAAATAAAACCAGGCCCTGTTTCCCGCCTCCCATTGCTGCGATGACTGGGAGGCGACGGCTCCTTCTCCAGAATGAGCTCATCAGTGTAAAGCAGCAGCAGGAAGATGGCAAAACACTCAAAAATTGACAGAATCTGCCAGGATTTTATGGTTTTTTCTGCTTGTACCACCTCACCCAGAGCTGCTGGAGGGGACGGTGCCAGACACACAGGGCTGGACTTAGAGCTCATCCCGTTTTGGAAGGGCCTGGAAATGGCACAGGGGGAGGCTCTGCTGAGCTCGTTTGTGCACGTCCATCGCTGCCAGGTGTGGAACTGCCCTGGGCCCTTCATTCTGCCGGGATTGTTCAGGTGCTGGGATTGAAGGAGTGCCTGCAGCTCCTGGAAACCACGGGGCAAAGCCAGGGCCTCTCTCTGGCTGGGTGTGAATAAAAGGCTCCATTAGAGAGCCCTCTGGGCCCTTTAGCTCAGAAAAACCCACACTTTTCCCCTCAGTGGGGACTGAGTTGATTGAATTCAGGTGTCCCCTGGCAATTCCTGGCTGCCCATGGGCATGGGGACAAACCTGTGGCTTCTCCAGGTTTCCCACAGCCCCCGTGACTCCTCCCGGGATCAGGAGGTGGGAGGACACTGCTGAGCTGGCTGGGGCAGGGAGCAGTGGAATTTGGTTTATTCAGGCTGAGGCTTTGCCAGTTGGGGGTCGGGAGTTCCAGGAGAGCTTTGCAGAGAGGAAGAGGAGCAGCTCCAGGACCAGGAACAGCCCTGGGTGTGCTGGGGTCTCAGCCCTGTCCCAGGGCTGGCTATAAATAGGGCACAAAGCTGGAACCAGAGCTCAGCTTGTGCAGGGTGAGGAGCTCCAGAACCTGCATTTCCATCCCCATTCCTGCAGCTCATGGGATCCCCACTGACACCCAGAGCCCTCACAGACCTGAGCCTTCACAGAGAACCCACAGCTCAAACCCCACCCACAGAGCACACAGATAAATTCATTTTTTCCTCTGTCTCTCCTCAGCTTCAGACCTGTGAGGACAGAAATCCCCCCAGGTCTGGCTGAAGCGCTGGATTGATAAATGCTCTCCCCTCCTTTCCCCCACAAGTTGCCCTTCACAGCCCTTAGACCCCTTACAGCACGTTAGAGGCACTAAAATCACATTAAACGGTGTGTGTAGGGGGGCACAGAGCCCAAACCCAGCCCTACAGAGCCCGCAGGGACCACGAGGAGCAGCAAGTTTGAGTCCCATCACTCTGCCACCATCGATATTGGCACCGTCCTCACCCCATCTCCCGTGGGATACATCCCAGAGGGATGAAGGTTCCACCCTCAGGAGCCCAGCCCTCCCAGGCAGCACAGCTCACCAGGCAGGTGTCGGGGCTGTATTTTATAGGACGGCCATAAGGGCAATAAAACAAAAGGTTAACACGGCCAAGTTCATAAATCCAGCAGTGAAGGATTGGAACATCTCTGTCCGTCTCCTCTTTATTGAAATTTTACATCCAAAGGTTTTGGTTTGCCCTTGCAGGAAGCCTCTGAGGCAGGAGGGCCGGGCTGGGGAGGGGAAGTGTTGAGTCTCAGCAATCAGGGCGGCTGTAAAAAGGTCTGGTACAGGCTGGACCGGCAGGGACTTTATAACAGCTCCTAATTTCTGTATTCCACAGCCACGTCTGCTCCCAGCAGCCTGAAACAGCCCCTCCTGAACCAGCCCCAGCTGTTTGATATTTCTTGCAGCTATTTTAGCAGTTATTGGCTATTTTATTGTTATTTGTTTGTAGCTAATAGGGTTTTTTTAGTTATTAGCTATTTTGTTTTTATTAATAATTAGTTAATTTTAATTAGTTATTAGCGATTCGATGAGTTATTTTCTGCTGTTATTGCCACCAGCCTCAGCTGCCAGAGCAGAACACCTGAGTGGTCCCATGACAGTGCAAAATCCCAGTGTGGGATTGCAAAACTTCCCTAAACTGAGAAACGGTTCCATCCTCCAGGTCCCAGCTCCACATCCAGGACTATTCCTGATGCTCAGCATGGACCAGGCACCCAAATCCTGAGGAGGAGAAGCTTCTTGATCCCTGGGAAGCTCTCAGCTGTCTCACTTCCCACCATCCCAGGTGTCCCATGTGTTACCCACCCTTAGGGATTGGCCTCCTGTTCCCCCTCCACCCCCTGGGACCCTTCAGAATTACAGCAGATTCATGTTCAAGGAAATGCCTATCAAAAGTTATCCAGATTATTTGAGAAAAGAAATGATTTATCCCATTTTCCAGGCACGGTGCTGTCCCTCCGCCCTCTGTACCCACTCCCATTGTTTTTATTTTCTGTAAATATTTTATCTGGAGCCCGGATTAGTGCTGTGCCGTTTACTGCTCCCGCTCCCATCTCCAGGAGCACAAACCCTGCTGGGCGTTAATGCCACCTGCAGCCGGTGACGGATGGCTCTGTCCCCTGCTCCGCCGGCTCTTCGGATGTTTTTATGGGGCTGCCTCCTCTGTTTTCTCTCCATTTACGGCCCCGCTAACGCGGGAAGGAGCAGAGCGGGCATCGATCACCTGTGAAGGGCCGCCAAGGGCAGAGCCGGGGTGCAGAGCTGCCCTGGCAGGGAGGGGTGAGCTCCCAGGGCATGGGCAGGGACAGCGATGGCACTGCCAGGGGATGGCAGCCGTCCCCAGAAACCGTGTCCTGCACGGGGCGCTCGGTGGCACTCGGTGGCACTCGGGGTCACTCCCCGGAGCTTGACCATCTCCCTGTGTCCAGATCTCTCCTGATAGCGCTGATTAAGGCAGGGAGAGGACCAAAGCCTGCCTTAGACACACTGGTTTAACAAGTACCGGGCCTAAAGGGCAGCTCTGTGCCAGGGCTCTGTCGCCTCATTGGGACAATGACACCTTTACCGGCCGGGATCAGGGAGCAGAGCCCCACTGGGGTCACCCAGAGTGATCAGGCAGGGTTCAGGGGGATCTCAGGCTGTGCAGGAGCCTCGAGTTTGGGGCTAAACTGAACCATTCTCCTGCCCAGCCCAGGGCAGCACCGTCCTGCCCGGAGGATTCAGCATTTTGCTGCAGTTCTGGGGCCAGGTGTCGCTGGTTTGTGCTCCCTGTGTGTCACACACACGCACGGACTCTGTCACTCCCACACACCGAGCTTGGCAGCGATCTCAGCAGCGCTGGAGAGGTGCAGAGCTCCCGTTTGAGCTCGTTTATCCTGCACAAGACCAGAGGGTTTAAAGTCCTGCAGGCTCTCTTTGCCTGTCACACCCAGAGTGGGATTTATGTGAAGAAATCAGCGACAAAACTTCACCTCACAAAGTTCTTCCCGTGCTCCAAACGTGAATCTGGCTAAAAGGACAGCCAGGTGAGGCCCAAAATAGCCCGAGGTGGTCCAGGACATCAGGAGCAGGATGGGCTGGGAGTGATGTCCTCGGGAGCCAGCCCTGAAACAGCGGAGCACAAAGACTTGGTTAGAAAGTTAAATGTTCCTGGGAACGACTGATTTAGAATGAGCGAGGTGGCTGGGCAGATGGGTCAGTAATTTTAGAACCAAAATTGTGATTAAAACCCCTTTGCCACCCAAAGTTGGGAAGCAGCTCCCTGATGGTGATTAATTCACACGAGCGGCAGGCACCGAACTCCAGCTCAATTCTTATCAAGTGAAATGTATCCAGCGTAATCTGATAGGTCCTGAAAGGTTAATGCCAGCTAAATCAATGCTGTCTCCATCCAGATAAGGTGGGGGAATTGTCCTTGAGTGTGAGTGTGCACGAGGCTGGGGATGAGGGCAATAAAGGGCTTTCATCTCCTGCTGATCCGTGCCAAGCCCATTGCCATGCAGGAGGGGTTGATAAGGGCACTGATTTATCAGGCAGCAGACAGAACACCGAGGCTGCCGTTCAAACATTCCATCTCCCCGCTTTATGGTACTCTCTTAATAAACATTTTAAACTTCCAAACGCCTTTTAGACAGCCAAAGGAGCGGAATGCAAAAGACTGGAGCGGCACCGCCTGCCCTGGTCAAGTGCCCAAGTTCCCTCAGGGACGGGGGAGGATCTGGAAACCTCAGCTCTGAGCTGGTGTTAAAAACCAGTTCTGCTGGGATAAGGAGCTAAATGGAAGCAGGGTTTTGGCGTGAGTTTAAACTTCCAGCACCTGGTTAAATCCCAGGGATCAAGGAGACTTCCAAGCTCTCTCAAAGCCATGGGACATAAAGGGTGGTTTAGCTTCTGCTCATGTCTTTAAAAACACCTCTTGAAATTAATGGCTACACTTAAACCCTTGGCTTAAACACTCTTCTAGTGAGCTGAGAGGGGCTGAGAGCAGGAGGGAGAAGGGAGGAAGCTCCAAGTTTGCCCTGTTCCCAGCAGGATCCAGCTCCTCTCAGCAGGACGCGTTTCTGGTGTCGGCACCACTTGGTTTAACCCAAGCACGGATAAATAATTGATGGCTCTGAACTCACCCTGGCCATGCACTGACAGACACCCTCTGTGATGTTCATGTCCTGTGACATGGAATGTGTCAGGATCAGGCTGGAATCAGGCGGCAGGAGAGCTCGGGATCACACAGGCTCCAATCCCAAAGCACCTCAGGCACAGAGGGTTTTCCTGCGCTGCCTTTCCCAGCCCTGTCCAGCGCAGTTCACTCAGAGCGCAGCTCCAGCAGCTCACAGACACGCTGATGTCACCACGGTCTGGTGAGAAGCACCTGCACAAAATGTGCAGATCTGGCAGAGTTTGTGGCTAATTCTGAGCCTTACAAAGCCCAGCTCATGCTCAGTACCAAACCAGCCCTGTGCCAGCCTCTGAGGCAGATTTGCCTCTGTCCAGGCAGAGGGGTTGGAGCTGCACTCAGCCCTGGCTCAGAGCATCATCGTTACAGCTGATTAATACCTGAGCACTCTGTGAAGAGATAAATTATGATTATGCACACACAGGCACTCCATCCGCAGCCAGAGACAGCAGATCCATTCGCCCCCAATGAGCTGTCAATTACGGGCTGTTTATAGATCGTGTTTACACAGCCTTTTATAATCAACACTCCAACCACTTTAGGTATTAAGTGCTTAAAACTATTGATTTGATTAATTCAGCATCTTCAGGAAATCACCCTGCCCTGCTTTTCTCGCAGTTCTGATGTGCAGCATTTCCCCTCCATCTGCTGGGATCTCCCCTTGTCTGAGCACACGGATCCAGGAGGATTTCTGGGCACTCCAGAGGAGCAGAGCTCACCTCCTTCAAACTGTCTGCAGGAAAAGGCCCCTGAAACCAGGAGGGCAGGGTTAGATGGGATTTTGGGAAGGAATTGTTCCCTGGGAGGGTGGAGAGAGGCTGGGATGGAATTCCCAGAGCAGCTGAGGCTGCCCCTGGATCCCTGGCAGTGCCCAAGACCAGGTTGGACATTGGGGCTGGGAGCAGCCTGGGACAGTGGGAGGTGTCCTTGCCCATGGAGCTGGATGAGCTTTGAGGTCCCTTCCCACCCAAAGCATTCCAGGGTTCTGTGACTGCCTCCACCTCTCCAGGCTGTGCTGATTCCGGCACTTTCTCAACATGAGATGGTTTTTTGGTAAATCCACGAGATTTCCCTCTTGCAGCTCCATGAGGCCGAGGGGATCCACAATTCCAAAGGCTGACCTGGAGCCACCTGCAGCTTTACCTGCTGAACACTGGAATGATCCCATTTCTGCTGCCTTGTGGGGCAAAGAGGAGCCCTGGGATTTATCCAGGGGAAGTGTTGGGGTTTTGGTGCCTTTGGCCCTCCTCCCTGGCTCAGAACCCACGGGACTTTGCTGCTTTAAATGCAAAGTAACTCCTTTATTTCCCATCTCCTTCCAAGGCCAGATCTCCAGAAATGGGAGCAGTTCTGCCTCCCGTTCCCCCCCGTGCCCAGCACAGCAGCCCCAGGTGCTTCCCCCCACTCTCATTAATTGATAAAACAATTAACACCAATCTTCCTCTCCCAGCTCTGGCTGCCCCCCCTTCTCCAGGCACCCCAATTCCTGTCCCCTGTGCTCCTCCCATCATTTCACAGCCCGGGCTGGAGTCTGGCTCGGGGGACGAGAGGCAGGAAGTCCCATCCCAGGTGCTCGTAGCGAGGGATGAAGGGCAGCCAGATCTCAGAACGTTCCTTAGGAGAGAGCAGTAAATAACCCAGGCACTGCTCATGCAGGGTAATGGGTTTTTATCACCACGGAGAAGCAGCTGAAGGAACGGGGGCACGGGGAGCCAGGGAACAGCTCCCAGACCCAAAGCCTGGTGACATCCAGTGTCTGCTGAAAAATGAGGCAGGGGAGGAGCAGGGACAGCCCTGCAGGAGATGGATGGCACAGGCACTGCTTTACTGCCCCAGACTCTGGGAGAGGGATGATGAAAAATAATCCCCGCAAATGGGAGCTCAATTTTGAAGGAATAAATCAGCAGCGTGGAGAGCTGCAGTGGGGGAGGAGCCAGGGCTCAGGTCCCTCCCCCCTCAGCCCCTGGGTTTGGGATGGGGGCACTGGCGAGGGGCAGGGCTGTAACTCCCAGTTCTGATGGGGAGCACAGAGGCTCTGCAGCCCCGGACTTTCCTGTGCCCGATTTTTGGCACTTCCCTTCCCCTGCCTGTGCCTCTGGCCCCACCCAGATATTCCACCTGTGTCCCCGGGTGTTTCACAGCAGATTTTAAAGCATTATTTATCGGAATGTAGGGGGGGAAAGAAAGTGAAGAAGAAAAGAAAGTATGGAGAAAACAAGACTCAGCCACTTGGATTAACAGCTCCCCCCCAAAAAAGCTCAAGGAAAAGCAGCCAAAGGAACACTGAGCCCACCCCAGCCCTGGCAGCTGAAGGTCTGGGCTGGGGATGCTCCAAATCCCGATGGGAAAGGCCCAGCCTGGTGCTCTGAGGAGGCTCTGCCTTGTCAGAGAGAGCACCGGGGGCTGGGCAGGTGAATCCCGACAGGTAAAGGAGAGGTTTCAGCTCCGAGGCTTCCTTTGATAAGAGCTCAGAAATTGTTTTTATCCTTGAGTAGTTTCTGCTGTTGCACGGAGATAATTCAGCTCCCGGGCTCCTCGGGAAGAGCTGCTGAGCTGCAGCTGAAAGCCCCCAAATCCAGGCTCCTCCAAAAGCACCGTCTGGAAAATCCAGGTTTAAACTGAGACAAAATCTCCTGCTCGCAAATCATGGTCCCAGCTAAGCTGGAGCTTTGTGGGGGCTTCTCATCTTTTACACTGAAAAAATACTGCAGGGAAAAAGGACAGGCTGGGAGCACTTTCCAGGGAATGTGTGAAAACCCAGGAGAGCAAAGTGTGGGATGTGCACTGGGACATTGTTCTTATCCGGGTTTTGTGGTCAGGCCATGAGGAAACAGCAATATACGGTGTTCTGTATAATATATTTATAATATTCACCAGGAACCGTGGTGATAGGACAGGGAGTAATGAGTTCGAACTGCAAGAGGAGAATTTAGGGTGAGAAATATGGAAGGAATTGTTCCCTGGGAAGGTGTGGAGGGGCTGGGATGGAATTCCCAGAGCAGCTGTGGCTGCCCCTGGATCCCTGGCAGTGTCCAAGGCCGGGATGGAGCACTCTGGGATGGTGGAAAATGTCCCTGCCATGGCAGGGGTGGCACTGGATCACTTTTGAGGTCCTCCCAGCCCAAACCACTCTATAATTTTATATTTTTCGCCCAATAAATGGGAAGATGCATGTGCAGGGCTGAAGGAACCTGGGATCTCTGCCGGCAGGAGCTGCCTCTCCCCAAAGCAGCACAGGAGAACTTTGCAGAGCTCAGCTCCAGAGCTCTCCAACTGCCACACTCTGTGGATAATTACAGCACGGCATTAAAAAAGGGGCCGGGATTATTCTTTTGAAAGTGTTGCAGCCTTCTCGAGAAATGACTGTTATTTATTTGATCGTCCCCCGAAGATTCCTTTGTCACAGGCTATTGTGTAAATTTGTGTTCAGACAATTCTGAAAATGTTGAATTATTCACTTGATTGGCCTTAATGTCTCCTGCTGAAACACCTCAATATGCTGCGATTATTATCAGTGTACGGCGGGCTAATAAAAGTGTGGCAAAAATAACTGCAGCTGGAAGTTCTGAAGGGAAGGGATAATTTCCTAACTGCTCAAACATTAGTAGTTAAGAAAGTTAAGATAAGGGTAATAAAGCCTCGTGCTTCAGGGCTTTGCAAACGGGGTTAGGAAGTAATTATTTGAAATTCTTTTTTCAGTGTTATGTAATTTAACTCTCGTTAATAAAAGACCCAGTTTTGAAAGGCACTGAAAGATGGAGCTTGGAAGCAGAGGAGATTTAAAAAAGAGAAGTGAGTCCTCAGCCTGCTTCAGTGCTCTCCAAAAACACCCTCCAGACACTCATTTGCATTTTCTAACTCCTATGATAAAATATTTTTTCTTCCCCAAACGTTGCTGTGTTGGAACTCCGGCATTTCCCTGCAGTGGAGGAGCATTCCCTCGTTTTTCCAGCATCCCAAATCCCTTGGTTTGAGGCGCTGGGTTGGACTCATCTGTAGTTTTTAAGTGTCCCTGGTGACTTGGAGCTGTTTGGGGGCTGCAATGAGGTGATGTTTAGGGCCCTTTTCCATGATCCCAGTGGCTCTGTCCCTGCACATTCCCAGGGGCTGGAAGCACAGGGAATCTCCCTGATGCAGGGAACGACGCCGAGGTTGTGTCCCTGGGCTGGCTGTGCTGGAATCAGCAACGGGGGGGAAATTCCTGCACATCCCACAGGGAGTGTTCCCCCACTGGGCCCCTCTGCCCCTCTGGCTCCTCCAGGACACTGCCTGGGATAAAGGGCCGGACAATCCCTGGCATTCCAGATCCTCTTCCCAAAGGCGCTCTCTCCCCCTGCTCCACCAGCTGTGCAAAGCTCCATCATTCCCACATCCAATGCCATTCCTTCTCCTTATTCCCAGGGCCTGAAGGGGCTCCAGGAGAGCTGGAGAGGGACTGGGGACAAGGGCTGGAGGGACAGGACACAGGGAATGGCTTCCAGTGCCAGAGGGCAGGGCTGGATGGGATCTTGGGAAGGAATTGTTCCCTGGGAGGGTGGGCAGGGGCTGGGATGGAATTCCCAGAGCAGCTGTGGCTGCCCCTGGATCCCTGGCAGTGCCCAAGGCCAGGCTGGAGCAGCCTGGGACAGTGGGAGGTGTCTCTGTGTTGCTGTTTTCCCCACAGACGAGTAGAGAAACGACACGAAGTCCAGGCTCAGGGATAATGGAAGAGCTTTAATGAACTCTCAGAAGGCTTTTATATGTTAGTTCGCAAGGTGTATTAAGTGGCATAAGGTAATTGGTTTTTGCCATCCCCTCCTTGAGGGGATTGGTCAAGTTCTAAGACACCCATCTCTGAATGTTTTTCTAGTTAGAACCATAGCAATCCTGCAAAACCACCTGCAGCTGCAAGAAGTTTACAAAACTGTAACACTGTTTTGAGTTACTTGTATGGGAAAGACAGAACTCCATAAAAATGCTGCAGAGAGCTGAAGAAGTTCTCCGCTGAAGCTTTTTCAGCATCCATACAATTTCCCATATTTTGTTGTATCTGTTTTTCCCTCTCTTTCCTATCCCACTTTTTGCATCCTGTAGCAACAGTCACACGCCAGGGAACTGCGTTACCTAAAATGTTTCTCATCTCTCAGTGGCCCTGCCTGGGTGCTGATCCTGCACATTCATTATCATCTCCAAATCCCCTGTGGTATAAAATCACCTCCGTTCCCACATTCTCCCCAGTCCTTGTCTCTCTTGTCTCCCTCTCAGCCGATTTGTCAGAGCCCTTTGGAACACCCCACACAATCCCAGCTTTCCATAGTAAATCGGATCCAGTGGCACAGCTGGGGGAGATCCTTCTCTGGCTGCTCCTCCTCCCGTGGGGTGAGACCCAGAATTTCCATTCCCCTTCTCGGGAAAGCTGGGATAAAAGATAAGCCAGAACTCTGCTCTTTTCCCACAGTCCAGGAGCACTTCCCTCCCTTCTCAGAGTCACCGGGGCATTTCTGATGGAAGAACCCTGTATCCTGAATAATTGAGGAACAGCCCAGAAGCTTTTTAGGAGGAAGAACGGAAGAATCGCCTGGGAAAGCCCCACCTGAGTGATGGCAGGGCCACAATCACCCCCTGCAATTAGGAGCGGCCGTGGGATTGAGAGCAGTTTGGGATGGAGCTTCCACTTCCTGCAAGGATTTGCACCCATCCAGGTCAGTCCTACTGCCATGAGAGGAGAAAATCCTTCCCCTGCAGGAGCTGTTCCAGGCAAATAAATCATTAAGAGCAGAATAATTCTCCCCACCCCACCCCACAGGGAGGATTAGATTGGTTCTGCTGTTCTTTGCCTGTTTTGCCTCAAATTGCAGGAGATGGCTGGGGGGCATTTCCTTCCCTTTGGTTCCCAGCTGTGCCGAGTTCAAAACTGCAGCACTTGAAAAGCTCACCCAGAACCTACAAAAGTGGGGTTTTCAGGTCCTTGAAAAGAAACTTTTTGAGTTTTTATTCGATTGAACCTTGCAATAACTGAGATATCAACCGTTAACAGGAGTAAAAACTTCCCCAAATGTCACCCAAACCCCCAGGTCAGGGCTGTGAAATTCCAGCTGCCAGGGCTGGGCCTAAAGATGTCATTGCTGAGGACTCCAGTCAGAACTTGCTGAGCTGTTTTGTGGGAGGTGGATGAAGAGGAGCAGATGAGGAATTGTTTGGCGGGGTTTTGCACTCAGAGTTCCCCAGAAAAAACACCCCAGGCAGAAAATCAATTTCTGGCTGTAAATGAAGCAGTGTTACCTGTGGGGATGAGCGGGGAAGGAGCAGCAAGTGCCATTGTGAGGCTGTTCTTACAGTCAGGGTTTGCTTGGAACAAGCTTGGGAAATCACAGGGAACTCCCAAATATCCACAGCAGCTGGGAATGACTGGAAATATCAGAGTCACTACAGGGGTTTTAGTAAGAGCCCAACTTTGAAGGTGTTTTAAGGAAGAAGGGCTGGAGCAAACAGAGCCCCTTCATGGATCCCTGCACTTCCAGGTGGGATTTCCTGCTGAAGAATTCCACATTTCCCCAACAGAGGCACTCTTCATCCTTCTGTGGGGAAGCAGCAGCTCAGCAGCTGCTCTGTACTCAGAGAATGTGGAAGCCCAGGATGGTTTGGTTTGGAAGGGCCCTCAGACTCATCCCATCCCACCCCTGCCGTCTCCTGATGGCCAGCAAGGGAGGAAATGCCTCCCTCTGGAGCAGGAAAGCTGGGAAAGCCACTGGAGCCCCCTCATTCCATCAGCTCCGATACCGTGCAGGAGAAGCAGCCACGGGCACAAAGACTGGGTTTGGAAAGGACTCTCCACTTTCTCTTTCCCCCCGCATGATGGAATCGAGATGTTTTTATTCCAATTGTAATTACTATTTTTCAGCCAGGATGCAAATAGGAACAGAGCTCCTGCAAAAATAAAATACCTGTGTTTGAGGGCCAGAACAAACCAGCCCTGAACACAAACTGAGGCTGAGTGAGACTCCCCGGCTTCTCCCAGGCCAAAATGTGTCTCAGGTAAAAGCTGTTCTCCCATCTGGCATCAGAACATCTCCCAACCTCTTCTCCTGAGCATGGAAAACCTCTCCCAACCTCCTCTCCTGAGGGTGGAAAACCTCTCCCAGCCTCCTTTCCTGAGAGTGGAAAACCTCTCCCAACCTCATTTCCTGAGGGTGGAAAACCTCTCCCAACCTCCTCTCCTGAAGGTGGAAAACCTCTCCCGGCCTCCTCTCCTGGTGTCAGACGGATTTCCAAGGAGCCCTCAGGATCCAAGCCCCTGCCATGGGCCTGTCCTGGCAAAGCAGGCAGCTCCAGGGACGTGCTCCTGCCCTGTGGGATCCCCCAGCAGAGCCCACAGCAGTTTGTGCCCAGCTCAGGAGCCAAATCTTCCCCTTTTGTTCAACTCAAATCTCTCCCATCCACCATTTCTGAGGAATATTATGAGACCTGGGTTTTTTCGTTTCTCAAATGTCAAGTAGATCTTTTACAGCAGCTCTTAAGAAGATAAAGGGGATTAAAGGATCATTTTATCCTATTTAAAGTTAGCTCTGAGACGATAGGAGTAAACAGGAACATTTTAAAGGATGTTAATCTCGGCTCTTTTTTATCCCCCCTTCTCCTTTTCTTTTTCTTCTTTGCCAGCAAAATTTCACTTTGCTGGATGTGTTCCCTTTTGAGGGTGAAATGATTGCAAGGAGGCAAATGCTGCCACCCTTTCTCCTCACTTCAAAAAGCAAACACAAAATATTGCTCCTGATTGCAATATTAAACATTAAGTTTAAATTGGGCTGTCAATCACGGGCTTAGAGTTTATGGAAAGAGATGGAGGGAATCAGAGGGGAACAAAAAGGTTTTGGGCAAGGGAGGGAGCCCGTCCCTGCCTGTGCCCCCCAGAAAGCGAGGCCACAGCTTGTTAGCAGCAGAATAATGGAGATAACAGCGTTTAAAAAAACCGCAAGCAGCAGAAATTTGAGCTTTGGAATTTCATCACTTCAGGATGAGCTGTCAGGAGACAGAGCCAGACGTGGTAACATCTGACGGGGGATGGTTCTCTCACAGCTCAGACCCACAACCTCAGCTCCTCTGTCGGTGTTTGTAACCCAGCACGGTCCACAAGGACATCAGCCCATCAGAGGAACAGCACCTCTGATATCAAACCTTGGCAGCTCTGATAAACTCGGGATCAGGGGCTCCCCTCAGGTGCTCCAGAGCCTGGCTGTGAGCTCTGGGTTCCCTCGGGGCTGGCAGGGAGAGCACCCCCTCCCCAGAGCCGCCCCCACACTGCTCCTGCTCGTTCCAGGCTCCAGCAGATCCAGCAGACAATGGCTGCTTTCCAAAAACCCCCAAGCATCAGCTCCTCCAAAGAAACTCTCATTTTCCTGGAGATTTTATAGACCTCAGTGGATCCAGGACGCTCAGGGATCAGCCAAAGGCTCGTGCAAATGGCCAAGTGTGCTCAGGGCTTCCTGAGGTGTCTTCCCAAACACGACCTTGCCGTGACTTCCGGAACACCTCCCTTGTTTTGGGGCACATCTGGAGATGTGGAATCCAGCCCCGTGGAGATGCTGGGGATGTTTATCAGCCATGAGGGGTAACAGAGGGAGGGACTCACAGCAAACGAGCCCTGTTGGGTCTCTGCAGGCTCTGAATATTCAGCAAGAGCAAAGTCACCTCAGGGGTTTCATTTTTGGGTGGTTCTGAACAAAGCACAGCAGCACGAGCTGTTGCTGTAGCAGCTCTTGGCTCAGGCACTGATCAGATGCTTCTTCTCCCAGAGAGTTTAAGATTTGTTCATTCTTTGTTTATTCCCCTTAATCTAAAATAAAAGTCACAGAGCCTTCAAGTGCATGTTTTACTCTTTGTTTCAGCAACATAACAAAGAAAAACAATTGCAAAGGCAGGCGGCGCCTTCCACTTCCAGGCTTTCAAGGGATTATTTCCAATGGCAGGAGGGACGGGAATAACAGCTTTGGAAACTCGGGGGGAAATACTCGGACAGCAGCTGCATTAAAGAGCTTCCCTCATTTTTAAGCTGCACTAATTATGTTCATTTAATACCAGACAGGAAAATATTGACAAACAACGCAGAAATTAAATGGAATTTCCAGCCATGGTGCAGCTGCTGGAGCCTCTGGAGAGGGGCTGAGCGCTGGAGCTGGGCTGAGATGTCCTGCACCAACGGCAAGGACCTGCATGGAGAGGGCAGTTATTCCAAGGATGGAATGCCAGGGAAAGGGCAGATATTCCATGGATGAACCTGCATGGAAAGTGCAGTTATTCCATGGATGGAATGCCATGGAAAGGGCAGTTATTCCAGTGGTGAATATGCCATGGAAAGGGCAGTTATTCCATGGATGGAATGCCGTGGAAAGGGCAGTTATTCCAGTGGTGGATCTGCCAGGGAAAAGCGTCTGGGCTCAGGCAGAGGGTGCCCTGTGGGCCTGGCATGGCTCCACCACAGCCCCTTGTCCTCCGGCAGGGAGAGCCCTCCCTCCTGCCAGCACCTCCTTCCCAGCACAGCCCAGCTCCCTCTCTCCTCTCTGTGGCTGTCCCAGGGCTCCAGGTGCTCCATCCAGGAGTTTTACGGATGTCAGGCTGAGCCTCTCACCAGGAATGGCTGCTCTCCTCTCCTCTCTGCCAGGGCTGGCAAAGTGGGGTCTCTCTACCAGGAGCGTTCCCAGGTATTTTTTTCCCCCATCAGTCCCCACATGGCTCAAACCACCCCAGTCCATGAGAATCCAATGCTCTGATTCTCCTCTGCCAGAGGAAGATTAATCAAATCCATCTTCACTAATTGGTTCCCTCAAAAAAACCAGCCTGGATTGGTACCAGGTGCGGGGTCATTAATAGGGATCATCAGCTGGATGAGAGAGACCCTCGATTAATAGGAAAATATCCCAGTTTTATGAGGGAGTCCAAGCTTTGATACTCACAAAAATGACACAGGATGTTCTGGAGGGCTGTCAAAGAGAACAGAACCTGGCTCGTCAGGGCCTGTCACCAGCCAGGCTCCAGCCCAGCCTCTCCCACAGAAAAGCTGCCGAGATGGAAAGAGAGCGAGCTCGCGGCAGCACATCGATCCCACAGCCTGGGCCTGCCAGATAAACACTTCAGGAAAAGCTTCCAGAAAAATAATTTGGACATCCATTATCTCAGCCGGCCCAGCAGAGCGCACAGCCCCGGATTCCCGTGGTGCTTCCAGAGGGGTCTGTGGCCTGAGTGGCAGCGCTGCAAAGCCCAGATATGGCACTGGGAAGGGATAAAACAATGGAGCAGGGAGAGGAAGCAGCCTGTGGCTGCAGTGGGGTTTGCTTTCAGGCTGGGGCACAATCAGAGTAGTTCTCCCCTTTTCTCCTGCTCCAGGTTGTGTTTATCAGCACTGTGGAGATCCCAGCTCTCCTCTGGCTCCTCTGCACAAACGCTGGTTTTATCTTTCTTACAGAAAATAAACCCAAGCACAAACCAGAGGATAATTCCTGGCAGTGCCCACTGCTGCTCCCAGCGTGCCCACGGCCAGGCTGCTCCCTCAGGCTGGGGGAGGCAGCTCTGGTCTCTCCCTGGAGACTCAGTCCCAGCCCCAGGTGCTCCTCTCCTGGCCACAGCTCAGCTCTGGGGGCACAGATCCCTCTCTCCTGGCATCCCAGCATTTCCCCCATGCAGGGGCCAAAGGCTGCTCAGAAAGCTGCCCCCAATAAGGTTTTGCTGCCCCTCTAAGATGGGCTGGGGTCGTTCATGCTGCTACATGAAGGGGGGACAGACAGAGGGACACAACAGTGACAGGGGGATTGAGGAAAGGGAATTGGAGATTTTGGAGGGATTCTCCTCTTCCTGTTTCCTGGGCATGACCAGCACAACTGGGGGGCACCAATGGCAGCTCCAGCAGCCGTTCCAGTTGTGCTGAAACCGGTCTGGCCCTTCCAAGTCTGTGGTGGAGGAGCAGAAAAGAAGGATTATGAGGGACAGAAACACCCAGGCATGAGGGGCCATGGAAGTCCCACCAGGGAGAGCATTCAGAGATGCCTGAGGGCCGTGTCCCAGCCTGGCTGAGCAGGGAGCAGCATAGCCTGGATGCAGCTGTGCCCAGAGAGCTGCAGCTCAGGCAGAAACAACTGAAAAATGGGGTTGGGAGCCACCTCTGGAGCATTTCCCTGTCCCTTCAGTGCCCCAGCCCTGCTCTGTCCAGCCCTCGCCAGCACAGACTCTGTGCCTGAGCCGTGTCCCAGGGACAGGAGCAAATATTGCAGTGCTCTGATGAACCAGAGTTAAACTGAACTCGGCTCAATTGAATCAAGCCCATCTTCACTGGGAACGAGCTGCTAATGAGGTTTAACCAACCTGCTGGAGAAGTTAATTTGGATTAATTTTCCTGAAAGCTCCCGAGTAGGGGAGTCCTGCATCAGCAGAGGCCTGGGCAGCGCTGGCACGGTGGGCTCTGCATTAACCCAGTGCCGCCGTGTCCTGCTCTGCTCCTTCTCCAGCAGTTCTTCCCTTTCTGCGGGAAAAGGGACATCAAAGGGCTCTGCTCCAGCCATGCAGATGGATTCTAAATCACCGCACCAGGCTAAAGAGGCCTTGTGCAACAAGTGCCTTCCCTGTAATTGGAAATTCCTTTAATACTCCATTGACTGGTTTCTTTATTGCCCTTTGATGAGGTTGAACACAGAAAACACCATCGACCCCGCAGGCCGCGGGCTGGGCCCCGCGCTTTGTGCCCGCTGGGAGGGACTGGAGTCTCCAATTGAATCACAGCTATTGTTCTGCTTGCGGCATTTCTCACGTCTCCTGGTGACAGATGGCTCTGCAAATGACAGCAGATTTGTGTTTCATTAGGACACTTAGCCCGGAGATCGATATTCTGCCACGCACCTCTCGGAGAAGGCAGCGAGCCCGGCCCGGCTGCCGGGGCCTAATGGGATTTGGGGAGCATGAGCTCCCCGGCAGGCAGATGTTTCATTCGGAATAATGCCTCATCGATTCCCGAAAAGCCCTGCTGGAAACCCAGGCGCTCTGACTGGCACCCTGCGTCTCCTTCTCTGCCTGGTGGCATTTTTTGGGTGCTGTCAGGGCAGGTGGGCGCAGCACCGAGGCACCTCCTGCTCCCCTCACAGCCCGGGCACGGCTCTGGCTCCATTCTCCATTGCCCTCTTGTGGTCCTGGAGCTACAGCTCAGCTGAAAACCTCCCCACACCCCGAGAATCCCTCCGAAATCACCGCCGAACACACCGAAGGAGGCCGTCGGTGTCTTAGAGGAAAGGCAAAATATTTCCTAAAGGCTTTGTTTTGTTTAACCCCTTTCCCCTCCCTCTCACTGTTCCATCCTTCCCTCCTCCGCTGGCATCATTGATTCCATCCAGGAGTTCCTCTGGAGTTCCAGGCTGTATTGATGGATTTGAGTGCTAATGAGTCTTTCCAATGTAGGCAGCGATGCATTAAAAATGCATTTTAAACCTCCTCCTTATGGAGCATTGATTCGGTGTGATTAACAGTGGGTATCAGGCTTTAGTTATTCACTCAGACATCACCACAGGAAGCTCCGGGAATGAGGTTCCCCAAGTGCTGGTTGTGCTTGGAAGGTGCAAATGAGCAAATGCTTCACTGAGGGAAAGACTCCTGTAGCAGATATTGGGGAAAATCCTTCCCTGGGAGGGTGGGGAGGCCTTGGCACAGGTTCCCAGAGAAGCTGTGGCTGCCCCTGGATCCCTGGAAGTGTCCAAGGCCAGGCTGGAATACCCTGGGACAGTGGAAGGTGTTGCTGCCCATGGCAGGGGTGGAATGAAATGATCTTTTAAATCCTTTCCAACCCAACCACTGTGATTCCATTAACCCAACCATGGTGATTCCATGGTCTCTGGGGAGGGAGGATGGGAATCCCAAGAAGGAGTTCCTGCCCTGCTGGAGGTGCTCTCCAGGTGCTCTCCACACTTTTAAGGTGGAATTCGTACCCAGCCCACCCCGTGTCTGTCTCAGCTGCCACTCAGGACACCCTCAGACAGGGGGCTTCACCCCAGTGCCACTGTCACCAGCCTTAGCCCATCCCTGACCTCACTGCTGTCGCTCCTGATTTACAGCAGGAGCACTGGGACCAGTCTCAGGCCTCCCCAGCTCTGTGCATGCTCAGCTTCAGGAGCCTTTGGCACTTACAGTAGGTAAAAATCTTATAAACCCCGTTTGATGTTGAGCAGCAGCTTCATGAATTGCAAAGCCACTTTGAAATCTGGGTATTACAGGAAAATCTGTTCTGGTTCAGTGCCTCTGTCACTAAAGCTCCCCCTGTGCCCCTTGCCAAGGCAATTAAAGAGTGAGATCCTGAAATCATCAGGTCTGGGCCAGTCCCCACCCCTCCGACCAAATATTTCATCTTCCAGTGCAATTTAGGAAGTTGGAGGGAGAGTCAGGAGTGGGGGGAGTGTGTTTGTCAGGAGAAAGAGCCAGAAGGAGCCCAAGAAGCTTCTCCTTTATGGCATAAATCTCCTCAGTTTCATTTCCTCTGCTCGGAGCGTGGAGTGGAAGGAAAAACAGCAGCAAAGCCTCGAGGGCAGAGAACTCCTGACCCGTCCCTGCCTTGTCATCATAAACTCTCCTGGCCCCAAAGTCCCCATCAGAGGCTGGACTTTGAAGAGCAATAAAGAATGTCAGGCTGACAAATCTATGCCATCAGCAGAGATCTCCTCTCCAGTTCACAGGATGATTGCCCAGTTTTATTGCCCCTCTCTGGGCTGGGAGCTGGGATTTCTCTGCTCCAGCTCGGAGAGAGGAACCAGCAGCTCCAGACGAGCTCTGTGCCCAGCTCAGCTGTCACTCCAGCATTACAAATTGGGTTCGATAAATCTTCAAAGGTCAATGACTGACAAAATCAAAGCAGATTGCTAAGAAGGGAGGAAAATATAAATGATGGCATTGACTCAGGGTAATAGAGATACAAATGGATATCAAATCCTGGATATCAAACTTCAGATCAAACACATCCTGGACTGTGGCAAAGAAACATCTCAGCCAGCAAAACGACGTGTATTTATTTTCTGTCATCACTCTGAATTTCTGATGCTTCTGGAAATGTGGAATTCTGCAGGAAAAGCTCCATTTTACTTCCTGGTGAGAATGATGGGATCATTATCATTTGTTCTTGAAGTCCCCAAACAATAACCAGGACAATCCAATCCACAGGATTCCTTTCTTCCTCCTGTCCTTTAACTCCCATAAACCAGGCATGCATTAATGTGGGGTGAGAAATCAGATTTATGTGATAAGGGGGGACCTTGTGGCTCTGCACAACTCCCTGACAGGAGGTTTGGTGAGGGTCGGGCTCTGCTCCCAGAGAACAGGGACAGGAGGAGAGGGAACAGCCTTGAGTTGTGCCAGGGCAAGTTTAAGCCGGATATTGGGAAAATTTCTCCACAGAAAGGGCTGTCCAGGCCTGGCACAGCCACCCAGGGCAGGGGTGGAGTCCCCATCTCCCCAGGGATTTAAAGCCCTGTGGATGTTGCACTTGGGGACATGGTCAGTGGTGGCCTTGGCAGGGCTGGGAATGGTTGGACTCGGTGATCTCAGAGGCCTTTTCCAACTCAAATGATTCCAGGATAAGATTCCTGCTGAGTGTCCCCTTCAGCTGGGACAGCGCTGCCCTGAAGGAATTCTCTGCTCTCCTCACGCGTGTGGGAAAGTGGCCTCAAAATGTGAATAAAACAACTGAAAATGCCCAGGATTGTCCTTTTTTGGGTGCCTTTGGCTGTGCCCACAGCAGGAGCTGCCTCTGCAGAGCCTGAGCAGGGCCTGGCTCTGCCACAGAGCACAGACTGTGCCCGGGGTGTGCCCGAGGTGCCAGAGCCAGGCTGGGCAGTGCCAAGGGTCAGGGGCAGCGCAGCAGCACCTTGGGCCAGGCTGGGATGTGGCTCAGGAGCTTTTCCCTCTTCCCAAGCCTTTCCTGCAGTGTCCCAGCCCAGCCCCGGAGCTGCCCTGCCCTGCAGGGTTTTGGTTCTGTGCAGGCACAGAGCCCACAGCAGCCCCTCCATGTTCCCTCATCACTTCTCCCAGTGCAATTCCAAGCAGTCCTTGCTTCATGCAAAGGGCACTGACAGATTTGCCCCCAAATATCCCCATTTCTGCTCCACAGCTGGGCCTGCCCATGCTGGGGACTCCACCTGTGGTTCACACCTTATATATTTATATAATAAACTGTGTTTGAGGTTTGTTTTTATGTATTATACTTCATAAATATGGATGTTCTACAAATCCAGGCCTTGTGGAGAGGCTAAAAAGCATTTTTGGGCCATTCTGAGGGATATTTAACCAGTAACAGCTCTGCACTGACTGCCTGAAATCCCCCAGGAGAGAAGAGCTTCCAGAAAAATCAGATTGGCAGGAATTTGGTGGAAAAGGCTGGATTTTGGGGCCTGTTCCCCACATGAGCACAGCCCACGGCTGAGGGAGAGGAGAGGCCCAATTAGGTGGGTTAAGTACAATAACAGCGAAATGCTGCACACATTCCACTGCAATAAAAATGATAATGATTCTACTGAAAAATATCATTACTTCACACTCATTTAATTCTGGAAATCTAAATTCACAAAGGAAACAAGAAGCCCTTTAATCTCAGGGTAGATAAATAGCCCAATTTTATTCCTACTATTATTTTTTATCCTTTTCCAAGACGTTTTATAAGACTTCAGAACACGAGAGCTCGGTTTAATTAACATTATCACATTAAAAAGCACAGCCAAAAATTTCATGGCATTTTAATTGAAATATAATACTGTCTCACTTCATTTTTATTCTTTTTTTCCTGCATCGAGCGCCGTGATAAAAAACAGAGCCTGCACTGATGGTTGGCCTGGATGAGGTGGATTAGCAGAGAGGGGTTATAAAAGTGGCCATTTGCTCGGCTGAGCAGGGAGGAACATTCCCATTTCCTTTGTTCCCACCCCAAAACGATGGCTCTGCCTCCACAGGTGATGCCAACTCCATGCAAATATTTTTTGGATGGAGATTTGTGCACCTGCTGCTCAGGATAATGAGGCAGCTTTGTGCTCCAACAGCCCCTTCCAGCACAGCATCTTGGAATGTGTCACGTCCTGGCCTTTGGCAACAGGGCCAGGGAGCTCGGGCTGAAAAATGCCGATATTCCCTTTTTTCAGAGCTCTGGGAATGTTCCTGGCATCTCATGGGGAAGGAGCAGAGCTGGAAGGGCAGGGAATCCATGGAGTGGGGTCTGTCCCAGCAGCTGGAATGGGCAGGAGGTTGTCTGGCCCAGGATTTGGGAAGGAGCAGAGCTCCGCGGGTCACTGGCAGTCACTGCCAATGGAAATGTCAGCTCTGATCCCGGGGCTGGCCTGGGTGAGGGAAGCTCTGGGTGCAAAGCCGAGGGAATCGGTGGGATGGGATTTTCCAGGCCGCCCGCGGGGTTTGGGCACCGCGCTGTTGTCAGGCTGAGCAGGAGCTGCGTGTCCCTCTCCCTCGGGCAGGAAACGGGAGTTACCCGGCTGGGGTTTGCTCAGGCCCAGCCCGAGGCACCTTCCCAGGGCAGGGACCGGGGCTGGGAAGGGTCTGGAGCCCCGGGAGTGGCTGAGGGGGCTGGGAAAGGGGCTCAGCCCGGAGAAAAGGAGGATCCAGAAGGGAAAAGCTCTGCAGCAGAGCCTTCCCCAAACTTCCCTCACTTTCTTTTCCCCTCACGTTTTCTCCCACTTTTTGATTTTCCCCTCACAGCAAGGGAGACCCTGAGGGGCTGGAGCGAGTGCAGGGCAGGGAGCGGAGCTGGGAAGGGGCTGGAGAATTCCTGAGGGAGCTGGGAAAGGGGCTCAGCCTGGAGAAAAGGAGGCTCAGGGGGGACCTTGTGGCTCTGCACAACTCCCTGACAGGAGGGGGCAGTCCTTTTCCCAGCTTTAGTTCTGTACTCAATCTTTGGGAGGCAGAATTCCAAATGGGGAGTTTCACTCCCTGGTTCACCAGCTGGCAGAATTCCTCCATGGGATTTCCCCGAGGCTGTGGGCAGCATTTGGAATATGCAGTGGGAACCCTGATCAGAATGTTTCTGCTCAGTGTCCTGTCCCCAAAAGCTGCTGTGCTGCTGGAGCCAGCTTCTCCCAGGGAATCATTCTGGGCTTGAGGATGGGGAGTTTTCTGCAGCTGGAGAGGGAGAAAGTGCTGGAAAGAGAGAGAGGTGGCAGGAAAAAAAAAGATTTGCAAAATTATGTGTCAAGAAAATATCGTGGGTTTGTTCTTCAGCAGAGAGAAAAGAGAATTTGAAACCTCTGTGGAACAAAGTCAGAGTTCATTTCTTTCCTCCGGACAGGAGCTCCAGAACCTGGAGAGCTCCATCGAGGGCAGTTTCCCTCCTGATGCTTTAATCCATCCTTGCCCTTGACACAATTTCTTTTCCCAGCCATCCACAGCAGAAATCTTCGAGCAAATAATAACATTTTCTATACAGGATCAATACATTGGCTTGTGCTCATTGATCTGAATAAATTAACTGCCTTACAGGAGCACCGGGGCTTTGATTGGAATCTAATTCTAGGACTTTTGTGTAGAATACATTAAAAGTCCATATTTTTCTGTATTTGTGGGTGGCCACACAATTCCTGAAGAAGTGAGGGCCTTAAAGAAGCCCATTTGGGGAGGCCTGTGCTGCTCTCTGGCTTTGTTCGTGGATGAGGTGACCTTACCCACGTCTGGCTGGCACAGGGATGGGATGTGTCCTTTCCTTGGGATACAAAAAGCATCTTTAATGAATTGCTTGGGAGCGTTTTGCACCGTGCATTAGCAACGAAACCCTGATAACTGCGCTTATAAATTTATATTTCTCCCTCAGAGCTCTCAAGCTCTTGGCAAACGCAAGAAAGGACAGATCTGAAGGCCCAACTTCAATTCTCCTTTTTGTTCCTGCCCATCCTAAATCAATAGAGATGTAAAAGTTGGAGATGAAAACAAATCATGGCCATGCTGCAGTTTTCAGGGGGAAGCACCAGCTACAAGCAAACAAATCAATAAAGCTTCGTATTCTTGGGCATGGGCTGGGGTTTGGTCAATAAATGCTCTGTGTTCTGCAGTATTTCACAGCAGCTGCAGCTCTCTGCCAGAGCCTGAGCCGGGAATTTGGGCAGGGGATGAAATGGGAACTCCACTTTTAACTGTATTTCTCAAATTTAACGTGGTTTGCTTCTACTGGAGAATTTTTGTCTCCCCAGCAGGTGGGAGCAGGCAGAACCCAGTGCCAGCACAGCCCCCTGCAGCTTCCTTCGTGCAGTTTGTTCCTCTAAAATACAAGGACTGCCCCAGGAAGTGTTCCCTGCATTGTTCCAGCTGGAAGGGTCATTGATTCCAGCAGGCAAACAGAAACCAGCAGGTCTGGAAGCACAGATGTAGGCAGGTGGATTTGATTCCATCCCAGTGAATCTGTCTTTAATGTTCGGGCCCCAGTGAGGGAAAGCAAATCTTTATGAACACCCAGCAAAGCCTCACCTCAGAATTCAGACCCAGGAGTGAAGAGGCTGCTTTGGTCTCTGCAAGAAGGAGGCAGAGCTGGAATCCAGGCACAATTCAGATGGAAGTTTCTTAATGAATAATAAAGGATATAACACAGGTGGGACTGCTGGAGGTGGAGGAGGTGTAAAAGGTTGATGTGCCCTGATGTTAGAAAATTCATGGGAAGGGAAGGGAAGGGAAGGGAAGGGAAGGGAAGGGAAGGGAAGGGAAGGGAAGGGAAGGGAAGGGAAGGGAAGGGAAGGGTGTTTTTGCAGGGTCCCTTGTGGTGCTCTGTACAGCTCGTGGAGGGTCTGGGGGATGCTGGGCCTGTGCTCATTAAAGCCAGGCCAGCTCAGGTCACTCATTAAGCCAAACCCAGCCGGGGCACTCAGAGCATGGACAGGCAGTCAGGGCAGCCCGGCTTAATGAGCAGGGAGTGCAAGGGCAGGGCTGGGTGGGATCTTGGGAAGGAATTGTTCCCTGGGAGGGTGGGCAGGGGCTGGGATGGAATTCCCAGAGCAGCTGTGGCTGCCCCTGGATCCCTGGCAGTGCCCAAGGCCAGGCTGGACATTGGGGCTGGGAGCAGCCTGGGACAGTGGGAGGTGTCCCTGCCCATGGCAGGGGAGGCACAAACACAAACCTGAGCCGCTCCTGCTGCTGCTCAGCTGCTCTGGGCCCTGTGACCCCTCCTGCCTGCAAAGCCCCTGCCAGGCCCAGCACTGTTTGGGGCATGGCACAAATCCTGGTGGTTTGGGGTTTTTCCCAGCCAGACAGTCGGGTTGGGGGAGGCAGAGGACAGAGCAAGGGATGCCTGGGCAAATCTGACCTGGCACGAGCTGATTCCAGTGTTTTCCATGGATTTGGCAAACACCCTCAGCGTGCTCCTTCCCCACCTCCCTGCCACGTCCTGTGTGCCTGTGAGACCCCAGACAGAACTCGCAGGAGCCTTTGTCCCTGTCACTGCCCCCTCAGCCTCATCGATTCAGCTCAGTCCTTGTTCCCACGGTTGTTTATGGTTTTTACGATCTGCAGATTTGCAGCCGATCACTCAAACTGCCCAAATCCCCTCCGACAGACAAACGCCTTGGATTTATTGTGCTGCACATTTTCCAACGATTATTTCATTCATATTTCCCCTAATGTTTTCAAAGCTTCATTTTATTTTTCAAATTAATGAGAGCTGACAATAATCACGCCACCCCGTGCTGTACCCTCGGGGATTGATGGCTTTGTTGAAGGCACAACCCTTTTAAGTCTCTTGGAAAATTCCGGAGTCTGTGCAGCAACAGTTGCATTTTCTTCTGGGATCATAGAACCACAGAATGAACTAGGTTGGAAAAGACCTTTGAGACCATCGAGTCCAACCTATGACTGAGAGACCTGGATGTGTGAATCCACTAAAACATGAGGAATAGCCGGTTCCCAAGGATTAAGCCAAGGCACACAGCATCTCTCTGAGTGTCATTTACCCTTTATTAATTGGGGAGCCAAAGGAGGCGCCTGGGAGCTCCTTCCAGGGCTGTCTTCAAGGCCAGGAATTGATTCCTCTCCCACCCTGAGCAGGTACAGAGCTCCCTGGGAGGGTTTTTATTCTCCCTGACAAGCACTGCTAGAACATTAAAGTGAAGCCCAACAAAGCACTCAGAACATAAACTGAATTAATCTCCTCTCATTTTAGGTGCTGAACAGGGATGTGCAGCTCTGTCTGCCAGAGACTCCTCTGGAGCCACAGAACCACAGAACATTTTAGGGTGGGAAAGCCCCCCAAGGTCAGCAAGCTTTGACCAGTCCCACCTTGTCCATCAGTCAGTGGCCCCTTCCAAAGGAGGTGATTCTGCCCCAGCTGAGCTTGGCTGAAGCGGCACCAACTCCTGCTGGGGGAGCTGCTCCCTCCTCTTGGCTTCACAAAGGGGTGATGGTGATCAGCTCCCGTTTGCGCAGCTAAACACGAATCCACAGCTCAGTGCAGAGGAGCCCCCTCAGAGGGCTGGGTTTTATACACCCGGGCACACCGAGCTGTGCTTAGTGCAGGGCAGGAGCAGGGAACTGCTCAGCGGATGGGAACGTGGCAAGAAGGGAATGGGACAGTCCCTGTGCTCCTGGATAACTCCCCTGCACATTCCTGCTGCCCTGGGTCATTCCTTCCCTCCTGCAACACCACAACAATAAAAACTGGAACTGTCCTGTCCTTGGAGCTGGGCTCCTGCTGTTCCTGGCTCCTTCCCTGCACCAAGTCTGGCATGGGCAGGGGAGGGTGAGGAAAAGAGCTCCAGGTGTGGTGGGAGGGAGGAGGAGGCTGCTGCTCCCAGAACTCTGCTCATTCCCTGCCCAGTCCCGGTGCTGGATGGGCCCTGAGCAGCCGTGGGTGACTTTGAGAGGGAAACTCAAAGCCAGGACCTGTTGGATGGCTCCAGGGATTTACGGGCTGGAGAGCGGGGCAGGGGAGATGGATGGCCTGGGGATAAATCAGTTTGGAGCTTTCCGTCATGGCCTGGGTGCTAACAGCCCAGCGCTGCTGATTTGTGGCGATATCATCCTGCCGTGATTCATCTGCAATTCCTGATTCCACTGCCCTGCAAACGCTGGAGCAGAGTCTGGGCAGCATTTGGCACTGGGAATCCATTCCCTGTGTCCTGTCCCTCCAGCCCTTGTCCCCAGTCCCTCTCCAGCTCTCCTGGAGCTCCTTTAGGGCCTGGAAGGGGCTCTGAGCTCTCCCTAGAGCCTTCTCCTCTCCAGGTGAGCACCCCCAGCCCTCCCAGCCTGGCTCCAGAGGGGCTCCAGCCCTGGAGCAGCTCCGGGGCCTCCTCTGGACTCTCTCCAGCAGCTCCAGGTCCTGCTGGTGTTGGCATTCCCAGAGCTGGAGCAGCTCTGCAGGTGGGAACACATTCAGCATATCCACATGCCCAAACTCTGTTACTAACAGGACATGTCCTGCTTTTTCTCCAGTCTTATTCAGTGGAAGGAAGGAATTTTGGGTGGAAGAAATCCCTGTTTATTCAGGAAACAATAATTTCCTCTGTAATTATGTCTCCCCCAAAGATTCTGGAGCACCCAGGTGACTCCGGAGCAGATTTTTCATTTCCCTGCCCAGCACAGGGCCCTGTGCTCACAAACCCCAAGCGCAGCAGTTTTGCACTTAAAAAGTCATGTAAAAAAATCTCCACATAAATCTGTGAAGTAAATATATAAATTTCCAGTCATGCAAAAGCACATTCCCTAATTCCTACATAAAAAGCAGTGCATTGTAACAGTTTTATTATAATGGGAACCTGAGGATGCTTCTTGTTTATGGGCTGCAATAACCACATCATAGACAAAATAAATCCTAAAAGGCGGTGCTGGAATGTTCAGCTGGAGTTTATCAGCTGGGGATGGAGTTGTTTCAAGCCAGCCACAAACACACTCATCATCCAGTTGTTATGATTATGATGATGCTTTTAATTAAAATGTTAAAGGAGAAATAGGAAAAGCTGTGGAAAAACACGTGGGGAAGGTGCAGGAAGAGACACGATTTTGGTCCTTCCTTTTCCTGTGTCCCTCTTTCCCCCAAAATACTTTCCCAAAATTTTCCTCTCCTTCCTTCCTATTTCCTTCCTTCCAAGGAACAAATCTTTGTCTGTGAGACACCAGTGCTGCTCCCCAGGAACTGAAATGGGTGTGACTGAAGCTGAAGGAGGGCAGGGACAGATGGGATTTTGGGGAGGAATTGTTTCCTGGGAGGGTGGGGAGGCCTTGGCACAGGCTCCCAGAGAAGCTGTGGCTGCCCCTGGATCCCTGGAAGTGTCCAAGGCCAGGTTGGAGCAGCCTGGGACAGTGGGAGGTGTCCCTGCCATGGCAGGGGTGGCACTGGGTGGGATTTAAGGTCCCTTCCCACCCAATCCCATCTGGGATTCTCTCCCTGTCCCCCACGCCACTGTCCCTGCACATTCACAGCAGCTGTGGCTGAAGGAGCTGATAAATTCCAGTGATAAAACTGTGAGGGACACATCTGGGTGCTTGTTGGACAGAGATATTTCCCTCTGGCTTCGCATCCCAACCTCTCCCATCTCCACAAAGAGCAGAGTTCCTGGGATGGGCCCAGGCTCAGGCTCAGGTTTATTTCCCAGCAGTGAAGGGGCAGAGCAGCAGAATGAGTCCCCAGCACTGCTCAGGATGTCACCAGGGGCTGCAAAACACCAGCAACCCGGCCCAGAATGAAATGGGAGCTGCCAAAGGGCCTGGATTAAATCAGGTGCTGGGCTCAGGACACGGAGGTGGAAGAGGCTGCACCAGGGGAGGGTTAGGCTGGAGACTGGAAGGAATTTCCCCATGAAAAGGGTGGTTGGGCATTGGAAGGGGCTGCCCAGGGAGGTTTGGAGTCCCCATCCCTGCAGGTGTTTGAGGAAGGCCTGGAGGTGGCACTCGGTGCCATGGGCCAGTGACAGAGGGGTGTCAGGCCACAGGTTGGACTCGATGATCCCCGGGGTCCTTCCCAACCCCGTTAATTCTGGGATTCTGTGTCGTTCACCTTTCCAGAGGGGCCATTCCGTGGTGCCTGGCAAGGGGAGCCTCTGGGGTATTCCCGGCTCGGCTCACAAGCCAGGGAGAGAATATTCAGTCAGTTATTTTTATTGCAGCTAAAGCTGCAGGTGTGCTGGGGCTCCTCAGACACCTCCAGAGGAATTTCCCCTTGGCTCATCCCCTGGGTTCCTGCTCTGCTCCTCCAGCACAATAACCTGATCCTGCTTTGCACGGAGCTGCCTCAGAGTTTGTCAGCTCTGTTCCACCTCAGGAATTCTCCAGCCAGAGGAGCTGTTACTGACACCTTGTTCAAGTCCTGCTTCACAGCAGCGGGAGCTGCACCAGGGCTGTCTCCAACCAGGCAAATAATTCCCACCCAGCTCCCGGGGGAGAGCTGCAGCTCGAGGGGTTTTAACCCATTTCCAGCCAGTAACTGCACTGGGGGTTTGCAGCTCTCCTTTCTGAGCTGAACGTGAGGGATTCACTTTGCCTTTTATCAGATCTTTCCTCACAATACATAATAAATTAATAAACACAATAAACAGACAGGGAGCGGGGTTAGGCTGGATGTTTTTCTCTGTGAGGGTGGGCAGGCCCTGGCACAGGGTGCCCAGAGCAGCTGTGGCTGCCCCTGGATCCCTGGAAGTGTCCAAGGCCAGGCTGGACAGGGCTTGGAGCAGCCTGGGACAGTGGAATGGGATGAGCTTTAAAGTCCCTTCCCACCCAATCCATTCTGGTATTCTGTGATTATTAATTAGATTTTAATTAGAATTTTTAGAATTTTTGCGCCTTTCTAGTCCAGGATCACACATTCTTCAACCCTGTGGAGGTTCAAGATAATGAAAAGGAGCTGAGGCAGAGAACAGTCTGGTACAGAACAATCCCAAATCCAGTGGCTGAGGAAGCACAGCAAGAAAATACCACATAAAGTAGGTTCAGTCCAACATAAAACACATTTAAAGCCATGTTAAAACTGCAGTTTTAATCACTGCCCCTCCAGGACAGGCTGCAGCAGCAGTGGATAAACCACTCATTCCTACATTTCAACAATCTTTGACTTCTCTGCTGATCCCACAGCGATGTTTTGGGAGGAGGAGAAGGTTGCAGGCAAAGCAAGGATGATTCAGAGATTGGGAGGCCTGGAGGGCTCAGTCCTGTGTCAGCATGGAGCAGCAGAGAGGGGAGTTTGTACGAGGAGGAGGAGGGGTCACCGACTTCGGCTTCAGAGACTTGAGAAGCAGCAACAGCAGCGATGATAAAAAAATAGCCCGAGGTTCTGACCTTGGTGAAACAGAGAATTCAGCTCTGCCTCAGCCCGGGCTGGGACTTCGCTTTGTCCTGCAGCTGGGATTCAATAAAACATCGGCTGCAGCACAGACCCAGGACATGCCTGGGCCATTAGCAGAGTCCTGTTTGCTGTCCAAGTGCTGAGGAGGACCTGGAGCTCCACGGGCTGAGCTGGGTTTGTCTCCCTCAGCTGAGGGGCAGCAGCAGGAGCAGGAGCTCATCCCGATGTTCCTCTTGGCTTGGGAATAAAATAAAGCAGAGAGCGCCTCACGCCAGTGCCGTGCCACGTGCACGTGGAACTGGGAGCCCACATAAAATGTGTCATCTCCTGGCTGGAAAAATATCCCTGATCTTATTTCTAACTCAGTGGCTCCAATGGAATTGCTGCTGTTATTTATCTTGTAAACATCTTCTCCAGTCCGCCACTGTCAGATCCCATTATTCTCCTCCAAGCCTCCTGATAATGATCCACATCATCATCTCCAGCTCCTCATCCCTCTGTGTCCACGGAAGTCACGGCTTTCCTCTGTAAAACATCCGCTTCTCACAGCCCTCCCAGAGCAGCAAAAGAAATGATACCGGTGACCAGACAGCAGGAGGTGAAGAAGAGAAATATCAAATACCACCGAAAAATCCAATAAAAGGGAAAGTAAACTCATGATTTACTGTGAGGGTGGGGAGGAGCCGGGACTGTGCCCAGAGCAGCTGTGGCTGCCCCTGGATCCCTGGCAGTGCCCAAGGCCAGGCTGGACACTGGGGCTTGGAGCAGTCTGGGACAGTGGGAGGTGTCCCTGCCCATGGCAGGGGTGGGACAAGACTGGTTTTAAAGTCCCCTCCAACCCAAACCATTCTGTGATTCTGTGATATGATAAAGCAAATTTTGGGATGAATTTTGGATGCATTCAGGAGCTGGAGCTGCCCCTCCAGCTCCTTACTTCTCTTACCCGTTGGGGCTGCGGAGGCCACTGGGCTGGAGGGGTTTCTGTCACGCTGCTGCTCAAGTTGGGCTTCAACAGCGTGGCCCTGCTGGTCCCTGCTTGGGGGGTGATGATCAACATCCAAAATGCATCCAAAATGCATCCAAAAGATGCCCAAACGCCATCCAAAATCCATCCAAAACCCATCCCAAACACAGCACTGGCACAGCAGGCTGATGAACAGCCCACCAGGGCTCTTTTCTCAGTGCCTTTGGGCATCACCCCCTGCTGCTGAACAACCGTCCTGGGTTTTAAACACCATTTCCCCCGAGCGAGGGAGCTTTTTGTGCAGACCAGTCCAAAACGAGAGCTGTTAATTAAGCAAACCAGCAGTGAAGGCAGCAGTGATGCCAACATTCCTCCTAATCCCCACGGATGTCGCTGGGAAGAACCACCAGAGCAGGGGCAGAAGGTCTGAACGATCAGAAGCAACTGCTCAGCTCCCCTTTCATCACCTCAAATGATCTCAGAGAGGAGCACAGACAAGGAGCAGGAAGTTTCTCTGCTAATTCCTGGGATGAGAGGCAGCAGGAGGGGATTTATCACCCCGTGAGCACCAAATGGGAGTGAGTGAATGAAGGAGTGAGTGGCAGCTTGTCCAGAGCCCGGCACAGGGCAGGAGGCGGAGCAGCAAAGCCGTTGTTAATCTCGAGCTCAGCTCCCAAGCCACGGGCACGGCCAACGTGGCACTGCCACTTGGCTGCCCACCAGAGAAACCAGCGTTAAGCAGGAGCTCTTTTCCTGATGGATGCATTCCTGAGAATGGAGAGTCATAAAAGAGAAAAATAGACTGGTTGTGCTCCGGTAGCAACAACCTGTGCAGTCATTATCATCAGCTGCCCCTGCGGATTGGGATGCTGTGTCTGTGCGAGGCTCTTTCCGAGGTAATTTATCAGCACGTGGGTTTATGGACTCCACAAACGCTGTCTGGGGCGTTGTTTTCCCCTCCAGTTCCCCAGAAATGCCTCTATTTAGGTTTTGGCAGGATTGCTGCTCCTCTGTGGCACTGCTGGGTGGGAGGAGTGGCCCGGGCTCCCAGCAGGGCAATGAATCAGGAATGCTGAGCCCAGGGGTGACAGTGGCTCTCGAGGCTCTTGCTGCTGGCCTTGTCTCCGAGGTGTCCCAAAGAATCCCCTCCCACCTCTGCTCTCATTTCCAAGGGTGGGAACACCTCCTCCCACCCCTGGAGTCCCTGGTCCCTCCACAGCTCCGTTTCCAAATCACAGAATCCCAGAGTGGTCTGGGTTGGGAGGGACCTTAAATCCCACCCAGTGCCACCCCTGCCATGGCAGGGACACCTCCTGCTGTCCCAGGCTGCTCCAGCCCCAATGTCCAGCCTGGCCTTGGGCACTGCCAGGGATCCAGGGGCAGCCACAGCTGCTCTGGGAATTCCATCCCAGCCCCTCCCCACCCTCCCAGGGAACAATTCCTTCCTAAGATCCCATCCAGCCCTGCCCTCTGGCACTGGGAAGCCATTCCCTGTGTCCTGTCCCTCCAGCCCTTGGAAGTTGTCTCTCTCCATCTTTCTTGTAGCTCCTCCAGGTCCTGGAAGAGGCAATCAGGTCACCCTGGAGCCTTCTCTTCTCCAGGCTGGACAATCCCAGCTCTCCCAGCCTTTCCTCCCAGCAGAGGGGCTCCGTCCCTTGGATCATCCTGGAGCCTCCTCTGGGCTCTCTCCAGCAGCTCCACGTCCTCTTGATGTTGAAATTCCCAGGGCAGCTCTGCAGGTGGGGCCTCACCTGAGCACAGGGGCACAAGGGCAGAAACCCGATCCCTTTCCTGCTGCCCATGCTGTGGGATCAGCCCAGGGCTGGAATATTTCAAGCCTGGAGTGTGGTCAGCACCGGAGCACTTCCCGGTGGATGCGTTCCTGGCTCCTTCTGAAACACGTGCACAGTTCATTCCTACATCCGGACAGAGTCTCCGGGACATTTTGTGATCCTGAAAAAAGCGGGTAACAAAGCGTGCCCAGGCCACCCCTGGCACAGCCGGGCTCAGCCTCGCTGCCAGCAGCCTCCCCTGGCCCGAGCTCCATCCCCGGCTGGTGGAGCTGTGCTTGCCCAGCTCTGTTGACAGCAGCGCTTCCAGCACCGATGGAAATTGTGCAGACCCAGGCAGGAGCCACAGGAAACAGAAGGGTGATGAAAAGCAATGTTTGTGCAACAGAAATGCACAAAAACAACGTGGAGGGAACATTGTTTGGATGCTCCAACAAGAACGTTCTGCAGCAAGACATTCTTCTTCCTGGATATTGAAGGGAAGGAGCTGAAATCACTGGAGATAATCCAGCTCCCCCGACAGCCTGAATAAAAACCCCATATGTACAACGTGTGCTTTGTACAGATGGCAGCGTGAGGAGAGATCAGAGGCTTGAGGAACAAAAATATCAGCCCCAAATCACCTGATTCTGGGTGTTTGTCCCAGCTCCATGTCCCTCTCAGCCCTTTTTTGCTCCCATGGGATGGTTTTTACTGGTGAACTCCAGAGAAGAACACTGTGGGTGTGACAGGGCAGAGGTTTCTTGTCCCCTCTGTGCATCCACGGGCTTGTGTAGGCAGGTGAAATTAATTCCTTCCTTTGCCATTCCCAGAGAATTCTCCATCCCAAAGTTCATTCTGAGTGCATTTGGAATCAAGGCTGCGGGTTGATTGGGTAAAAAATTCAAGCTAAGCTCTGCAGAAGGGACATTTACATGCAGCAGTGGTAAAAGTGGGCAAATACATTTTAAAAATTAATTGTATCATAAATTAATAAGTTCATTAATGACCATGCTTAGCATTCTGCTTTCAACGCGTGTGATGATGGTGCAGTTTTTACAAGAAACTCATAAACTCTTTGGCCATTTAAGAGGTTGTGATGAGGGACAAAGAGCTCAGGTTGGAGAACCAAATGTGGGGAAATCTCACAGGCCTCGAATCTCAGAGGCCTCGAATCTCACAGGCCTCAAATCTCACAGGCCTCAACTCTTATAGGCCTCAAATCTTAAAGTCCTCAAATCTGAAAGTCTTAAAATCTGAAAGTCCTCAAACAACTGCTTTTGTTCACAGGCAGAGACAAGAAGATTTGTTCTACACATACGTGATGTGGTGAAATGATCCGTGGAGTTTAACAAGGCTGGTTGCAGACAAGGGCTTGTGCTGCATCCCTGAATCTCAGCCCTCCCCTGCCATCTCCTTGCGTTCCAGCATTCTGCAACAATTTCTCGTGAAATTTTAATCCCCCCTTCCTGCAGGTGAATAATTTACGGCAGACAGAGGCTGGCGGTCACCAGCTGGGGGAAGGGGGTGTCAGAGCAGGACAGGCTCAGGTGGTGAAAATCAGCAGCGCCGAACCACTCCCAGGTGTCCATTCTGATTCCCTGGACTGACAGAGCTGGGAATAGGGCTGGAAATCCGTGTTTTCCATGAGGTGATCTCACCAGGAGCCACTGGCGATCGGCAGGTGGGGTTTTGGAGCCAAACAACAGCTGAGCTCAGGGGGAGCTCCCAGTTCAGGAAAGATCTCCCATTTTCAGGGAATTACCTGTGTTTGGCAGCCTGTGACCAGGGACAGCCAAACTCCATTTCATTTATCTCTGCCCTGAGCTCCTGATTCCAGCTCTTATCCTGGCAGGAATCAGCTGAGATCTTCCCAGGAGACATCTCTGACTCGTACCAGTGGGTTTCAAGGCGTGATTCCTGATTTTCCCCAGCCCAAACAAGCAGTGACTCAGAGTTTGTTTTGGGAAAAGCTCTTTGATCCATGTTCCTTCCAGACTTCATTTTCATTGTGCCCTAAAAATCCATGCACAGAAAGGCAATCCATGGCCACCCACAGTCCTGTCAAAGCCCTCATGATTTGAAAAAGAGGGGGAAAAAAAATGAAAAGAGGGATGGGAGGGAATAGAAGAGCTTTTGCTGTTCGCCCCATGGAGCAGCTGTTCCCAAGCCGCTGCTCTCTCATTTCAATTCAGGTTCTCTGGGTACAAAGCAGAAACCATCTGGATAAAGCTGAGCAAAAATTGGGATTCCTCCTCTGTGGCAAATCCCCGTGGTTCAATCCTTTATTGTCATTGAAACTGGGATGGGAAGGGAATGTTTGTTACTGAACTGAAACTCCTGAAGTTTCCATGAGACATTTCTGAAGTGAAGGGAACAGATTGACACATTTTGAGCTGAAAGACTTTGCCAGGTTTTGCTGAGCTGCTCTCAAACATTCCCTCAGTTCTGGGCTGGATTTTCCCCTTTGTGGTGCAGTGTCACATCACAGCTGAAGATTTGCCACCATTCCTGGATGAATCCCGCAAAAAGCACCAGGAATGACTGAACAAGGAAATACTTCATGGCTCCTCGTTCACAGAATTAACTTTTAAAGGAGAAAAGCTAAAATTTTCCCCATGTGAATGGAAAGTTGCACATTCAGGACACCAACACACGACTGAGCTCTTCCCTGTCACTGCTGTTTGAGTCAGGTGATGCTTCATGGAATTGTTCAGGCTGGAAAAGCCTCTGAGATCAGAGTCCAACCTTTATCCCAGCAGTGCCAAGGCCAGCACTGACCATGTCCCCAAGTGCCACATCCCCAGGGATTTAAATCCCTCCAGGGATGGGGATCCACCCCTGCCCTGGGCAGCTGTGCCGGGGCTGGACACCCTTTCCATGAAGAAGTTTTCCCGATATCCAACCTGATCCTCCCTTGGCACAGCCTGAGGCCGTCTCCTCTTGTCCTGTCCCTTGTACTTAGCACTTCACCAGAGAAAACTCCAAGAAATCCCAACTGACCCCCAAAGCCAGGTCCCTGTTCTGCTGTTGGAAGGGATTTGCAACTTTTATGAGGAGAACTGACCAAGGTGCAAAGGAGTTAAGCCCAGCTCTGTAGAACACGCTCAGAGCAGAGCTCGAGCTTACAGAGACCAGGCCTGGGCCCAGGTGACTTTCCCAAGGTCAGAACAGGAGCCAGAACCGACGGATCCCTTTGTCCCCTTGTTTAATCAAAGCCATTAAATTTAAGTGTGAATTCTACCACCCCTTTAATCCTTCTTCACAATAAGAAGCCCTATTAAATCCCTAATGTGCCTGCTTTAATTATAACCTATCAAAGGCGGGATCAATTCCGGGCGGTAAACACGGAGCTGGGATTCTGCAGCAGGATGAGATCACGCCTCTTAAAATGCAAATGGAGGCTGAGGCATTAAACCTGTAATAAAGCTCAATTAATCTTTTCCCCTTAAAATACACACAAAATATTTTATCTCAGTCTAAACTCGGGGGCTGTTTGAATCAGAGCCAGGGAAGGCAGCTTTGGTCATAGGGAGCTGGGATGTTTTATCCTTAAATTCCCACAAATTTCGGGAGGTGGATGTGTGGGGAGGGGGTTGGGGAGCAGATCCATTGAAGTTTGGAATGAAAGTGATTATTTTGGGAGGATTATATCTATTAAAATACCCCATTATCTCGTGGAGCTTTTAAAATCCTGCACATGAAGAGGCATCCCCAGGGAGACGAGAGTTACCTGAGTGAGGACACAAGAGCCATCCCTGTCTCGGGCTGGGAGAGGGAAATCCTTGGATGGAAGTGATTTACAGCTGTTTTCTGCCTGCCAGGGCTGGGAGGGAGCAGAGCTGTAAATCAGAGGGGTGAATTACAGGAGAGGTGCTCTTGTGGTCTCATGGAAGAGCGAAGGATGCTCCATGTCCCGTGCCTTTCCCACCTCCCAGTGCAGGAGCAGAGCACTCAGGGTGGTTTCTGGGCATCCTGTGCTGGGTATTCCAACCCCTCTCCTCCTCCTGGAGCACCAGTTCGGCACAGGGCAACACCCCCGCCGTGTTCCTCCTGCAGCGGGGGGATAAAACCCCAGCAAGGTGTGGTGTTCATGCTCAGCTCGTGCTCGTTCCTTCCCCGGGGCCGGCAGGACGGGCAGCGCTCGTGGATTCCATCGGCGAGTTTGTGTCTGCTGCTCCCGAGCCGTGCAGAAACAAGAATGTAAATGCCAGTGCTGGGAGTGTTAATAAACAGGTGTTTGGGGATAATAGAGATATTTCATTTGATGAAAGGGAAATGTTCCACGCTGCCTGCGTATTTTTAAAGGAATATTTATGTCAGCAAACAAAGAAACTTCTAAACAAAAAGTCACTTTGAATACAAACGCGAATGTTCTGTTTTGACAATGTGGGAACAGGATCCTGATGTATTATTGAAGCAGCCTGGGTATTTGTGGTCCCTGCCTGAAATATGGATACACGGAATCCAGCACGCTCATGTGGAACGTTCTGCTGCGAAAAACTGCCTGGGTTTGGCTGGAAAAATGTTCAATTGGAAGATTATAGAGTGAGTCCATGGGAACAAAGTGAGTGTGGAGGGGGATTAAATCCACCCCGAGGTTTGGACGCTGCTCAGGTGCCTGTGTTGACACTGGATGCTCTGTAGGGGAGAGATATGGGTTTGTTATCAGTGTTACTCAGCTCTGATAACGGGCTTGGCCTTGCAGAGAATATCAATGGAGCTGCACAGCTGGGCAAATAACGACAATATTTGTCTTCATGTAGTTTTTGATGAGAAACCTTGGCCAAAAGCCCAATGAAATTTAGTTGTAATGAATTACTGGATAATTCAGCAAATGAAGTCAGAACAGGCGGGAAACAGACGGAGGACAAGGCTGCAGCTCCTCCCAGGCTGTGTGAGCAGCAGCGAACAGGGGTGGGAAATGTCACCGGGACAATTGGACAGACCTTGGTGACTCCCAGCAGCTCCAGCAGCACTGATGGGAGTGCTGAGCCGGGACCCTGGAATGTGAGATGTTAAATTCACGGAATGGGGCAGCTGGAGGGACCCCAGGGGGTCACTGGTGCCACTCCCTGCCCCAGCAGGGCCGTCCCAGAGCCCAGGGCACAGGATTGCATCCATGTGGCTCTGGAATATCCTGTGAGGAGACTCCAGCCCCTCTCTGGGAACCATCCAACACCAGGAACATTCGTTCTTTTCCTAAAAAACACTTTCTTCTTTCTCGGTTTTGGCTGGAAATGCCAAATTGCCCGAAGTGCCCCAGAAAGGCACAGGCTTGGTACAAAGTCCTTTCCACCGAGGCAGCTGATTATCTCTGCCAGCAGAATCCCCTGGGGGGACACACGTGGGCTCCCACAAGGGGCAGCGATGAAAACAGACTTGTGTCACCTCCAGGCTGTCATTTCTCTCCAAGCAAGCCTGAACAGATTGATTTCCAGGTCTCCTTCAGCGGAACTTAATCAATTTGGAGTGGATTTAGCCGGGCATATGGATGATCATGCGGCTGGCACCGCTCCCTCCCCTCAGACGGTGACAGGAATTTCAATCACAGCCACCAGTGGCTCCCAGCTTGGAACACAAACGCCTTTCATGCATTTGGAGCAGTAATTCCTCCTGTCTGGCGCCTGGGATGGGGTGGGAACACGGGCTGTGCTTCCAGAGGGTGCCTCAGAACCTCTGAGTCCCCTTGGGTGGTTCTGAGTTCCTCCAGAGGGAAATGCTCCACGTTTATCCGGAGGAAATTCCTCAGGTGGGCCTCCGAAAAGGGGGGTTTGAGTCTAGAAGAGAGGTTGTTTGAAGGGTGAACACGTGCTCCAGCTCCCAGGTGATTCCTACTTGGAGAAGCAACAGGGAATGGAGAAAGCCAGGATGGATTCACTTCCATAAATTGGGATTCAGTCCTGGCTGAGGAGCCTTTGGCTGCCCTGGACACTGCCAGGCCTGGCAGCTCCCATGGGAGACCTGAGGCCTCTGGGAGCCACAGCTCCAGGATTTGCCAGAGTTGTCCAAGTGGAGAAACTCCTCCTTTTTTAGGAACCTCAGTGAGACTCCAGGACCAGCCTAAACTGGAGCTGATTCCTCCCAGGCCCTGGAGTGGGAGCAGCAGAAGGAATCACAAGCCCAGGGTGAGGGATTCCATCCCTGGAGGTGCTGCTGGAGGAAAAACGTAGTTTATAGGGAGGTACAGAATTGACACCACAGGTGGTGGGAAAAAAAACCACCTTTGGGAATGAAATCCCAGCTTTTCCTGGCTCTTTGGGAGCTGGGAGCAAGGGGATGGAACTTCCTTCCATCCAGGAGGGGCTGCTGGGCTCCCAACCCCCTGGAAGCACCTGGGGGAGGATGGCTCTGTCTGGAATTGCAGTGACCTCAGGTAACCCTGCAGCCTTCCACAGCCTTTGGGATTTTTTACTGATTAACTGAAGGCTCTTTGCAGCTCTGCCCTGGCAAAAACGGCTGTGAAATGAGGTAATCAGAGGCTGAAGTAGTAGTTGTGCTTATTGATTTTTTTGTTTTTTAACAAGTAGTGCCTCTTTTTCCAAAAAAGATGAGGAAAATATGGATTTTTTTTTTTTTTTTAAAAATAGCTCTTAAATTTCTTGTGGGTTTTTTTCTTTGACTTATTATTTAGAATCCTATTGACATTTTCTGTTTACTTATAACTACATTTTCATTAAATGTAAAAACTTCAGTGATTATTTCGGTGTCTTCCTACAATTATCAATGAAGATGTTCACAGACACTTTGAAAGAAGTGAAAAAACGCCCTCATTTTAAAAGATGCCAGATAGGACAAGCTCAGAACTATTTGTTCAATTATTTGCTGTCTCCCTCTCTCGGGTTCAAAAAAAACCCACTTAAAATAACAACGACAGAAAAATCCAACTTGTGAGTGATGCTGGAGTCAGCAAATGGCTGTTAAAGCATCTCGGAATTTCCCAGATTCCTTCGTTTATCAGTACGATGCAGAGGGAGATGGGAATGAGGGAGAAATCCACGACGGAGCTGCAGGTGGAGCGTTGGGGTGGTGAGCAGCTGGGCACAAATTGCTGCTGCAGAATAGAAATGGGAAACTGAGCATTTCAGGGCAAAACTGCACCCTCCGGTGGGAGGCTGCAGCAGGGAAAAGGGAAATCCCGGGATAACACCGCCCTGCCCTGACCCCGCGTGTCCCTGGGGGAGATGGAGCTTTTCCCTCCTCCCCATCCCACGGGAGCACCACAGCCCCACCAGCTCCCCTCTGTCTCTCTCTCCCTCCTGCAAAATTTTTCTTTTTCCAGTGTTTCCCTGAATCCTGGATGGATTTGGGCGTTTCCTGGTGTCACACCTCCACTACTCCCCACAAATGCAATTTGCAATGTCTGCTGCTGTCCCAGCCTTTGGAACCCCCGGGAGGGACCAGCCTGGGCCTGTGCTTTGCAGTTCAGGATGTTTTCCAGCACAGGTTCCTTCCCGGACCTCTGGAGCACTCCCCGGATCACAGGGCCGAGCAATCAGTTCCAGCTCTGGCTGCAATGGCCATGGCTGACACCATCAATGAGAAATATTCCAGCTTCTGCCACGGAATTGCACTTTGTGATGCCATTCTCAGCTCTTCCCGGCCCTGTGGGCTGAAAGCTGAAAATGAGATGGAGCTGCTCCGTGTTGGCTCCAGGAAATGGAAACGGGAATGAAACGGGAAAGCGAAGCTCCTCTGCCTGTCTGGGGAGGGACTTTCACTCCCTCCCCGTTCCCTCTCCTGTTAATTAAAACATGAACCCCGCTCCAGACCTGAGAATCCCATCTCCCTTCTGGCGAGTTCTCATCACAGACTTCAGGAAGGCAGAGCGGATCCATTCCAGGAGCAGCCGAGGGTGTTGATGGATGCTCTGCCAGCCTCGGACGTGCCCCTGCCCTGTCCCCTGCTCAGCACCCAGGGCAGGGCTCGCCCTGTGACACCCACGGGGTCAGGGGCTGAGTGCTGGGCTGGTCCCTCATGGCAGGTGGGACAAGGGGCACAGGAGGCGCCTGTGCTGCTCTTTTCCACCACCTGAGCAGAGGGATGGGAGCTGGAATCCCCTGGAGAGCGGAGAAATCCTGGGAAAGCTGTGGGCACCAACCTTTCCACTGCTGTAGGGCTGCACCGGAGTCCCAAACCAGCAGCAGCCAGGCCTGGCTGTGGGGAGCCCGTCAGCCTTTAGAAACTGTGCTGGGCTTGATTCCTGCTCCCACAGTCTGGATTGGATTGTAGCTGTTTGGGAATTTCAGTCTCTGCTCCCAGAACGGCTGGATTGGATTGTGGCTGTTCGGGAATTTCAGTCTCTGCTCCCAGAACGGCTGGATTGGCTGGTGACTGTTTGGGAATTTCAGCCCTGCCATCAGGCATGAGCCAAATTACAGAGAGAGCCTGGTGCAGAGAGCCCTGAGTCAGCCTCAGCATCTCCAGGGTCTCATTCCCTGTCAGCTCCAGCCTCTCCAGGCAGAATTGCGACAAACCAGACGTGGGCACTGGGCTGGAGTTCTCGCAGTGACGTTCATTAACAACATCGTGGTGACAGATCTTGAAGAGTCAGTAAGTGCTGGTAAACATCTTTCTCCCCTGCTCAGAGCTGCACTCCCACCCCGAGGACTAACCCAAGGTCGTGCACCACAAAATTGAGAGAGAACAAATAAAAAGCTCTCCTCAAGTCTGCCAGACGAGTTCCTTCTCCTCGGGACCATCTGCAGCAGCTGTGCCAAAAGAGATTGTTTGGAATGGCCTGGATATGTTCAAGTGCTGAAGTGCCGAGCGCCCTTGGGCACATTTCCCTGCTGCCCCGAGGCGTCTGTCAGGAGTGCTGTTCATCACAGGCACATAATGGTTCCCAGCTCCCTGAAACCCCCCTGCGCTCCCGCTCATTTATGGTGCGTGTGAGGAGAGACGAAGCAGCCTCTCCTCGTGTCTGGGGGGTCTGTCCTGGTTTCCCCAAGGTGCAGTTTCCCTGCCCAGCAGCCCCAGCAGCATCCCCCCATCCCGGGGCTTTTCCTTGGAGCGGGGATATTCACACACCGGGAATGTGCCGGGCTGGTGTGCAGGCTCCCCGCTCCCGTGGGACTGAATCCAAAGGCTCCTGTGTGGAGAGGTTCCACCAGCAATCCCAGGTGCCTCGGACACCGCTTTTTATTCCAGCAGAAAAGCTCTTGGGAACTGCACTTGTGCAGATACACTTGTGGAATCCCGAGCACATACGGTGCACTCACGTTCCGTGGGGTGACTCCTGGAGTCTGTCACTTACATTCCAGTTGCCGTGGTTATAATTCCATCAGCCGCTGCCTCGTGGTGCCATTTGGGAGCACGGGAATTTTCCAGTCCATTAAAGCTGCCTTAGAGCTCGCCTGGCTCTGGCTGATCCTGTCTCTGCTCCTCAGTTACGAGGCACAGGCTGGCACAGGACGAGGCAGAGTGGAGCAAACACCCCAGGAGGCTCTGTCCCTTTATGGGGGAGAAAACCCACAAACCCCCCAGTGATGGACCCCATTTATGGCCTTGTCATTTCTAGGACACAGGGAATGGCTTCCCAGTGCCAGAGGGCAGGGCTGGATGGGATCTTGGGAAGGAATTGTTCCCTGGGAGGGTGGGCAGGGGCTGGGATGGAATTCCCAGAGCAGCTGTGGCTGCCCCTGGATCCCTGGCAGTGCCCAAGGCCAGGCTGGACATTGGGGCTGGAGCAACCTGGGACAGTGGGAGGTGTCCCTGCCCATGGCAGGGGTGGCACTGGATGGGCTTTCGGGTCCCTTCCCACCCAAACCATTCCATGATTCTGTGACTCCTCTGGAGCCTTTTAAAGCCCAGTGACAACATTTGCTCCCCACGGGGCCCAAAGCCAGGCCAGCCCTGCAGTCCACTGGCAAATCTGTTCTCAGATTCGCTGCAGCACTGGAAAACAACAACAACAACAAAAGAAGGCAAAACAAAACCAAAGCTGCAAAAAACCCATGAGTCACCAAAAAAAAAAAAAAATCCCCAAACAAACAAGGGGAGCTTTGATTTTTATAGCAGCATGTTTAATTCGTTTCATTTCTCTGGGAATTTGGTTTGTTTGTTTTAGGGATAATAAACACTGCGGGCTGTGGTTAATTCGAGATCTACAGCCTGTCCCCAGCGGGGCTGGGATGGGCTCACTGCTCTCCTGCCCTCGGGGTTTCCTCCTGGAGACCCAAACCTGGCTAATTCCGAATTTGGGCCTTTGGAAAACTCAGCACGGAGATGGTTAAACCCTTCACCTCTGCAGGTCTCCTCTGGACAGGGATAATAAAAATCAAATTAAAAGTGCCAGGAAAGGCAGGATGTGCAGGTGAGCCCCGCTGGGAGCACAAGGACACCGGGCTGGGGCTGGGATTCAGCGCTGGTTTTGGAGCTGGGCTTTGCAGTCCTGCCCTGGCTGGGCTTTGCCAGCTCTGAGTCATTTTCTGGCCTAACTCTCAGTCCCTGTTTGCTCCGAGGAGCCGCTGATCCGACCTGACGGGATTCAACAGCTCCATTACAAAGGATAAAGGATTGTCTTTAGCAGGAGAGAGAGACAGGAAGAGACAGAGCCGAGAGTCTTTAATCAGAACCCTGAATTAACCTTCCCAGAAGAGAATCCATGTGGACTCTGGCTTTTATTTATAAACCTCCTCCTTCCTCCAGGCTTTCTCTGCTCACAAGGAGAAGCAAGGCCATGGAGCGAGGCAGGATTTTGAGGATATCCTGGCTGAGGGGGTCTGCGTGGCTGTGCCAGAGAGCCCAAATAATGAGAATTAATTAAAGCCCGAAGCACAAATGGGCAAATACAACTCTTGTCCCATGAAACAAAGGAGAAATCTCATCAACATCTGTAGAAGGTGCCCCTGCTGAGCTCCAAGCAGCCTGAACTCTCTTCTCAGGACTTTTGCAAATAGAGGGATTATTTCCCCTTTATTGCATTAGAAGGGGGGTGGGAGGGTGAGCAATTGAGAAACGTCATTATGCACTGAAAGAGGAAATGATTCCAAGAAAAATGTATTTCTCCATATGGGAAAAGCAGGGCTATTTGAGACTCACACTGTGTTCTTCTTCCCCTGCCACTGGCAAAGGCTTTTCATTCCACTTGTATTTCATGTTTCAAGTGGATTATTTCCTCCCATTGATAAGGGGATAATTCAGTTAGGCCTTGCAGATAGTTATTTCTTTGCTCAGAAGGATATTTTGCATGCAAGGATCAATTTTTTTCCTCTTTTTTTTAAAAAAACACCACCTAGAGCCTGTGGAAATGAGATATATTAGCGAGGGGTAAATGGCTGATCACAGGGAGAGCGAGGGGCAAATTAAACCGTGCTGGGAGGAAAGCAATACTTTGCCCAGCCACGAGGACTTGGGGAAGTCAGTGTGTAATAAAGTCGTGTTCTGCCGCTTCAGGCAGCTCCTCTGGGTCCCTCAAGCCTCTGCTGCTCAGGCAACGCTGCTTGGCAACCAAGGAAACAGTGCAGGAGAGACAGCCCCAAAATCCCCTGCACTTCCCTTCTCCAGGGATTTTGGCTGCTGGATTGGCTGCCCTGGGCCTTGGGGCAGCAGGAGATGCCTCAGGTGGGAGCAACAAATGTTGTCACCCAGCCCTGGGGCCAAAAATGTTCCTGTCACCCCACGAATGTCCCATGGGGACATGGTGCTTTGGATCCCTGGGAGGTGAAGTGCTGGCATCAGGTGGCACCTGGACAGCAGCCAGAGGGTGCCAGGTGTGGGTCTGGACCCCTTGATCTGCACTGGGGGATGAGACCCCAGGGCAGGGCTGGCTCCTGGCCCAGTTCAGGATCATGTCAGGCCCTTTTTCCCAGGCATGGTTTGGATACAGGCACTGCTTTGGAGCCAGTTTAACCTCCTGGCATTTCAGTCAAGGCCCCTCAGGGTGACGGGCACAGACAGTGGCAGCTCCCGGGGCACATCTGGAGCCCTGGCTGGGTTTATCTAAGAGATAAAGCTCAGATTTGGCAGCGTGGCTGGCAGTGTTTCCATGGCCACTGTCCCCACAGCCCGGGCCCCACCGCCTGCTGCAAACCCTCCTCGGATGGTCCAGAGGGGAAATCCCAGAGGAATCAGCTGGGCCTGGTCCTGGCACGCTGCTCAGGGGTTCCTCTGACAGAACCAGCAGCGATTTGTCCTTGACTCGGGGCCACCTTTCGCAGCCCCGTGGCTCAGTCCAGCCCTGCAGCCTGAGGGGACAGCAGGGGCGGCCCTGTGGCACCAACACCATCCCGCTACCCAGAGCTTCCTGGCGCGCCAGCCTGGCCTCCCAGCCCGTTCAGACGCGTGGCTCTGTCCATGGGCGTTTTTGGGAGAGCAGAGCTCGTTCATGGCTCCTTCCCCGCGAGGAGCAGCCGCGCCTGAGGTGCGTGCGGGCCGCGCACAGGGCCCGTGGCTGTTTGTTTGCGCAGACCTCGATAGGAGCGTGCCAGAACCACTTCAGTGCTCACTGACGGGTCACCCACCCTCTCTGGCTCCAAGGGAGGTGAAGGTTGTCATTCACACCTCGCAGTTTAAATGCTCCACGTCCTTTTACCGACCCCCAGCTTTGCGCTTTTCCGGTGTGCAGCTGTTGATGCATCGAGTTTTGAGCCTGTTTTGTCGAAGGCTTCAATTAAACACCTCTGAGGACAATCCCTTGTTAGTATGAGACTGCTGCTGCTGCTCTCTTCAGCCCCTCCTGGCTACTTCTCTCTCGATTTGGGTGAATTACAGGAGGTTTTCTGAGCTGCATTCAAATGATGCTGGGTTCAGAGCAGCGCTCGGCGTTCCGGAGGGAAGAGCTGTGGCCTGGAATGTTAATGTGGGATGGCAGCTCCAGAGGAGGCACTCGCAGTGTGCTCTTCCCAGCCCTGGGATTGCAGCCTGGCTCTTCTCCCTGCCCTCAAACCACGTCCCAAGGACACCCTGCAGGTCACTCAGGACATGTGAACTGTCCCCGACCTCTGGGACACACCAGAGAATTCGTCCTCACTCCCTGAACTCTTAAAAACACTCCTGGCTGTGTGAGAGGGGCTCAGCTCTTCCCATGTGTGGCAGCAAATCCGTGTCAGGAGAGGTGGCCCAGCTGTGCAGCGCAAGGAAAAGCCAGTCCCCAGCAAAGCCTTTTAAACTGGGAAGTCTGGGGCATTTTCAGGGAGCTCCCAGTCCCTTCACTGGGTGTTTCATGGAATCCTGGAATGGTTTGTGTTGGAAAGGGCTGTAAATCCCATCCAGTTCCTGGGCAGGGACACCTTCCACTGGAGCAGGTTGCTCAGGGTGGCCTGGAACAGATTTAATCCCATCGTGAGCACCTAAACCAACCACTGAGAAAGATCCTTTTTAACAAGTGTGTGATGCTCCAGGAGGGGCAAAATGAGCCAAACTCCTGTTACAAATGAAAAAATGATTCTCTCCTATCATCCTGGAGGGACTGGGTAGATTTGTACAGCTCTCAGGGTTTGGGGGAAGCTCCTGTGTCCCTAAACCTCCTTCCACCACGAGAATTAACACAAGCAGAGGCATCACTCGGGGTCCTGCTCTCCCCTCCTCACCTCCCTCTCACTGTGGGTGAATTTTTGGGCATGTGGGTGTTTCAGAGGGACCCAGAGCCCCACCTGAGCTCGGGCAGGCTCCAAGTGTGTTCCCCAGAACGGTGTTCATTCGTCTGTTTGACATAAATACTGTTTTCAGGTTAATGTGTTTAACTTAATGAGGCATTTATTTGCAGTAGGAACTCTTTAAGAAGCTCTGTTTTCTTCCAGCGAGCTGAGCTGACGAGGGGATTAATAACAGGCTTGAACAAGCAGGCTAAGAAAATAAATCTACCAAAGTCCTCTGTGCAGGTTGTGAAGGATGCTTGGATTGATCCCAGCAAAGGCAATCATTTCTGACAGGATGGAGGGAAATAAAGCACATTCTCCTTGCCTGCACATCTCACTTGTTCCTGTCAGGGGCCATCTGCTCCCCCAGTGCTTCTCTCCCGACCTCGGGAAATGTCTGACCTGAGCTCAGCCAGCAGCAGGATGAGGTTTCTCGGGAGCCAGAGGGATTCCAGGATATACTGAATGGAGCCAGCAACAGAAGGATTTTTCCCAGCCCTTCCCCAAGCGAGGGAGTCGGGATATTCCCGATGTACAGGGACAGAGCCCTGAGTTCCTGCCCATCACTGGGCTGTGCACTGCTCCCTTCGCTCCCTGGCCAGACACAGCACAGCTACTCCAGACCCGCCTGGCCCAGTCCTGTGCTCTGGGATGGCCCTGCTGGAGCAGTGACCCCTGTCCCTGATCCCTTCCAGCCTGCCCCATTCCATGACTCCACAATTCTGTTTTCTGTGACGTCATTGCCCAAATAACAAAACTAACTCCTCAAGCCTGGAAGGTTTTTCCTTTCCCTTCAGTGTATAAACAGGGAGCTGAGAAACAAATGTGGATAAAGTTCATGGGCTGAGCTGCCTCACCGGGACATCTCCTGCTGGCTCTTTTAGGAAATCCCGATGTTTGCAGGAGTCCAGACAAGAATTGTTAAAAAGGGACCAAAACTTGGAAGACATCCCAGAGGCCTGGCCTCAAAGCAAGGATTTTTGTGGCTGGTACTGAGGAGGGGAGGGAAGGTGCAGCCAGACTGTCCCTTAGGAGATCCTTCAGTGCTGTTTTCCTCTGGTTCCAGGTCATTGCCCTGTTCAGCGTGTAAATCTTCTTCCCTTAAAATGCCGGGTTACGTGGAGAGGAACGAGCACAGCGAGGCTGCTTTAGCCTGCACTGGACATCCAAAGGCTTCCACAGGGGAACTTCATCAATATTAACTCAGGGATATGACAGAGATACAAAACTCTTTGTCCTAAATCGACTCTCAGATAATTTGCCAAACACAAAAATCATTGAGGTTAATCTGCCATGGAAAAATGCCATCTTTCTTCTTCTTACTGAAGCAAAGATTCCTCCATCCTTTGGGACCGGTCACAGGGCAGAGACTCCCCCAGTGCAGGACTCACCTGAACCCCAGGTGACAGTGAAACATCTGCAGCGAGAGAAATGCCCTGTCCAGAGGTGCCACCAGCCTGAAGGGGCTCCAGGAGAGCTGGGGAGGGACTGGGGACAAGGTCTGGAGGGACAGGACACAGGGAATGGCTTCCCAGTGCCAGAGGGCAGGGCTGGATGGGATCTTGGGAAGGAATTGTTCCCTGGGAGGGTGGGGAGGGGCTGGGATGGAATTCCCAGAGCAGCTGTGGCTGCCCCTGGATCCCTGGCAGTGCCCAAGGCCAGGCTGGAGCAGCCTGGGACAGTGGGAGGTGTCCCTGCCATGGCAGGGGTGGCACTGAGTGGGATTTAAGGTCCCTCCAACCCAAACCATTCCAGGATTCTGTGATTTAGAACCGGAGCTGTGGAGGTACCAGAGAATGCAGGGGTGAACCGTGTGGGGTGTGCTGCCTATGAGAGACTTTTGTGTGAGAGGTAGGAAACTAAAGGAGGAAAAAAAAGCACTTGGGAAAGATTTGCTGGTATTTCAACAGGGATAAAGCAGCCACATGAGAAACTTTCTTTGTTTACTCATCTTTTCAAACTCTCCCCCTCAAGTCAGGACATCAGAGTTCACCTCTGCCACCAACCTTGTGCTCACCTCTCACCTGGGGTTGCACCAGGAAGGCTCGGCCTGACCTCCCTTCCCTCTTCCCAGATTTACAGACTCCAGGCTTTCCTCTAAAATACAGTGAAATATCATAACCCCCCTGTCTGGGCTTGGCCCCTGGTGCTCACCTTTTCCCTCACCTGCCTCAATCCAGGTTATTTTCCACCTCGGAGTGCAGCTTTCAGCAAAGCCGCTCCCTGAGACCTCTCTCTTCATTACCTGCCTGTTGCTAATTAGATTTCCGCAGGTTTCTTTCTGCTCAGCAACCCTTAAACATCAACTTCCACATCTTTTAGTCCCTCCTGGGAACCTGTTGGCCACCAGGATTCAATCTGGTGGGTTTGGAAACATTTCAAACCCTGCAGCACGGCCAGGAGTCCATCTGTCAAGTGAGCATCTGTGGCTCACAATTCCAGCTGGTTTGTCCACGGAATACGGGAAATTTTAAATGTGCTGCTGCTTTTTCAGAGCAAAGACAGGATAAAGTCTTCCCTGATCACCTGAAATACGGCTGGAGCTGTCACATATCAGGGATGGATCAATACAGAACTCCCTGAATGTTGGCTTGGACAGTTTGTGGATTGATGGGATTTGCATTAGAGAGACATAAAGCACTTTAGGGAGGAGGAGTGGAAATTCTGCTACCAAAAAATAATAAAATATGCTCGAGGAACCTTTTAGTCTTTCTTGGATGCTTTCCAGCTGAGAATCCCAGTGTTTTTTATGGAGCAAGGCTCTGTCTGACAGAGCTTCACCAATCGATGAGAGTCTGCTCGGAGCCAAGAGGGAGCTTTGGTACCACAACAGCTGCAGAACCGGGGCACTGCTGAAATTTAGCACCGAGCAGGCCACAGAACTGGGGGCATTTCTGAAATTTAACATAGAACAGGCCATGGGATTGGGGTAATTCCTGAAATTTAACACAGAGCAGGCCATGGGATTGGGGGCATTTCTGAAATTCAACACAGAGCAGGCCACAGGAGGAGGGCACATCCTCAATTTAACACAGAAAAGGCCACGGGATTTGGAGCATTTCTTCAATTTAACACAGATCAGGCCCCAGGATTGGGGTAATTCCTGAAATTTACCACAGAACAGGCCATGGGAGGAGGGCACATCTTCAGTGTACCACTGGAGGAGAGCCCACGTCCTCGTGTGACCCTGGCTCAGGCTCCTGGGGCAGGACTTTGCTCACCCGAAGCAGCCCCTGGTGGGGTCAGAAGGGGCCCTGCTGTGGCCCCGCTCAGCCCCAAAGGTTTGTTCCCCCAGAGAAAAGCAGGTTAAGCCTCCTGGGGGGGTTACAAGTGCTCTGTGACCCCCACAAACGAGAGGGAGCTCAGAGCTGAGATCCTTACAGCAACCCCAAGGCTTCAAAATATCCATCTGAAAGATCCAAACCCCTCCCTGTGCTCGTTGTTCGTAGCAAATGGGGCTGCACCTGAATAAATCAGCACAATGCACATTTGGGCAATTTCACCCGGGATTGTGGGAAGGAAAGCATTAATTCAGCAATGGATATTAATGCTGGAAAAGAAGCAGCTCCTATCTGCTGCCTCAGTTGCAGACAAAATGCAATTCCTTGCAATGATATTATTCTGGATTACACGCTGAAGCACATTAACATATCCCCCAGTGTTTTGTGATCTCATAATGAAACTTCTATTACCAATCATCCATGAAAGAGACACTGTTGTGGGGGAAAAGCCCTCGGAGAGACTCCAGGCTGAGACAGCAGCACCACAGCAGGGTTTGAGAGCTCTTGGTGGGGTCACCACAGGACAAACAAGTGGGACAGGGAAAATTTACCCAATTTACCCCCTCCCCTCATCAGCCTCTTGCTCAGTGGGTGCTGAGAAGGGCTTTGCCTCTGCCTCCCTCTGCTGCACCCTCTGGGATGGCTCTGAACAGAGCAATTGGTGATCATCCCCCTGGATCGGGACATTTCCACTCTTCCAGGTCCATCTGCGGCTGGGGAGCAGCTCCTGCCCTGCTGGGTAAAATCCCCATGCGGAGAACGGGGGATTTGGACAGACAGCGGGCATTTCATGGGTTTGGGACTGAGCTTTAGGTACCAAACCTGGGCACTGCTCTGCAGCTGCTGCTGGTGGAGCTCAAGAGTTTGGGGACAAGTCATTGTGACAGAAAAGACGGCTGCAACTGGCAGGGAAAGAAGCTCAGTTGAGCCAGAGCTGCTTCCCTTGAAATGTGCTGTGATGCCTCGAATTACACCCATTTCAGCTGGGTTTGATAAGAATGTTACTGCAGGTTAAACAAATATCAAAGGATCACTGCAGACAGGAGCGAGCTGCATTGTTAGAACTGTTCTGGAGAAGATAATTACCTATTACATTGTAAACCTCACACTTTATTTTTTTTAAATAATCATTGTTTAAATACATTTACTGCCTTATTAAAAATTAACCTTTGGGAAGCATAATTTACTATAGAACTCTTGCGTGTTTGGAAACCCAGAAGGTGGGGAAATCTGCAAGTTAATGAGTCTGATTCTTCTCAGGTCTTGGCCACAGCCTCTCTCCATGAGCGGGGTAATCTGACTTTCTCTTTTGCCATGAGCAGCACCAGCAGCTCTGAGCAGAAGCTGTGATTCTGTTCTGATCCTTCCCAAAACCAGGCTGGGACTTCCCGATGCCAAGGACAGCCGTGGTCAGCAGGAACAGGGGCAGGAAGGGGCTGGGGACGGCTCCACACCAGGTGCTCCCCACCTCGAGGCAGCACCCGAGAAGGGCTCCAGCCCATGAGCATTTCCAGCATTAAAGGACGATGTCCTGGGCAGTCATGGGAGGGGTCAGAGGGGTCTCCGAGGTGCCCATTTTCCTCTCTGGAATCTGGAGCGTCCAATGGTAACTCTGTGCCAAGATGTGCCCCAGACCCTCAAGGGGAATCAGCTGATTCCCCGTGTCCCCCTACACCGAGTGCAATCCTCTGGAACAAGCCCAGAGATACCATATCCTGATCCACCCCAGGATATCCGCGGTCATGGAAAGAGCCAATCCTCCCCTCTGAAGGGAAGGGCTCCTTCCAGGGACTTAATTCCCTCAATTTGCATTTCCTGAAAACCTTCGTGGCTGAGACAGCAATTCCCTCCCAGGAGCTCGGCCTGGGGCACTGCATCCCTCAGATCCAAAGCCCTGGCAGGTGACAAAACATCTCCAGCTCCATGGGAAGAGGGGACCCTTGGATTTCCCTTGCAGGATCCGTGTTCAGCACGAGGTAAACGTGCCAGCAGTCCCTGAACTCTGAACATTCCTGCTTGGAGGAGGCTGTCTCATACCATGCAAATGCTGAGTAGTTTTTAATGAAACCCAATTTTGCCTCAAAACTGCAATTATATTATCAGCAGTTAATTATCACCTGCCAAACCGAGCTCACGCTGCCGCTGCCGTGGGGTTTGGTTCTCCCGGCGTTCTGTAGAGCTGAGTTCCTCGGTGCGGGATGAGGAGCCCTTTTTGTTGGGAGGTGTTCACGTTTGAGCTGCTCCCGTGGCTCCTGGGACGGCAACGAGCTTTGATTTCCTGGGAGATGACAGGCTCAGTGTTCCTGAAGTGGCTCATCCGGAGATCAGACAGCACAATGGTGAATATATCCTAATGACTGTTTGCATTGTGCTCTCGCATGGCTCAGACACATTTTCTCCTCAGGTATTTCGTAAACTATTTGTAGCTGTGGCTCTGTGCTGAGGCATCTGAGTGTCTCTGAGAGCTGCGTTTGAGGGAGCAGCTTTTGCTACACCTGAGCTTTCTTCATTTCTTCCAGAGGAGGACAAGGATCCTCAGAACATTTCAGCACCTTGGTTCTGTTGCAAATTCCATTTCAGTCCTTTGAAAGAGAACCAGAGTTTGGATGTTCCTCCTGACACTCTTCACATTTCATAAACAGCCTTTTAAACAGCTTTTCTCCTGGTTTTAGGGAAAAGTGAATACGAAAAACTGGCAAAAGCATAATGGCTCTTCACCAGGGGAGAGAGGGAAGGGAAGGGAAGGCGCGGGAAGGGAAGGCGCGGGAAGGGAAGGCGCGGGAAGGCGCGGGAAGGCGCGGGAAGGGAAGGCGCGGGAAGGGAAGGGAAGGCGCGGGAAGGGAAGGCGCGGGAAGGGAAGGGAAGGGAAGGCGCGGGAAGGCGCGGGAAGGCGCGGGAAGGCGCGGGAAGGCGCGGGAAGGCGCGGGAAGGGAAGGCGCGGGAAGGCGCGGGAAGGCGCGGGAAGGCGCGGGAAGGGAAGGGAAGGGAAGGGAAGGGAAGGGAAGGGAAGGGAAGGGAAGGGAAGGGAAGGGAAGGGAAGGGAAGGGAAGGGAAGGGAAGGGAAGGGAAGGGAAGGGAAGGGAAGGGAAGGGAAGGGAAGGGAGATGCTCTCCATTAGGACATTTCCCACACGGATGTGCTGAGCTCTAGGCCAGAGTCGATGTCCCCACGCCCGCTGTGACCCCTAAACCACCTTTGGTGCTTCTCACTGAGCAGGAGATCAGCACCACGATCTCTGCAGCAGCTGATGCTGCCCCTCACCCCACGTGGCAATAAAGGCAGGCAAAACCCATAAAACACCGCACAGTCACATTACAGGCTCTGCAAATCACCCTCATCCTGCCCGAGTGCACCCAGCGGAGGACATTTTCTCTTTCCTTTGGCAGCCTTTCTTTCTCGCTGGCCCGCAGTTCCCTTTGTCCGATTGCAGCCATTGAAATGAAGGATTTTTGCAGCTTGCATCTGCTAAGTACCTGCTCATTAACCAGCTGACACTCCCACTCCGCGCCGGGCAGGAATTCCTTTATCTGCCGTGATTGAGGGAGCAGCACTTTGAGGATGCACCCATAAATTCTTGCATTCATTTGAGTGCCGAGCAGCGCGAGCACAATGGGCAGACCGCGGCTGAGGCTGGGACAATAAAAGTGCCACCGCTGTTGATGGAAGCGTCATCCCGCCATCAGCACGGCCCGCAGCCGGAGCGGGTCTGTGTGAGCACAGCCACCCGTAAACACAGAGCCGGGGAGGTGCTGTGAAGGAGCGCGGACATTGCTGGGGACGCGGTCAGGGACTGAAATCCCTTCTCCTTCAGCTGCGGAGGGGAGCCGGGGCCTGCCTGCCCTGCCTTGTGGTGCTGCCCAGCCCCGCACCGCCCTCACGGGCTGTTTGTTTGATGCACCCGTATCCCCTCAGCCAGGCTGAGCGTGGGGCCAGCACGCCCGGGATGGCCCCGAGTGTCCCTCCGGTGCCAGCACCGAGTGCCCGCAGCCCCCGGGCAGTGCCCGCTCCGAGCCGGACACAGCGAGGCCCCACCACTGGAGCCGAAGCCCTACAGGAGCAGCTTCGGAGCTTTCCTCGGAGACAAACAGAGGGATATGGGTGCCTGCGGTCCCAGCTCAGGCAGCACTGGGTGCCTGGCCCGAGGTGCAGCTCCAGGAGCCCCGTGGTCACTGCCAGGGCTGCCTCCTCCCTTTTTGTCCCGCTGCGTTTCCAGGGACTGCACTGGGAATTAAACCTGCACCCAGCCTGACGGAGACACCAAACCCCGCTCTTGGAGCAGCAGGGAGATTCATGGAATCACGGAACCATTGGAGGTCACCAAGTCCAGCCACCCACCCAGCCCCACCACCACGGGCACCACTGACCGTGTCCCCAGGTGCCACCCCCGCGTTGTTTGAGCACCTCCAGGGATGGCGACTCCACCAGTTCCCTGGACAGTCTCTTCCAATGATTTCCAATCCGTTCTGTGAGGAAATATTCCCTCAAATCTCATCTAAACCTCCCCTGGAGCAACTTGAGGCCGTTCCCTTCCACCCTGGGCTGCTGCATTTCCTTTGCTGCTCCCTGGATGAACCAGCGGGGTCCAACCAGCCCACGGCCAAGGCTGGGCCAGGCTGGGGGCTTGGAGCAGCCCCTGGAAATATCCAAGGATTTCTCACTCACGGAGAGGCTGGAGCAGCCCCCCACACATCAGGATGTTTTTCTGGCTGTTTCTGTTCATGGACAATTCATTTAGGACAAAATTCCTGTGCGGGAGAACTTTCCCTGCAGACCGGAGCTGTCCACGCTAAACAAGGACAGAGTGGGAAGAAAAACAGGAGAGAAGCAGAGCAGCATGAGAATGAAAAGCGCTGAACTCCAGGCAGTCACTCTTATTCCTCATAATTCCAGATCAACGCCAGCATCTCCAATTTTCTGCGTTGTGCTGTAATTTCCCTTAATGCTGAATTAGGTCCTAATCATTTGTATAATTTGAAATATTTCTTTGGGTGAGCGCAGAGGGTTCTGCAGGGTATTCAGGGTTGTGGTTTTTTTTCTTTTTCCCTGGAATGTTTTTATGAAAATTATGCCTTTATAGGAGCATCCTTTACTTTAAAAAGGAGGGGAGGAGCATTATTACTTACATGGAGGGATAATGGGAGTGGAGCCATTCCGGCAATTTACTTTTCAGCTGAGGATTACATTAAACACTTCCATTGTGGTGCCCAGTCCCAATCACTCCTCCCCACCTGCTCTCCCACAGGTGTTGGCACTGAAGTTTTGTTCCAGTCACTTCTCCCAGCTCAAACGAAGCCCTCCAAGAGCAGCCGCCCTCCCATCGCGTGAAATTCTCCACCCGAAAAGCGCTGTAATTAACAACACTGCAGCCTGTGAGGAGCCAGCCCCGCGTTCCTGCGGGTGTTTTGCCCAGCCAGGGGTGGGGATGTCGCAGCGCTGCCTCTGAGCGGGTGCTGCACGCCGGGTTCCGCCCGCGGGGCACTGCGGATAATGGGATAACGGGATAACGGGATAACGGGATAACAGGATAACGGGAAACGTGTGAGGCTTTGCACCCCCAGCGTCACCTCCGAGAGCTCTGCAAATGCCAGCTCCGAGTCAGCTCCGGTGCTGCGGGAAGTTTTCCATTTATCAATTCCAGGCATTTTTCAGTGAATTCTTTAGCGCTGCCATGACCTCGTGCCCCCATCCTGTCACTTCACTCCGCTCCAGAAGGTCAAGGAAAAGTGAAAGAGGCTCCTGCAGGTTGGAGCCAACAGGAATGAAAGTTTCCACACCAGTTTTCCCTGCCTTTAGTGCACATGGGATTGAAGGAATGGGAAAAATCCCACCAAGGACAGGCCTTACCCAACCTGCTGCTTAGAGAGGATTTTCCTGTCCCAGGGATGTGCTGAGGCCACTCTGAAATCTGGGATTTCTCACCCCCGGAGCTTTGGGAAGCCCCTGCCCAGCACTGATGGAGGTGGCACCTCCCGGTTTGTGGCCGTGGCTCACCCTGGCAAAGTGTGGGAGCTGGGGAGGAGCTCATCCATGAACCTGCAGCATCCCACCCATCCCGGTATTCCAAGAGAAAAGGGATCTCCCTCACCTGCCCTGAGCTTTCCCTGGAGCGCTCAGAGGCACCTCAGACACGAAGCCAAATGCCCAATCCCTCCCTCATCCTTTGGAATTAAGAGCAGTTTTTCCTCATTTTACGAGTTTGGGAACAGCCACAGAAATCATGGAGTCCCAGGGAATTGGAACCTTCACCTTTTTCATCTTCTGGGGGATGATTTCTTCTCCACAGCTCAGCAGGAAATTATTTTTTATAAAGTGTAAACAAAATGCTCAGAGAGGATAAAAATCCCCTGGGCCTGAGCCCAAGCAGGGCACCAACCATCCCTGCTTTCATTTGGGCTGCGGATAAACTCCAACCTCATTTCTTATCTGGAAAGTTGCACTAATCCACCTTGGAGCCAACAATTCCAGTGGGGTAAGACACTGGAATCAAAGGCACTCTGAGGATTTGCACCAGCTGAAACCCACGGCAGACATGAGGTAATTGCAGTGAGAAGGGAATCAAAGAAATGCCTTTTTTTTTTTGTGCTGACAACTTTAAAACCACGCTTCTCATGTGTGAAATGAAAGATTTGTATAATTGCTCATCCTTTGAACTCGGGTTTATTAAAACTGTGACATGCACATTAAAATGAGATTATAGAGGAAGGGAGGAGAAACACAGAGTGAGTAATTGCCACATAAAGCAGGGACTGGGGAAGGGAAACAGCCGGGGTTGGTGGCAGGGCTGCTGAGCAGGGGATGCAGGGCTGGGGTAAAGTTCCTCTGAGGGCAAAGGCAAAGAAAAAAAACGTTTTTTAGTGTTTGCTGCCCTGCCAACACCATCCCTGAGGGAGGAGCCAGAGCCCGACCTGACTCCACATTCTGGGGGTGTTTGGTGCAGTTGGCTCCTGGTTACAGACCTGGCAACAGCCCACGAGGCTCCAAAGTCCCAAATTCAGGAGCAGCTGCACCTGGCCAGGGGTGTTGTGGTGACAAAGGGATGTCCCGAAAGCCCAGCAGGCTCGGGCTGAAAAATGCTGATATTCCCTTTTTCAGAGCTCTGGGAATGTTCCTGGCATCTCATGGGGAAGGAGCAGAGCTGGAAGGGCAGGGAATCCATGGAGTGGGGTCTGTCCCAGCAGCTGGAATGGGCAGGAGGTTGTCTGGCCCAGGATTTGGGAAGGAGCAGAGCTCCGCGGGTCACTGGCAGTCACTGCCAATGGAAATGTCAGCTCTGATCCCGGGGCTGGCCTGGGTGAGGGAAGCTCTGGGTGCAAAGCCGAGGGAATCGGTGGGATGGGATTTTCCAGGCCGCCTGCGGGGTTTGGGCACCGCGCTGTTGTCAGGCTGAGCAGGAGCTGCGTGTCCCTCTCCCTCGGGCAGGAAACGGGAGTTACCCGGCTGGGGTTTGCTCAGGCCCAGCCCGAGGCACCTTCCCAGGGCAGGGACCGGGGCTGGGGAGGGGCTGGAGCCCCGGGAGCGGCTGAGGGGGCTGGGAAAGGGGCTCAGCCCGGAGAAAAGGAGGATCCAGAAGGGAAAAGCTCTGCAGCAGAGCCTTCCCCAAACTTCCCTCACTTTCTTTTCCCCTCACGTTTTCTCCCACTTTTTGATTTTCCCCTCACAGCAAGGGAGACCCTGAGGGGCTGGAGCGAGTGCAGGGCAGGGAGCTGGGAAGGGGCTGGAGAATTCCTGAGGGAGCTGGGAAAGGGGCTCAGCCTGGAGAAGAGGAGGCTCAGGGGGGCCCTTGTGGCTCTGCACAACTCCCTGACAGGAGGGGGCAGCCAGGGAGGGTCAGGTTTGGGATCCCACACAAAATGTCAAACCCAGCCCCACAGCTGCTTCCCCATGAGGAATAAAAAGACAAAAGGGGAATTTGGTGCAGGCAAAGGAAAACCTGCCAGGGCTATTTGGGCTTCGGGCTCTGCTGCAGTGGTGTCAGTGCTGAGAGCGTTTCTCCAACGCCTGGGAAGGGTGGGATGGGGTCGGCGCTGCTGCTGCTCGGGACAGGCACCCGCAGACAGACAGGCCACTGCTGCTGTCACCTCGTTCTTGCTGTGGCAGAGTGGGAGGGAGGAAGGGAGAAAAGGGGAAGAAAGTGTTTAAACTGCCAAGCTCTTTCTTTAATTTTAAGTCTCTCCAAATCCCAGCTCTCTGGATTTACATGGCTTATGAACAGCGCGCGCCACGGAGCGGAACAAAAGCCTTGAACGCTGGGGATGGATCCTGAGTTACCCACAGCAGGAGGAATCCTGCTGCTGGGCCGGCGGGGCTGGAGCCCCGTGGCACCTCCGAGAGCCAGGATGGGGACAGGCCAGCAGGGAAAATGGGGAGGAAAACCCAAACCCCCTCCAAGGCAGGGCAGCCCTTCAGCTGAGGGATTTCTGTGTCCTCTGGGACTCCCCTCCCTCCCTCCCGGCTCTGAGGCAGAGAGGAGCTGCAGGGATGTGCCGGGGGGCTCTGCAGAGCCGAGGGAAAGGGATAACAGGGGGCAGGGAGGGAGAGGATCAGCGGCAAAGGTGGGGCTGGTGCAGAGGTGTCAGAGACAGGAGTGTCCCAGAAAAAGGAAGGGAGACTCAAGGGAATCCAGCCTGGAGCAGAGAAAGCTTTGGGGTGACCCCATTGTGGCCTCCCAGTGCCTGAAGGAGCCTCAGGGAAGGTGGAGAGGGACTGGGGCCAAGGGCTGGAGGGACAGGACACAGGGAATGGCTTCCCAGTGCCAGAGGGCAGGGCTGGATGGGATCTTGGGAAGGAATTGTTCCCTGGGAGGGTGGGCAGGGGCTGGGATGGAATTCCCAGAGCAGCTGTGGCTGCCCCTGGATCCCTGGCAGTGCCCAAGGCCAGGCTGGGAGCAGCCTGGGACAGTGGGAGGTGGAGGAAAATGAGGAAAAACTCCTTTATTTTGGGCATGACAGAGCCTTGGAAGAGGCTGCCTGGAGGAGGAGTGGAGGCTCCTGCTCTGGAGATGTCTCAGAGCCCTCCTAAGGTGGAGCTGCCTCAGCAGGGCAGGGACCAGGGGATTTCCAGCCCCATCCAGCCTGGAATTCTGTGCACATTTTACACTCCACTCTCACCGATGCTGTCATTACTGCCATTATTTGACAGATACTTTCTTCTTCTTTAACCCTTTTGCCCCGAATGTGGACTATAAAAAGAAGCTTTGTAATTTTCCTTTTTTTTTTTTCCCATAAAATTGCTCGGAGAAGCGAAATCGTTGTTATTGTGACTAAATGCTCTTGCTCTTTTTATGTTAAAAAAAAAAGTAAAAAAAAAATCTTTAACAATAGCAGGGAGGGCAAAATTGCATTTCTCTGCAAAGTGGCTTTGGTGTTTTAACACGCTGATTTTCCAGGAGAAAAGCTTTGGGGATCAAATGAATTTTGCCATCAGAGTAAGAGATCTGTCCTCAGATGGGGAAAATATATTTTAATTTGACAGAGGGCTCCGAGGGACTGTGAGAGAACCACAGAACGCATTTTGCTGGCAAGGGCAATCGGGAGCTGGAGAAAAGCACATTTCTGCAGGAGAACGCTGCTGGGGAGCTCTGGGCACAGCCAGCATTTGGGGGAAGTGACATTTTCCTGCCAGTGAGGCTCTGGATCATCATTCCTGGTTGGAATCTCCTGTTCAGACACGGGCAGCAGGAACTGGTAATCCTTTCACACAGGGATGAAGATCAGAAGCCACCACAACTTTTTGTCACCATCAGAAAGTGGTTTGGAGGTGGTTTGAGTTTGCCCCCCCGGGGTGGGTTTGGAGGTGGGGAGAGGAGAAGGGTTCTCCCCCTTTCCCAGTGTCCTGCTGGAAATGAAGGAGAAGGATTCTCCCCCTTCCCCGTGTCCTGCTGGAAATGAAGGAGAAGGATTCTCCCCCTTCCCCAGTGTCCTGCTGGAAATGAAGGACACTTTTCCAGGCTGCTGCTGCCCTGGTGACAGGGACATGTCCCCTCCCTGTTTCAACAAATCTTGGGATGGAAATTCCCCCTCCAGCTGGGCCCATCCCTCCCAGGCTGCTCCAAGCCCCAATGTCCAGCCTGGCCTTGGGACACTGCCAGGGATCCAGGGGCAGCCACAGCTGCTCTGGGAATTCCATCCCAGCCCCTGCCCACCCTCCCAGGGAACAATTCCTTCCCAAGATCCCATCCAGCCCTGCCCTCTGGCACTGGGAAGCCGTTCCCTGTGTCCTGTCTCTCCAGCCCTTGTCCATGGTTCCCACCGGCTCAGCCCGGCCTGGGAGCAGCCCGGGCTCATCCCGGAGGAGGAGGAATTCACCGTTATTGAGGAGTGGGGCCTTGGAGAAGGGAAGGGAAGCACCGGGAGGAGCTGCTGAGATAGGCTCGATAGAGAAGGTGCAGCCCCAGACAGAGGAACGGACACAGATCCCATTCCACGCTCGCCAGGAGCGAAGCGGGAGGAGAAAAGGGGTTGGTGAGGGCTGAGGGGGATGTGAGAGCACGGGGAGAGGCCCCAGCCCCTCCCTTAGGGACATTATCCCGGCAGCCTGGCGTCTCTTCAACCGGGATGAAAGGAAGAGCTCCGGATCCGCGCGTGCCCTGTCATCCCGCTGAATTCCCGAGTGGAAACGCGTGAAATGTGAAGTGAGAGTTCAGGCAACCGAGCGAGCCTGTAGAATGTGTGCTGGGCAATAATTAGCTAATTAACAGTCCTCTGCTTGGCTGCAGAGGAGTGTGCCATCCATTTCCCCTGGAGTGTGGAGCAATGAACCTGCGATGGATTCGGAACCCTCCCCATCTCTGCCAGGCCCCGGTGAGCGAGGATGAGCTGGCTCAGAGCTGGGAGGTCATCCCAGACTGCAGACGTGACCTGAGAGGTGTTCTCCAGCCTAAAAGAGTCTGGGATTCTCTGAACGAGGTCTTCAGGCAGCATAAAAGGGTTTTTCTGTCCGTGTCCAAGTGTCCAGGGCCAGGCTGGACGGGGCCTGGAGCCGCCAGGGACAGGAGAAGGTGTCCCTGGACTGGGTGGGCTTTAGGGTCCCTTCCAACCCAAACCATCCTGGGACTCCCTGATTCCCTGGCAGCATGCAGGGTGCTGTGGATGTGATTATCTCTGTGCCTTGTGGGGTCTCTAAACACGGACCAGTGCTTCCCTACAAATCAGAAAACCATGGATCATCCCGGAGCAGCCCCCTGTAATATCAATGGCAGCGAGCTGGTGCCCCCACCCCTCCCCTCACGTTCGTCACTGCTGTGGCACCGTGACACCGGGGACAAAGCCATCGGTTCCTGCTGCTGCTCCCCACCTCCCCCCGGGCCTTCCAGCAAAGCCTTGGGAATGATTAATTAAAGGGAAAAAACAAAAGACAGCGACTTAATTCAGAGGCACAACAGCTTTAGCAATGGAGCCCTGTTATTTGTCTGGCTTTTAATGGAGTTCTTGTAGAAACTCTTCATTTTCATACGAATGCAGAAGGGAAACGTCCCCTCGTGTGCCACTGGGACCGGGATAATTAATGGATCTAATGGGAAAGTTTAAGGTTCATTAGGTTTGGAATTTCGGCAGGTTTTTAATCAAGCATGTTCCAGCAAATCATTAAAAGCTAAACACAATTTGTGAAATCGCGCCGTGCTGGGAGCTGGCTGAGGGCAGGGCCGCTGGCACCGGTGGCACCTCTGCCGCCTGTCGCATCAGGCAGGACAGCCACGGGTGGCACAGCCCGATCCCCGCCTTTGGCAGGAGCAGACGGGGCTGGGCAGGGCTCGGTTTTCCCAATTATGGTGGCAATTAAGGGACAGCCGAGTCAAAGTCAGCGGTGTCAGGTGATGTCCCCTCTCTGCCATCAGCGTGTCACTCATCAAGGTGTTAATTACGGTACAACGGGCCTGTGGCAGCTCAGGCCCGCTGGGACATCCCCAATTCCCAGTTTAAAGCCTCCCGGGAATCCCCGGTCCCAGCAGGACGGAGAGGCTGAGCAGGGACTGCTGTCCCCACCCACAGCCCGGGACTGAGGCACCCAGGGAGGCTCCTCAGACACAGCACGGTGCCATCGGCGGGGCCATTATTCCTTTTCACCCATTTCACCAGCTGAAGGCTTTGGGTCATTCCTCATTCATAAATGCCTGGAATCCCAAAGAAAAGGGCTCTGGGAGCCGCTGTGCCAGCCCGGTGTGGCCCCGAGGGGGACTCTGAAGGAAGTTTGGGGCCGGATACAAACCCACAGCTCCCACAGGATCCTAAAGGCACAAACAGAGAGGAATTCTGTCTCCTGAAAGCCCGTGGGCATGTGGGGAACCTTCGGCAGAGCCCTGATGAACCAGGCTCCCCTCCCAGTTCCAGTCATCCCTCCCTGTGTTCTCTGCACCGTGTTCCTCAAGCTTCCTTGAAGCTTATAAGGTTTTCTTCCCTATTTCCTCGTCCCTTTTTCTCTTTTCTTTAGATGGAGAAACGCTGGGCCAGCAGGATTCCCCACGTTCCAGCAGCTCCAGCGGCATCCCAGGTAAGAACCACGGACACAGCGTGGCTGAGAGCTCAGCTGGGCAAGAGCAGGAACCCAAGCCCTGTACAGCATGAGTCAATCAGTGCTGGGTCATTAATTAACCCCCAGCTCCCCGTTCCTACTCCGCTCCAAGAGAGAGGCTCCAGCCCTCAGACGCTGCTCCGTCTTTCTGGGATCCAAACTGCGGGAGGAGAGGCTCCCCTGCCCCGCAGAGAAGCGGTGCCCAGGTGGATTCGTGTGCTCTGAGTGTTCAAAGAGAGGGAAGGGCAGAGCTGACGGGCTGGGAGGGAGCCTGGGGCTGCCCCTTTGTCCCAGCAGTGCCCGAGGCCAGGCTGGAGCTCCCTGGGCTGGTGGGAGGTGTCCCTGCCCTTGGCAGGGGGAATGAGATGAGTTTGAATTTCCCTTCCTCCCCCTGGCAAACTGTGAGGATTTACCAGGTGCCCTCAGCGCTGGTTTTCATCCTGCACCCTCCCGTTTCCAGCCCTGCCGTGACCCCTCAGGCAGATGTCAGCTCTCACTCAAACTTTGGCAACAACGTCTGATCTCTGTTTTATCAATTTGCTTTATTCTTCCCCGTCTCCTGCACGCGTTGCCATCCATCTGCTGGAGCCTGGGATCAGAGCTCGAGTTCAGCTCCAAATCTGATTGCCCCAGTCCCTTCTGGCACTGGAATGTCTGGGGCAATTAACCAGGCTCGACAGAGAACCTCTTCCCGTGCCAAGCTTTAATGCTGAGCAGCAATATTTGGGTTTATAAACCAGCAATTACCACGGGTGGGGAATGCTGAACATCAGCACTTGGGTTTATCCCAGCTGGATACCAGTGGGGCGTCTTCATTCCCCACCCCCAGCACTTCATCTTGCCACGGAAGAGGAATAAAAGAGATTAAAAAGAAACATTTTTGCAAGCTCTGCGGAGAAGGAAAAGGCTTTTTTCCTCTTTGCTCCCCTGCTTCTGAACCCAGACCTCCCCAAAAGCTCTGCATGGCCCTGACACCCTCCTGGAGGTGCCTTTTAAATTGCGTTTCTTTCATGTCCCACTGAACCAAACATCTCTGGCCTTGTTTCTGTCACAGGAGATGAGAATTCCCAAGGATTTATTGTGGCAGTGACCACCCAGGTGCCACTGAGGAGGCAGCTGAGTTTATTCCTGCTTTTCATGTATTCCTTTAATGCTCCAAAACGTCACAAAATGGGTTCAATCCCTATTTTTAAATATATCGGAACAAATCCCACTCTGCTTTTGGGGTTTGCAGCTCTCCATGGAAGGCCCAGCCCTGGCTCCGGCTCCTCTTGACTGCGGGGTGAGGATGCTTTGATGCCTCTGTGTTTTCCAGGAGCCAGGAATTTGCTCCACCACCTGTTGGAAATGGGGCAGGGAGTGGGAACTTCTGATGGATGTGACTTTTCCAGCCGTGCTCGTTCCATCACTGTGATCGTTCCACAGCTTTAGGAGTGTTAAAACCCAACTTTACACGTTTTTGGAGCTTCTGCAAACGGGGTCTGTCTGATTCTGTAATAAAAGCACATCCTCTGCCCCAAAAGTTCACGGCCTCGGTCATTTTCACAGCTTCTTGTTTGTTTTCCCCTGGTTTAGGTCGCCCTCAAGTCTCAGCTTTGTCCCGAGTGCCATCACAAATGTCATTAAACATCCCTCCCTCAGTCAGATTCCACACCCACCCTCCTTCTCCCCACAGCACCTTCTCAAAAACGTGAAAATCAGCCGTGATTTAGGGGTAATTTCACCGGTTTTGACACCGTGTTGAGCATCTGCTCTTTGATGTGCACTTCAGCAGCGGGGAAATGTAACTTTAACAGTCCCTGTAGCATTTCCAATTACTTTTGATTATGAAATTGGGGGGAATTCAGTGAACTTTGCCAACCTGCTTTTGATGGGTTTCATGGCTTTTATATTTCTGTAAATCGGGAGATTTGTGGGAGGAAAAGATCTGGTTCCTGATGGGGCACGGATCAGGCAGCGGGAATGATGTCATTTGTCCCGACACAATGGCTGTTCCCTCTCTAATTGCACGGAATCAGCCTCCCTGATGATGAAACACTTTCTCTGACACCGAGCATGCACAAAACCCAGAACTTTCCACACTCATCCCAGGAAAGGAGATGAAAACTCTCAATGCCGGCAGCAGGGAAGACAGAGATCTCTCAGTGTGAGGGTTATTCCTCTGCTCTCCTGCGGGACAAGGGTAAAAATCAGAATTAGGCAGAATAATAAAGGCCTAAAGGAGCCCCATGAAAAGCGCCTGACCCGAGGCAGCTCCTGGTTCTGTGGAGCTGTTTGTGCCCTGGGAATGCGGCTGGAGCTGCTGGGGGGGGCACCGAGGGGTCACAGCCACGGGGACAGGGACAGCGTCCCTGAGCCAGGGCTAGCCGGGGGCACCCAGGGAGCTCATCTGGGCACAAATGGGCCTTCCCTCGGTGACTGCTCACAGTTGTTTTCTATTTATCCTCCTCCCAGAGGGGGAATGGGACAACAGAGCTCTTCCAGAGGCTCCAAAGGGGATGTGAGACTGTCAGGATGGGCTGGAAACGTCCCATGGCCAGGATAGAGATTAAAATGTGCTGCTGTGACTGTAGGATGGGCTGAAAACACCTCACAGCTGGGCCAGGGATCAAAATGTGCTGTTCTGAGTGTAGGACAGGCTGGAAACACCTCACAGACAGGATAGGGATCAAAATGTGCTGTTCTGGCTGTCAGGACAGGCTGAAGTCACCCCACAGCCAGGCCAGGCCTCAAAGAGCCTTGGCCCTACACAGACAGGGATGTTCCAGCACCCCCGAGTTCCTGCAGGAGCTCCTTTTCCCAGCAGTCCAGCCCAAAAAGTGGGATAATCCGGGGAAAGCAACAGGAATTCCTCGCTCCTGGCCTGTCAGGGCACCACGGTGCCCACAGAGCAAACCCCGAAGCAAAGGCTCATGAAAGAACCTCTCTGGGGTGTGTGAGAAGCCAGAGAGCTCCTGGCCCCAGCAGCAAATCCTCAGTTGTGGAGATTGCTGCCCTGAGAGGCTGGGGCTGCTCCCAGGTTGGAGCTGGGTGCGGTGTCCCCGTCCCCTCCTGCACGCTGAGGTTACACCCAATTTCCCAGGTCCAGTTTCGAATCTGAAACTGCAGATTCTGAAGTGGGAAGGAAGATCCTGGCTCTTTTCTCTTCACATTTGGCCCCAAAACTCCGTATTTCACTGCCCTTAGGATCCTTCCGCTATCTCCCCTGCTTAAACAAACACAGCATTATTTTCCTGCAGGGGTCAGGAGCTGCTGTGTAAAATAGGAATTGTCGTGTGCAATGGCACATGTCTGCTGCAATTCCAGTGCTTCTCACCCTCCTGGGCATAATTACTGGGAAGAATGAAAAAAAGGTTCCTTGGAAGCTCGGCACAATTCACACCCCGAGCCCCTCCTGGTGCAAATGAAAGCAATTTCATTGCTGTTCCACTTCTGATCAGCGCGCAGCAAATCAAATATCAATCAGCCAAAGCTTGGGTGATCCAGGAGCTGATTCCAGAGTGACACTGCCTCGGTAATGAGCCCCTGCGTGGCACAGAGGAGCGGGAGTTATTGAATTCCAGGAACAGGCAATTTGTCCCTCTCGGAGCCACTCCAGTCTCGTGTCCCTCTGTCACTGCTGAGTGCCGCTGACTGGCACGGGGAGCCGGGCTGGCGCAGTTTGTTCCTCCTGATTATCTCGGATCCCCGGGGGCTGCGGGCACAGAATGTGACAGGCGAAACCTGCAGCGATTTCCTGGAGCCTGGGCAGGGTCCTGGCTGGGGACACAGCCCGGCGGTGCCACGTTAATGCTGCCACTCGGGAGCTGCTGCACAGCCCAGGGCCCCGCGGGGCACAGATGTCCCTTCACGGGGATCACAGGCACCGGCTGATTCCGTCAGGGCCCGGCAGCTCTGAGTGGTGGCTCGGTGCTCAAAGGACCAATCTGACACCAAAACAGAAAAAAAACCTGCCCAGAGGCGTTTGCTGCTCGCTGTTTTTCCATCGGCTCGGCCACTTGGCTGCTCTGGGTCACAGGGCTGGGAACAGGGAGAGGGACCAGGGTGAGCGAGGGCAGAACCTGGGGCTGCTTTTGCAGATCTCATCAGGGACACCACGGCTGCAGCCCCAGGGCACAAAGCCTGCTCTGGGGTGGGCTGAGCCTGGTGGCTCCCCTGTCACCCTCCTTTGGCCCTTTGTGCCACCTCAGCCCCTGTCCTGTGCTGCTCAGAGACATCCCCTTCATCCCCTGGTACCTTCCTGGGCTGCCCCTGGGTCCCCAGCGTGTGTGGTGTCCTGCCCTCGGGGTCTGACGGGTTCTGCAGGGCCACGAGAGCAGGGTGAGGGCAGCAGAGGAGCCGCTCTCTCCCACCACTGCGCTTCCAAAAGAAAAGGGGGAATTTTGTCACTCAGAACAATTCCCTGTTCAAATTCCCACTCACATTTGTTTGTTTAATTCCTCCTGTACCTATTCTGGTTACTCTGATGTGATTTTTCCTACCTTTCCTTCCAGAAATCCTGGGAGCTGCTGCGTGTCACGCAGAGCTGTCACCCTCTGTCCCCAGCAGCTCAGAGCCCTGACAGTGACACCTGAACTCGCCCTCATCCCCTTCTCCTGCCGTGCCCCGGCTGCAGATCCCGACATCGGTGATTTGGGGTACAAACGAGGGGATCCCTGAGCTCCCAGCTGCCCCTGAGAGCAGCCTCGTGCACACGTGGAGCTGCCAGAGCATGGCTGGGGTGGCCCAGGGGAAGGAATAAATATTTATTTTGGGCAGCCCTGCCGTTGTTGTGATCCTTGTGTTGTCTCCATGTCACTGATAACCCACCCCAGCAGGATGCTCCAGGTGTGCTTGAAGCCAGCATTCAATGTGGGATCCTCAGGTCTTCCCAAATTCTGTCACCCCAAGGGGCTGAGGAAGTTTATTGAACCACCTGTCCTTGACACCCATGCTTTACTTCCCACTCTTTTCCCTCCCTGCTCTTTTAAAAATCTCTTTAGTGATTTAAAACTCAGGACTGTTTTTCTCTTCTTATCAGGTTTTTCACTTTAACCTCTCTGCTGTTCCCCTCTGAAGCAGATCAGAGCTTATCAAAGCTGAGATCTCCTCTCCGGCAGGCTGGGCCTGTATTTACAGCCAGTGGGCCAAAGCTGACAGCTGAAAATGCCTTTTTTTCTGAGCTGATCAAGCAGTCCTGAGAGCCTGAGAGCTGCTGGGGGGAATCCAGCGGGGCAGGGCACACCCGGGGGACACCGAGGGACACAGGGAAGCCGCTCACAGGGACAGGGATGTGAGAGGCGACCTCTCACATCCCCCTTTTTGTGCTATCCCAGAGCACCCCTTACAAACTCTGTTCTCAGAGCAGGACTGGAGCAGAAATCCCAGAAACTTCCACTGGGAATTCTCTCCCCATGTTTTCTATTTAGAAACTTCAGGTGAAGTTTTAGTTGAGCTGCAGGATTTTGACACAATTCCCAGCGAGGGCAGCTCCAGCCGCAGCTGTTTCAGATCATTTCTGTGAGGTGCTGCCCCGGCCGAGGGGTCAACCCTGGATAACTGGGAAAGGGAAACCCCAGGTCTGGAACACCTGAGACCCTCAGCCGAGGCAGAGTGGGGGCTGTTGTCAGAGGACAAAAAGGACCTTGGCTGCCCCAGGGCAGACACAGCCCGGGAGATGCTGTGCCCGCCGTGAGTGAAGGGCTCGAGGTCCAGTCCCTGTGCACATCCGTGATTCCCGCAGGAGCTGCTGCTGCTTCCAGCACAAACCAACCCTCACTGCCCAGGGCTCCAGAGCCCCATTCCCAGCACGCCCTGCCCTCTCCGGGAAGCTCCAGGTTGCCCACAGAGCCCAGCTGGGATGTGCCAGGATGCTCCTGTCTGCACCTGACAGCTCCTGACGGCGTTTGGCCATTTGCTGCTGTTTCAGCTGCACTTGGCAGGTTTGCTCCTCTTTGAGCGTCCCCAGCTCGGGCGCTCCCGATGCAGATTGAGATGAGGCCGATTTCCATCGTTCCAGGCCTGCCATCGATTTTCCTCCGCGGTGATTTGTGGCTCCCCTGCAGCTGCACCTGTCTGACAGAGATCTGGGGTTAACTACATCCCTTCGCAGGCTCACATCCTCCTCTCGGTGCAGAGGTCTCAGCCGGCCTCTGGTTCACGGCACAGATCATTATTTTCAGCTGCTTTGTCGTTTTGCAGCTCGATGTCTGACGAGTTTGGGCAGCCCCTGCGAAGCTGCCGTTACAGCAGCCCGCCCGTGGATCCATTCACCGGCCCCGCGCATCCAGGGAATTTTGCTGACATCTTCCCCCTCTCGCTCTGGATGGTTGGCACTGCAGAGCTGCCTTTTGGAATGCACACAAGTGGAGCTGATTTTCAGGCTTGGCTGGAGGATCTACATCCCAAGTTGGGGGTTTTTTGGTTTTTGGTTTTTTTTTTTTTTGGTTGTTTCAGTGTTTTAACATCCCGCAATTAACATGGATAATCTCTTCTGAAGAGCTTTTGTCTGGGAGACAGATTAAATAGGAGCAGACCCTCCTAAGCACTGCGGGAGCAGCCTCTGTGGAGGATTCGAGAATGAAGAGTAAGAAAAGGTCAGATTTCTGCTGGGGCTGCAATCAGTGCGAGTGTTCCCTTGAAGACTGAGTTATTAAAGGTCCTTTGGCATCTAAGGTTGTCAGATTATTTCACAGAATCCTGTCCTGTGTCTGAGGCACGTCCAGCCCTTCACAAACCGGGTGGCTCAGGAAATGTGCCCTTTGTGAGAGGTTCCTGTGTCCAGCCCAGGCAGCGGCTGATTCCCAGGAATCCTGAGTGAGGACAGGTCCAGCTCCCTGAGCAGAGTGGTGCTGATGGATTTCCCCTTTTCCACCTGGAATGTGGGAGATTTGCTTCCAAAATTCAGTCTGTGAGCACAGCCAGGCCCCCAGGGACAGAGCACAGGGTTCCAGAGCTGAATTATCCCACCTGGATTTGCTTCCCGAACTGGCAGTTCCTCCCATCAGCCCTGGTGCTTTCTGTCCCACTTTTACCCCTTCCAACCTCTCCTTTCCCATCTCTGGCGTTGCCCTGTGGGTGTTACAGGAGGAACTGTCGGATCCTCACATCATTAATAATTTTCAGAGCTGGGGAGCTGGGATTTGATTGATTTTGGGGCACACCAGCCTGCAAATGGGTATAAAATCCCAGACTGGTTTGGGTGGGAGGGACCTGAAAGCCCATCCAGTGCCACCCCTGCCCTGGGCAGGGACACCTCCCACTGTCCCAAGCTGCTCCCAGCCCCGTCCAGCCTGGCCTTGGACACTGCCAGGAATGGGCAAACTGGGCAAACTGGTCTGCCAAGGCTGGCAGGAAGACCTGCAGGGCCGAGCCTGCCCAAAGACAGGGCACCCTCACTTCTGGAAGGTGAGTACAGAGCACTAAAAGCCAGCCAAGTAAAAAGATCCACGAGGAAATTCCTCCTGATGCCAGCCTGACCCTCCCCTGGCACAGCTTGAGGCCATTTCCCCTTGTCCTGTCGCTGATTTCCTGGGAAAAGAGGCCAAGCCCCCCTTGCTAAAGCCCCTTGGGGTGGCTGGGTCGTTGTTCCTGTTGCATGAGAGCCACGTCCAGCCCACGTCACCGAGCCCAGCTCCATGGGATGAGCGGCACAAACCAGCTCTGCTGTCATTCTCTAATTGCAGGGTGATCCGTGGCAGAATCAGAGCTGACAGGGCCCCTCTGTCTCCGGCGGGCTCGGCTCCTCCGCAGCGAGCGGGGTTTGTGCCGTGATTGTTTCACTCCCTCCCCTCCCAGTCCCCTCTTTGCTCACAGAAATCATTGCCCATGACCAGCTGCTCTCTCCTGAGGAGGAATCCCCGTCTCTCCTCGAGAGCCAGAACTTTCTAAGGACAAAAAGGGGTGAAGTTCCCCCCAAAACCTCCCTCAGCTTTGGGTGCCACCCTCACCCCAGCCTGGACTGGGGCCAACCCCTCTGGTTTTGCTCCAAGGCAGAGAGGAGCGGGGGGAAGAGCAAACCGAATTTGACAAACGATGTTCTTTATTAATTTACATCCAATTAGGATTAATTAACTGCTGGCTGAAGTATCACCCCATGTAATTATGTATCACAGTAAATAATCCGGGCTGCTGGGGGGAGGCAGAGCAGGGAAACTCCTCCAGTTGTGGTGGGATGGTCCTTGCACACCCTAAATCCAGCTCCCAGCACGGATCCAACCCTTCCCTGTCCCTCTCTTCCCCAAAAAGGGAATGTTTGCACCAAATCCTCACCCTTGCTGAGATCATCAGGTCGGGATTGCAGGACTGGGGAGGCTCAGGGAATGCCCCAGTGGCCACCAGCCCCTCTGAGGACTCCCCAGTCTGGGATTTCGGATTTTCTCTGCTCTTTTGAGACGCGTGGAGCCTTTCCCCACGGCAGGCCAGGGCAAGCTGAGGGGGAAAAGTGCAGCCAGAAGAGCGAATCCTTTTAAATTTATTTTTTAAAGTGGCAGCAAAGGTGTAACTGAAATTCCACTGGGGACAAACGATGGCCGGGAGGGCCAAGGTGAGGGCCAAGGTGAGGTCAGTGGGGCTCCAGTCTGGGGGGTGTTAAGGATGGTCTAAACAGGACAACAAAACCACAAATACCAGGGAAAAAAGGCTCCTTTTAGGAGAGGGAAAGCAGGAAGGAACACACAGCGTCAGGCTGGTTCCCCAGCGAGCTCCAGCCCTTTGCTCTGCACATCCCTGCTTGATCCTCCCTGTTCCGCTGAGCAAATTCAGTGTGACACGCACAGAGAGGCCGCTCGCGGGAAACGGGCAGATCCTTGTCAGGTTGTACAAATGGATTAGCCAAAGTGACACCGTGTGGGAGGCAGCACCATCCGAGGAGGAACAAAATCACCTCTCCCTCACAAGGTCTGGGTTTCACCTTCCATTCCAATTCCATTGGAAGTGGCATTGAGGGTAATGGACTTGGTGAGGTGTTAAACGGGAGAGCACAGGCGGGATGAATAATCCATGAGTGCTGGTGGTGTCAGCGCAGCAGGAAGAGCCCGGGGCCGGGAGAGGCTGCAGGATTGCTGCGGGTGCAGAGGGTAAAAAGGGCTTTCTAATAACCCAAAATGCGAGCTGGAGCCGTACTTCGAGTGCCTGCTAAGAGATGAGCCCAGCTGAAGGTGTTTTAGTGTTGGAAAGGTAAAACTGGGCAGGTTTGAGCCCAGAACTGCTCTGTGGCTGCTGAGCTGCTGGCGAGGGGCTGGGATCTGGTCCCAGGTGGAATTGAGGGGGGCACAGGAGGAACCAGGGCGAGGTTTATTCCCACAGAGCCCATTCCTCATGCCCTGTCAGGCCAGGATGGATTCCTGTCTGTCCTGGACAAAGTGAGACCGACTCTCATCGGCCTCTGAGCCCCTGTGGCCTGCCAGGGGTGGGGACTGGGGGTGCCCTTGCCAGGAGCAGACAGCTCCCACCACGTGTGACGATGACATCCAGGATTTTCCTGCTGTGTCCAAGCAGCGTCTCCTGGGTCAGGGGGTTTGAACAACGCTCTGAGGCACAGGGTGGGACTCTCGGGGCTCTGCAAAACCAGGGGTTGGGCTCAGTGATCCCCGTGGATCCCTTCCAGCCCAGGATATTCCACAGTCCTGTGAGTTTTCCACTCCCAGCCCCAGCAATTCCCGGTTATCCAAGGGGTCAGGGAGACAGCCTCAGTCTGGCCATGCCCTGTGACCCCCTGGCTTTGGGGACAGGGGGAGGGACAGGATCTGCTCTGTCCCCCCAGACTCCACCAGCAGCTCCAGGGCCCTGCTCAGCAGAGCTTCCCTCCACGAGAATAATATTATTATTCAGAATAATTCTTGTTCTGAATGCCCAGCCCCGTCCTTTCTGTGAGCACCCCATGGAAGGGGGAAATGCAGCCTGGAATATTTCTATATCCGAGTGTCCTGAAGAGGAATGTGTTTATATCCAAGTGCCCGTGGATGGGGGCTCTGCCCGGCCCGGCCCAGCCCAGCCCAGCCCATCTCCCTGCTGGCATTTAATGCCTCCCCAGTCCGTGTTTAACCAGAGCTGGGATCGCCCCCAGCCCTCCGGACGGAGAGGATTTACCCTGCTCCAGCCTCGAGGCCGAGGAGGGAGAGCAGCGGGGTCCCCGCAGCCCCGGCTGCACCGACCACGAGCGCTGTGAGGAGGCTTCCATCGAGCCCCGGCTCCTCCTGCCCCTGCTCAGCCCCGGCTCCAGCTCCTCCTGCCCCTGCTCAGCCCCAGCCCCAGCTCCTCCTGCCCCTGCTCAGCCCCGGCTCCTCCTGCCCCTGCTCAGCCCCGGCTCTCCTCCTGCCCCTGCTCAGCCCCAGCCCCGGCTCCTCCTGCCCCTGCTCAGCCCCGGCTCCTCCTGCCCCTGCTCAGCCCCAGCCCCGGCTCCTCCTGCCCCTGCTCAGCCCCAGCTCTCCTCCCCTGCCCGGCTTGTGCTCTGCATCCCTGCCCGCTGGGATCCCTTGGAACCGCGTTTCCCTCCGGCTCTGCGGTTCGGTGTCACCGCCGTTCGATGTCGGGGCAGCCCGTGCCTCTCCAGGCTGGAATTCCGAGCACTCCTGCCGGGAGCGGTTTCCCGGGAGCGCAGGCACGGCTGACTGCTGCCACCCCAAGGCTGCAGCCATTCCTGATCCCAAGGATTCCGTCATCCTCTGGCAGGCGAAAGGGGTGCAAAAGCATCTCCCGGCCCTCATCTGACCCACGGGACAAGGCCACAGAAACATTCCTTCCAAAATCCGGGGGCAAATCCTGCCTGAGGCTCCTCTCGCTGGAGAGCTCTCCCAGCTCCCGGAACGCTGGCCCTGTCAGAGGAGCTCGGGGGGATGATTCCCTCACCACTCATCTTTTGACTTCCCTGCTCCACACGGGAGCCCAGTGGCCGGCCTGAGGTGGGAATTCAGTGCCCCAAGTGCTCTGGGAAATGTGGCCTTGGGTCTTCCATTTTCTGCCTGTATGAACCACAATTCTCAAATTATCTTTTATTTCCTTTTTAAAATGTTATTTCTACAGCAACACCACTCCCTGTCCTCATTCCACTCTTTCCCATGGCTTTAAACCGTGGGGGATCATCACCAGGGCACCACACTGGGAATTCTCCTGTCCTGGGGATGGAAGCCCCTCCAGGCTTCAGGGAAAGTTTTCCTCTGGCAACAAGGGGCTGGCAACCCCATCCAGGCAGAGAGGGGCCAGATCCCCCCAGGGATAAATCCTTGGAGTTCTGGGAGCTCAGCAGAGCTGCACCACCAGCACGGGCCAGGGGATCAGCCCAGCAAACCCAGGTGTGGAATTTGCTCTTTCTCAGCTGCTGCCATCCAGAGCTCCGCAGTGCCCGTGGTCCCTGGAGCCCAGGGGAGGCTTTAAATCCATAATCTCTGTATTAAAGCCTCTGCTGGAGAGACATTTGTCCTCTAACTGCATCATCAGCCGCTCAGGAGACAGAGAGCCACAGCTTTCTCACCTCGTGGTTGCTCTGCTAGCGCTGGTGGGAGTTGTTCATCTTGGCCCGGCTCCCTGGCAGGTGTGAAATGAAAATGTGCGCAGGGTCCTCTTCCGGAGGTGAATTACCCCCATCCTTCAACCAAAATAACCAGAAAGGACCTTCTGAACCAGTCCCTGGCAATCACAGGAACAGGGAGCTAAAAATTCCACTCCGCTCGCCCTCACATCATCACTGCCCTGAATTAAGATGAAATCCCTTCGTGTCCCAAGGCCAGGAGCTGTTCAGACTCCAGGAGGGCCGGGAAGCCTGGCTGCACTGCCCTGCCCTGGTGGGTACCTGTGGAAGGAAATGGATGTGGCCCCACAGCAGCACCGGGCTGGGGCTCTGCAGAGTGAATTTCCCTGCTCCATCTGCAGCTCGATTCCCTGGAATCATTCCCTGTTCCAGCCCTGGGGATGCTCCAAGGCCGCCCCTGATTCCCTCCATACTGCCAGGCGCTGCTTCCAGCAGGGCAGGAATTGGCTGTGAGTGTGGAATTCGGGGTCCTGGCTGCTCCCAGGGATGCGGAGGAAGGGCAGGGATGCACAAACAAGGCCGACATTTCCCCTGGCGCGTCCGTGGGCTCTGTGTTGTTCCCAGGGCCGCAGAGGCAGCGCTGGCTCTGCCCATCCTGTCGCTGCCACAGCCCCGAGCCCAGCAGCAGCCCCAGGGTGGGTGTGAAGGAGAGGAGATTTATTTCCCTTCTCAACCCAGAAACTCCTCCATATCCTAGGAAAGAGAGAGGAATCTCTGCTTGGAATGCACCAGGAATCCTTCCTGTGCCAGGCCTGGAGTCGAACACCAGCAGCACCAAATCCCCTCCGTGGGGAACTTCTCCCAAACTGCCCACAGCCAGCTGCTGCTGCTGGTCCAAAGGAACAATTCCTGCCCTCCCAGCAGACTGCAAATCTCTTTTCCCAAATTCCACAACATTTACTGAGGCGTCTCCGCTCCTTTTTCATAAAGAAAAACATTTCTTGTCCTGTGGGCAGCAGAGAGAGAAAAGCTGTCACACGTGAAGAGCTGCAGCCTTCGTCCGAGGAGCTCCTGATTCCTGCTTGGAGCTGCCTGGGTGGCTTTGGGCAAATCCCCCTGTCCAAGGAGCTCCTGATTCCTGTTTGGAGCTCCCCAGGTGGCTTTGGGCAAATCCCGCTGTCCAAGGAGCTCCTGATTCCTGCTTGGCTGCACTTTTCCCCCTCAGCTTGCCCTGGCCTGCCGTGGGGAAAGGCTCCACACGTCTCAAAAGAGCAGAGAAAATTCGAAATCCCAGACTGGGGAGTCCTCAGAGGGGCTGGTGTCCACCTGGGCGTTCCCTGAGCCTCCCCAGTCCTGCAATCACAACCTGATGCTTGGAAAGGGTGGTCAGGGATTGGAACTGCCCAGGGAGGTTTGGAGTGCCCATCCCTGGAGGTGCCCAAGGAATTCCTGGACAGGCACTCAGAGCTCTGGGCTGGATCAGTCACAGCTTGGATTTGATGATCCAGGAGCTCTTTTCCAGCCTAAACAATTCCATGATTCTGTGTCTTCCACACCTCCCCGTTAACCAAACACCCCTGGGTGCCTCTTTGGATTTTCATCTCGTTTCCCAAAATTCCTGACCCGACCACGGATCTGTGCCTTGAGCCCACACGCAGCCAGCCTGAGCCTCACCGTGCATCCGATCCCGCAGCATATGGAGAGACAATTCCAGGCCATCTGGATCCTCAGCACCATCAGGTGCTGCGCTCGTGACACCTGTTGGGAAGCAGGGTAATTAAAGGGGGGGCTGAGATCTCACTCCATTTTATTATTGCTGCATTTTATCAGTCCCTGCTTGTCCCTTCTGGCTGCAGGACCAAAGCCCTGCTCTGCAATTTGCCGAACAAAACCCATCTGCACCGGGCAGAAATAAAGAGGAGCGGGGCCTCGCAGCCAGAGCAGATGTTTTTCATTAGAAAATAATTTGTCAAAAGGTAGAGAGACTCCTACTCATAATTTTCAGAGCAGCTTCTCTCACTTTGGAGGGTAACGAGACTCAATTTAATTGCAAATGGGCTGCACGGCATGAGAACAAGGGGAGGGAAGGCAGTGAGAACATGTGCTGGGCTTTTAATCAAAACCGTTCCCCGGATAAAGAGCTGGGCTCTGTTCTCCCCGGGATGAGGGCTGGTTTCTGATTTGAGATCAGAGCTGCTGGGTGCCCACCCTCGGGGAGAAAGGACAGGAAAACTTCACTGCATCCGTGAGTCCATGGGCTGAAAAGTGGCTGTTAACCCCTGAGAATCCCAGAATCCCGAAAAGCCTGAGTGGGATGGACCCACAGGGATCAGGAATCCACCCCCTGGCCGTGCCCAGACCCCCCCACAACCCCACCCTGTGCCTGAGGGTGCTGTCCGAGCCAGGCCAGGCTTTCCCCTCCTTCTGCACCTCCGGATCAACCAAATTCCACCAAAAGGAGCCCAAACGAGGGAGCGCTGCGAGGGAAACCCAAGGAATGAGGGTCGGAAGGACCAAGGAGCTGCTGGAGACCCCTGTGCTCCCTGAGCCCCTGGGGGTTTCTTCTTTCCTGCAGCCAAAACTCTGCTCTGCCCTTCCCAAGGCAAAAAAGAGCATCAAAATCCCCCCAGTTCCTGGCCTGAGCTGCCAAAGCCTCACTGTGCAGAGCTCAAGGGATGATTCTCCCTTCCCTGTTCCCAAAACCAGGAGATTTCTCCTCCCCCTGAGGAGCAGATTCCCCTCAGTGGCTCTGGGCTGACCCAAATGAACGAATCCCAGCCCCTGAGGGCCTGTGGGGAATGCCTGGGAGGGAATTCCAAGTCTTCCACGGAATTCCAGGAGCAGGAATTCCCCTTCAGAGCATTTCCAGGACGTTTTCACAATGCAGAACCAAGCACAGCCCTGTTCCAGCAGGGACGCTGGTCCCAGTCCCGAATCCCTCTCCTATTCCCATGGAAAATGAGGATGGTGCCGTTTTTCCAAGTCATTTTTCGTGGCTGCACCTGTAACACTGCAAAGGTAACAAAAATAAGGAGAAATCTGGAATTTAAATGGTGCAAAGGGATGTTCCTTCAATAAAAACAGGCTGATGTGTCTGGGACACGCCATCCTTGCTGACCAAGGAAATGTTGAATTTTTAAAGGCAAAGACACTGCTTGGAATTCCAGGGAATAATTCCAGTTTTCCATGGAACTTCACATGGAAATAAATTGCCCTGGCCGTTTATTGTTCAAGTTCTGTGCGCTTTTCTCTTAATTTTCAAAGGATTTTCTTATAATTTCCTGATTTCTTCTGTTCTCTTGTATCATTTTCAGCACACGGAGATGCAGTTCGGGATATTCTGGGTATTTATTTAAGGTGTGAGTTCTATTTCTGCAGCATCTGATTTGTAAATGAAAATGTGTGTTAAAGAGGAGAGACCTGAGTTTTCTAAAGGAACAGATAATTATGGAGAACAGGGGGAAATGGAGCTTCGTGCATCTGCTGAGTCTCCCCAGGTCTGTAACGATGCAAAACAATGTTTGGCTGCTTAATCAGCCCAGGGAGACTCAGCAGGTCTGGAAAAATGGGGCAGAAATCCCGAGGGGAAATGATTCCTTATTGACATTCCTGAGCCTGGCTCGGCGCCACGACAGAGCTGCATAACGAGGAGAAACAACAAGGGGGAGAAAAAATAAAATACCCAAAGATTTCCCAGCACTGCTGAGGTTTCACTTAAATCCCTGAAACTGAAATTCCGAACTTCCTGGAAATCGGAGTTATTTCAATCACCTCATTAGACATTTAACTCCTCTGCCACGGGTGATAGAATCAGCCAAAGCCGCTCTTGAGCGTCTTGGGAACGAACATGAAGCACCAAGAGCTCATCAAGAGTCCCATCCTGCAGTGATCACGCAAGGGCATGGACTTCGCACACAGGATGGAAAGTGCAAAGCGTTCATTGCGCAGTGAATATTCCCTAAATACCAGCGCCCAACAGGATATCACATCATAGAAACAGGAAAGATGTTCACCTCAGTGTCCCCCAATCACCTGGGGTAGTGCACAGACATTGCCTGTTATGGTAACAGGTAAACAATGCCCTGTAAGGTCACAAACTACAATTATCACATCTCATAGGCCCAGCACTGTCCACAAACCCACAATCCTCTCTCAGCCCATCCCCGGTGACCTGGATGCACTCCCAGGGTCACCTCTGGGTCCAAGAAAGAGGCTCTCTCTGCGGCCCTCAGGGCCTGTCTCTCTTCCAGCACACTGTGCACCCCAACACCATCCCAGCTCTGGGAATACGAAGAGCTCCTTCATCGCCTGAGCAGGCGGCTCCTCCTTCTCCAGGAAGGCTCCTGAGCCCAGTTAGGGAGACAAACAGCGGAGTTTTGGGAGGCGAGGAGGATCCTGCCAGGGCTGGGCCCCTCCAGCCCCTGCCCTGCGCCTGCCCGGCCCCACTGGCACAGCCACGAGCCAGGGGTTGGCCTCATTCTCCACAAACACAGAAATAATCCCATCCAGGAGCGCTGCAGCTCCCAGCCAGTATTTACTGAAATCGTCTCCCACCTGTTTTCCCTGGTTTTAAATTTCCCTCCCCTGCTTCCCCTTTGCTTCCCTTTCCTGCCCCCGTCCTGCACAATCTCCTCTTCTTTATCTCATTTTTCAGGGGGTTATTGAACGTTATTGATGAATTAATATCAGCTAATTTGCAAGACAAATGGTTTTAAGGGGTTCAAGCCACCGAGCTCTTCTCTCCTTCCCCCTCTGGGGTGTGCAGAGTGCTGCATGTGCATCATGCACTGGAGGATTTTAGGGAAATTGGGTTTTTTTTAACAGGAATCTACAGCCAAGCACCCAGGTGCCACTGGAATGCCGTGGATTTGGGTTCCTGAGGGCGAGGGGATGTCGGAGCCTGGCAGCGAGGGAGCTGAGGCTCAGCCTGAGCAGCAGCAGGACACGAAGAGCAGCGTCCCCGGCCGGTCTCGCCCCTCCCAGGTGTGATTCCTGCACATCCCCATCCCTCCCAAACCCCTGCAATCCTCTCCAGCCCCTCCTGGCCTGCCCGCCCTGGCACTCAATCCCACACTCGCTGCCAGTGACATTTCTTATTGATTTTTAAAAAGCTTCTGCTTCCCCCACTCTGGCACTTCAATAGTCCAGCCCTGCAACTTCTTCATCCAGTACTTGCTTTTTATTTTATTGTTTTTATTTTTTAATTATTTTTTTGCCAGTCTCTTCTTGAGGCTCATCCTTCTAATTTATGGGTTTGTCCTGCGAAAAAATAAAATCAGAATAAAGCTGGAAGCATTTGTGGCCGGGGCTGTCGGCGTCTCTGCCTCACGGTTGGCAGCACCCCCTTGCAGCTGGGTTGGATCCCTTCGGTGTGGAAGAGAGTTTCATTTCCAGTCAGGCTGGAGCTGCAAAAGCGCCCGAGGAGAGCCCTGGCCCGAGGCCCCAGAGCAGGGTCGGGGTTGCGGTGCCAGCAGAGCCGTCCCTCACACACTGGCGGGGAGCAGCAGCGTTCGGCTGGAGACGGAGCTCTGCTCTGCCGTCCTTTCTGTGCTTCATGGGAGGAAAGGCTCCTTCTGTCCCTTGGGGAGACCCAGGGCGAGGCAGGGCAGGGATTTGGGGCTCAGGCTGAGCCTGGGTCAGTTCTGCCAGAACCGAACCCGATCTGCACCATCACACGAGGAGTGCAGGCCCCAGCTGGCACCAGGGGCTGTGAACCCCCCCAGCCCTGCTCCTGTGGGGTTCAAAGGGTCTCAAACCCCCCAAACTCTGCCTCTGTGGGGTTCAAACCCCCCCAGCTCTGCCCCTGTGGGGTTCAAAGGGTCTCAAACCCCCCAGCCCTGCCCCTGTGGGTCTCAAACGCCCCCAGCCCAGCCCCTGTGGAGTTCAAAGGGTTCAAACCCCCCCAGCTCTTCCCCTGTGGGTCTCAAACGCCCCCAGCTCTGCCCCTGTGGGGTTCAAACCCCCCAGATCTGCCCCTGTGGTGTTCAAACCCCCCAGCTCTGCCCCTGTGGGGTTCAAACCCCCCAGATCTGCTCCTGTGGGTTCAAACCCCCCCAGCCCTGCCCCTGTGGGTCTCAAACTCCCCCAACCCTGCCCATGTGGGTCTCAACCCCCCAGCCCAGCACCCCTGGGTGAGGAGGGCACAGGCAGGGGATTAAACCCCACATCCCCTGCTCAGATCAGCTCCAGGACGGGTCCTTAGGCACAGTTCCTGACTATTCCATTTATCTGCTCTCCCTCTTTGGCTTTTCTCCACGGCCACAGCCAAGGTGGGCCCAGATCCCAAATCAAACTGGAGTTCAGAGCCCAAGGCCCAGCGTGGAATGGACGAACTCCCGGCACTGCCTGCGGAAGTGTCCCTGACATGGCAGGGCTGGAACTGGAGGAGCTTTAAAATCCCAGCCCACGCTGGGACTCCGTGATTTTGTGAGGCTCTGGAGTAAGGAGGTGAAGTAACAATTTATCAGACAGTCCAGGCTCAAAGCTCTGTTTGGACAGAACTGGCTGTGGACTGGAGAAATCCCTCCAGTGCATCTTCTCCCGAAGTTCCCACTGGAAACTCCTGATTTCAGTTGAACGCCGTGATGATAAACAGGGAAGTTTCCTCTGCCCGAGGAGAGAGCGGATCCCGCAAGTCCCGCTGCATTTTGGGGACATCTCCTTCAAACCCTGACTCTTCCCCTCTAACGCCAAACCTTCCTAAGCTGCTTTTCCTTCAGCAGCGAGGAGAAAGGGATTAGGATCATCCGGAGCAAGGAATGAATGCTCCCAAGGTTTTGTGTAGTGGCGGCGGCGGCAAAGCTGGATTAAAAACTCCTGGCAATTTGGATTTCAGCTCCTTTTAGACGGAGAGATTGAAGTAAAAAGCAGCATCCCAACAAAGGGGAGCTGCTCAGGCTGTCCCGTGGCTGCACAGTGGGAATGGGCTCCTGGAAAATCCGCCCTGAGACAGCTGTGCCGTTACAATGAGCGTTAATTAACGAGGCCAAGGCTCCCGGGAGAACCTGGCAGGGGATATCCAGTGACAGATCCCTGGTTTCCAGAGGCATCGGTGTGCAGATACCCGGGAAAAGTGCGAGGCACGGGGACAGCCGGCTGTGCTTGGGGATTTTTCCATGTGCAGTGGGAAATGGGAGTGGATGGAGCCATCCCGGGTTTCCCGTTGTCACTGATCCCGGTTCATCCCGGGGGCTCAGAGGACCACAGGACTCTCCAGACCCCGAATAAAGGGAGCTCGAGCACCACAAACGCTGCAGCCAAAGCTCTGAGGGCACTCAAGGCTCCGCTCGGCTCTTTGAGCAGCTCTGGGCACACCAGGCTGGGCTTTCCCAGGAAAACAGAGGGGTTGGAGGGGTTCACAGGCAGCATCGCCACCCCAAAATGCCCAAGGCAGCTGGGCAGGGGCCAGGCACTGAGAGGGTTTGGGAACGGGCACAGAAACAGAGGGAGAGTCACGGTCCTGGGGGTTCGAGAGGTTTTCCATTCCCAGTGGGAGTTGTCGCTGGCACAAGGAGTGGGAAGAGCGGCTCCGTCCACCTTTTGCTTGGGGTCACCTCTGACCTCAGCCTCCGGCCCTGAGGTGGCAGCGCCCACGGTCCCTCTGCCCACAGAGGGTGACTCAGGGCTGAGCTCAAACGTCCTGCTCAGGGTGAACACCCCCAGAGAGCAGGACTGACACCAGGGACCCCAAATGTCCCTGTGTGCCCAGCACGAGGTGGCACCGATGTCCCGGGAGCAAGAGGAGAGAGATGGGGACCCCAAATGTCCCTGGGAACAGAGCACAGGTTGACACTGATGTCCCAGGAGCAAGAGGAGAGGCAAGGGGACCCCAGACAGCCCGAGGTGACTCAGGTGTCCCAGGAGCAAGGACGAGAGGAGGGAGATGTGCAGCACTCGCCCACAGGCAGGGTCTGAGCAGTCAGAGCTCGCTGCAGCCACAGCCGGAGCCACAAATGCCCAGGGGCCTCAGGGCTCTGCTGCCACCCAGGGAGGGCCCTGGTGCCACCCAGGGCTGTGCTGCCACCAGGGTTCTGCTGCCACCCAGAGAGGGCTCTGCTGCCACCAGGGCTCTGCTGTCACCCAGGGAGGGCTCTGCTGCCACCAGGGCTGTGCTGCCACCAGGGCTCTGCTGTCACCCAGGGAGGGCCCTGCTGCCACCCAGGGCTCTGCTGTCACCAGGGTTCTGCTGCCAGCCATGGCTCCTCAGAGCTGCCAGCACTCTCCATCCTCCTCCGGGAAGCTGCCAGGCACAAGTGAAAACCCAATAAATTAAAATGCTGCCCATTTCAGTCTCCTTTAATTGTTCTCTCTCGGCTGAGGTGGCTGATGGTGATTCATCTCCCTGGCAGCGAGTGCCAGACTGCAGGATGGATGTGGGGGATGCAGGAGGAATATTCGGGATGAGCGATGGCTGACGGAGCCGTGCTGCTCCTGGGGAGCTGCTCTCAGCCGGGGGGTGTTCCCGGGATGTTCAGCCTCCCTGATTCCCGAGCATCTCTGAGCACACAGGCTCGGGTCGGTGCTGTGCCCTTTACCCTCCGCATTTCTCATCTCCCACTTCTCAGCTGCTTTTATTTACCCGGCAAAGACCAACCCCAGTGCAGGGGGAGGGAGGAATTGTGCTGTCCTGGCACTGCCAGGGAGATGCCCCTTCCCAGGTGGAGAAATGTCCCTGGAAGTCGCAGGGAGGCCCCGCTCGTCCTCATCCTTCAGCTCTGAGCAGATGGGGAGGTCCTGGCCCGGGGCAGGGGTGCAGAGCACTGTGACAGTCCAGGACAAGGGACGGGGGATTAGGGAAGAGGAGCCCCTTCTCCCTTTCCTCCTGCATCCCTCAGGAAGGTGGGGAAGGCCTGGCAAAGGACGGGACTGTTCTGGTGGGCTTGGAGCAATGTCCGCTGCCTCCTGGGAGGGATGGGACTGTCCGTGCCTCTCATTCCCACCCCTCCACATCCCTGGAGCTCGGATTGCTGAGGAATTCAGGCTCCAGTTGAGCACAGATTGGCCCCTCGCGGTGACTGCAGGGATGCGCCGGTTCCTGGGCGAAGTTCCTGACCTCTGTCAGTGGCTAATTACATCAGATTTCCCGGAGTGGCAGCGAGCCCGGGGTGACAGCGCCGGGAATGTGCAGGGCGGGGAGGAGGAAAGCAGGAAAGAGCCGAGGGGAGGAGGTTCATTTGCTTAATTCCCATCCCGCCCCATTCCCTGTCCCGGGGGTTCTGGAAATGTCCCGGAGTGAGGAGGGGAGAGCTGCACAACCGGGGGGGGACGGGGACGAGCGTGTTCTGTATCAGCGCGGTCCTCTCGCTCAGAGCACGCGTTTGTGTATTTCTGCCTTGTTTCAGTTTTAAAAAGCCAAGCTCTGGAAGGCTGGTTTGGAATAAAAGAGGCAGCAGCGAATCTTGGAAATGGTTCCTGGATGAGCTGCAGCTCTCCCTGCCAGGAGGCACCAGTGTCCCCAGTGAGCGGGGACCACACGTTCTTTGCGTGCTGGTTTTTGCAGGGAAGATGGAGCTCTGAGGCACCCAGAAAAGCCGAAATATCTGCTAAATGTTGGGGGGAAAGCTGGGATATCCTCGCACTCCTCATGCCAGCCAGCAGCAGTGGGGCGGGGAGGACATTCCCAAAGCGCTCCCAGGACAGGAGCTGTCCCTGCGCTGACGCTGCCTCAGGCACGGAAGTTCTGGATTTGGAATCCTGGGGAGGGAAGACACAACCGTGCTGTGCAAACGTGGCAATGTCACCACAAATGTGCCCCCGGGCTCGTCGGAGCCGCCCAGCCCGGTGGCTTTGGGTGGCCCCGCTCGCCCCTCGCTGGGCTGGTTCAGCCCCCGTGTCCCGGAGCACCAGCAGAGCGCAGAGCCTTTCGCCCAGGGGGAAAACAAAAAGCGTGACTGAGATTCTGCCTCTTGGGAACTCTGCTGGCTGGGTTTGGGCTGGGTCTCACGGACACTTCATTCTCCAGGGCGACAGAGCCACCCAGGGTGCTGTTTGTGGCTGGGGGGTGATGGAATCCTCTGGTCCCTGCCCTTGCAGCACCAAGAGCAGCCACGTCTGGCAGGGCCAGGAGTGCAGCAGGGCCCCGGCTCCAGCAGCAATTTAAAAAGGGGGGAGAAGAAAGGGAAAAAGCCAATTATGTGTAATTGGATTCAGTAAACTGAATTATCTCCCCATTAAAGCCGTGCTTGTTTTTTAGATAGTGGGACATTCAAACTATCAAAGGCATTAATTGATCCATCCCCTTTTTCGAGTGCTTTCTCAACAGTGCCTCTATTCAGGAGCTACAACCTTTTGTTCTTGGGGGGAATGGGAATTATCCAGCCCGTGTTTATATCCTGGGAGCTCCATTCACTCCGGCTTTTTTGTCGTGGTGCTGTTTTAACTCAGAAAACCGAGCCGAGACTCCTGCAAAACACAATGGAAGGTTTATTTCTCCTTTTGTGCTGCCTTCAGTACTGCTGGAGGTGTAATTGAGCCAGGCAGAAGGGCAGAGGGGTGTTGGGAGGCTGATTCTGAGGCAGCCAGATCCCAGATGCGGGAGGGAAGCCAAGGAACACCCGGAGCTCCTCGGTGGTGCTGGGCGGCTTGGGCTGAACATTCTGCACAGCCCCAGGGCTGCACTGAGGCACTTCTGCAATTCCTGTGCCCTCTGCAGCCGCAGGAAACGCTGAATGAAGGAATTTCCATGCCCAGAGAGCATCCCACAGGATCCCTGGGCCGGTGCTGACCCCACAGCCTCAGTGCAGTGCCATAAATGAACATTCCTGCGCTGCTGGGAGGGCGTTTCCACAGCCAGGGGTGTCCAGGAGCTGTCCCGTGCCTCTGTCCCTGGGCAGGACCGAGGGTGAGGCCCCCACATCCTCGTGCCTGCCCCAGTGGCCGCTGGATGCTGGGAAAGCCGTGGGATCAGCCAGCTCCAGGAGTTATTTAGGCAAATTGAAAGCGTTTTGTCAGCTTGATGGGCAGCGTTTCAGGCCGGAATGGTCGCATTGGCATTTCCCTCCTTCGGGATCAATAACTCCTAAAGGATTACAATTTCATTTTTAAAGGGTAATTCGATCAAGAATTTTAAATCAGAGGGCATTCTTAAAATTAAACCTTAATCCGATTTAGTTCTTTTTAAAAATTGGACTTACAGAAAAAAGGAGAGCAATTTCCAAAGCACCCCTCACCTTGGACTGAAAGGAGAAACTCCGTCTGTATTCCCGGTAGGAATCTGTTCCTTTGCTTTCCTTGACCTGCTCTTCCCTGCACCAGTTCCATCCAGAAATGTTTCCATTAATTCCCTGGAAAGAATCTTCCCCGAATCCCAGGTCTGGCTCAGTTTTTCATGGTGATGCCTCCAGCACCCACTGATTCCTGCGAGTCTCCTCACAGCAGTGGGAGCGGCTGACAGGGAACAGCCGATCTACTCCATGAAAACATTCCTGCTCTTTTCGTCTCCTGGTGCCTCCTTGGGCCCGTCACAGGCAGCTCTGAAAGGGTTAAAGGAATGGAAGGCACAGAAATGACACAGAAAGGGCAAAGAGCAATTCTGCTCTGTGAAACTTCCCCGGTGAACCTGCTCAGCTCCCCTCCAAGAGGAGACATTTTCATTGCTTCTTCTCCTGTTTTTCATCCCTTGCTTCCCAGGCCCGAATCCCGCTGCCCTTTGGAATGAGGAGCCTCTGTCCGGTCGGTGACAGCAAATCCCACAGCAAATCCCACAGCAAATCCTGGGGGCCGCAGCAGATTCCCCCTGTGCAGCAGCCACGGGGCCACTGCAGGCAGCAGCAGGTGATGAAGGGGGACAAAGGGGGACAAAGAGCGGTGATCCAAACCCCACAGTTCCTCTGGATTTCCTTAGGGAATCCCACCAAGCCAGGCCTCCCCTAAATAACCCTTTTTGCCATGGACAGTGCAGGTGGAGCAGGTGACACCTGGCACGGGGTGACAATAAGGAGGATGAGGATGAGGATGAGGATGAGGATGAGGATGAGGATGAGGACGAGGCCCCACTGCGCCCAAAGCCTCCCAAGGCCGCCCCAGCAGAGCCGTCCCCATGAGGACACTGCTCCTGGAGAAGTTCTCCCCCACAAGACACCGAGGTGAAAACGTTTCCTGCTCGTTACTGTGGTGCCTCAGGTTTTAGCTTTTATATTTTTCAAATCCTGCACTGCCCAGTGTGTAACTCTGGAGTTTCTTGCAGCCTGTTCATTTCTGCTCTCTGTGCCAGGCAGACACAACAAAGCCTCTCCGGGCCTGCTCTCCAAGGACACCCAGACCGTCCTGGGCCCAAAAAGTATCAACCAAAAGCCTCTAAAGGGGGGCAAGCTGAGGGGAATGACATCATTAACTGAAGCTTTAATTGGAGAATTAACCCTGATATGCAAATGAACCAAACCTATAACAGTGTGAAGAACTCGTGAGCTGCCGTCCATCTCGGGGTCCATCTCGGCAGTGGCCTCTGGCTCCCCAGGGGGACCTTTGAAGGCCTTTCAAATAAATACCCACCTTTATTCCCTTACTCCTGTCCAGTCTCTGTTCCTAGGAGGCCTCTCAAGGCATCAGCTGAAGCCAGTGGTCTCCTGTTGCCCTGAGTTTGCAGTTCTTCGATGTTTTCATTTTCTGTAACAGTTTCTCACGCACTTTCTGTAAACATAGCCATGTTTTGTTAACTGTACTTTATTGTTTTTCATCCCATTCTCCAAGGCGGAGACGTTTGATGGATTTTTCCTTTGACCAGTGTGATTGAGGGGTGGTAATTTCTCCCTCCAATCCACGGTGGTTTTTAAGAACATATATAATAAAGCTCGGGGTCTCTGACCCCTGCTCTTTTTCTTGCTTCTCTCCTGACAAGGTGTCTGCGTGGTTCTTTCGTGTCCAAGTGTGACAGTCTCCTGCAGAGCTCCGGTTTCTGATCCCCTCTGGGCCGGGGATGCTCCGAGGGAATCGTGAGGGAAAATGCACCAGAGGCCCCGGAGAGCTCGGAGGGGAACACTCAGCACTGGATTTGTGGGAGGAGATGTCCCAAGCCTCATCCTGCTGTCACTGACCACCGAGGGAGCCCAGCACAAGGACCCTGCTGAGGTTTAGCTCAGGATGTGAAGCTCCTGCAAGTGAACGAAAACAGAGAACGAGAAGCGGAGGGGAGGGAGTTCTGCTGAACCAGGGGACAGGAGGGGTCAGGAGAGGGTTTGCCATAATGAGAACATCTGAGGAAATGTCACCATACCCACAGGGTCAGGAAAGCCTTGGAGCAAAGTCCAAGGAGGGAGGCACAGGCCTGGTGGGAAACAATCTGGGGCAGTGAGCAGGGTGATGCCCATCCCCTGATCCCCAATTCCCAGGCATTTTCTGTTCTCCACTGAGCCGAGAGCCAAGAGCTGGAGCTCTTCAATAGGAGGGGTTTGGGTGTCTGCGCCTCCCTGTGTGATTGCATCCAGAATGGATGTTTTAAATGTAAAAATCATTAACTAAATAATTAATTAATTTAAAAATCTAGATATAAAAGGGTGGAGAGAGATGGGCTTGTGTTTCTTCAAAGAAATGAATTTTCAGTCACGGTTCTCTCTTTGCTTTATGTACCTGACTCTAAACCACCCCCCAAACCCAAAAATCTGCTTCCATTTTTTACACATTTCTCTTTCTTGCTGATTATCTGAGCGTGCTGTCACTTCCTGGCTGCAAACACAGTTTTGTCATAATCCCTTCAGAAGAAAAAACCCCAAAACCCCCCAGGAATGCAGAATATGAATTGCAATGATCTGTCCTTCTCAATTCATGGCTCAAACAAGCAGCTGATTTACAGTGGTGCAGGCACTTGCTGCAGGCTAATTAAAACCAACGTGTTGTTGGCAGATCATTTATTGAGGGGAAACAAATTGACAAAGGATAAATTAAGTTGCCACGCAATTAGATGGGGAAAAAAAAATAAAAATATGCCCAGCTGAAATAGGAAATGAATCCGTACATTTATCAATATCTCAGCCGGGGCTGAATGAAGAAGCTTCAGCTTCCCTGGAGAGAAAGAGAAGAAGGAGATGGGGCTGAAATAATCTTGGAAGAACTCTGGGATTTGGATTTGCAGGGACAGTGGTGAAGGCAGCCAGAGCAGGGCGAGATTCCGTGAACTTGGCAGTCCAGGGATTTTGTTGGTCCAAGGACAGGGAAGAATTCCTGCCTGAGAGGGCAGGGGGGGAGTTGGAATGGAATTCCCGGAGAGCCTGAGCCCCCAGGTGAGGTGGTCCCCGGGTGGGTTTTCTTGGGTGGTTTCTCACATTTCTCTATTTGTGCCTCAGCCTCTGTTCAAAACTGCAAAGAGACTTTGGGGCAGAAAGGTTTGGGTTTATCAGAGGGAAAATGGATTTGACTGTTTCAAAGCAGCTTTTCTACTCAAAAAGAAAAAAAAAACATTTGGAGTAGTGAAAGAAAAGCTTTTTGGTTTGTTTGGGGTTTGTTTTTTTCAGGACTAAGGGTGCTTCAGGAAAATGGCTGCTCTGCATGAAAATGCAACTCTTATCAAAATAGAGATTCAGTAGAGAATAAAAACCAGAGATTCAATAGAGAATTAAAAATAGAGATTCAATAGAGAATTAAAAGTAGAGGTTCAGGGGGGTCCCTTTGCCCTGATCCTGGCTGGGAAGGGGTGACAGACCCCGGGTTTGCTTCCCTCTGTTCCCACCCCTCTGCACCCGCAATTTCCTTCTGGCCACGCCACTCTGAAGGTCGAGAAACACCAAGAACCAGGCAGCTCAAACCAGACCTGGGCCTTGCAGCTCCGATCTGAGGGTGCCAGGAGTCCCTGGCAATTTAAATCATCTTTATTCCCTGCCTCTGACTCATTCCTGGGCCTGACTCAGCCTCCTCGTTAGGATTTTTCCCCCTGTGGAAAACCCGGCCTGGTTTTACCCAGAGCTCTGCCTTCCATTTGATTTAGGGTGATGCCTGAGGTTTTAACTTTCATATTTTTCAAATCCTGCACTGCCCAGTGTGTAACTCTGGAGTTTCTTGCAGCCTGTTCATTTCTGCTCTCTGTGCCAGGCAGACACAACAAAGCCTCTCCGGGCCTGCTCTCCAAGGACACCCAGACCGTCCTGGGCCCAAAAAGTATCAACCAAAAGCCTCTAAAGGGGGGCAAGCTGAGGGGAATGACATCATTAACTGAAGCTTTAATTGGAGAATTAACCCTGATATGCAAATGACCCAAACCTATAACAGTGTGAAGAACTCGTGAGCTGCCGTCCATCTCGGGGTCCATCTCGGCAGTGGCCTCTGGCTCCCCAGGGGGACCTTTGAAGGCCTTTCAAATAAATACCCACCTTTATTCCCTTATTCTGTCCAGTCTCTGTTCTTAGGAGGCCTCTCAAGGCATCAAGGGTCACTCTTGGGTTTTTTTCTGCAGCTATTCTGGCGGCTGTCCCTGTCCTGGCACAGCTCTGCCACTGCCCTCCCTGGCCACAGCTGGAGCCAAACCCTGTCACCAAGCCCTGCGCTGCTGGCCCCAGGCCCTTCACGTTCCCGAGCCCTCCAACCTTCCCTGCCGCTCCTGCCACCATTCTCAAGCCCTCCAACATTCCCTGCCGCTCCTGCCACCATTCCCTGCAGCTCCGGCCGCTCAGAGCCTTCATCCGACATCCAGAGGGATGTTTGGGAGGAGGGAGCCCAGCCAGGGCTGCACAGGGACAGCGGAGCCCGAGCTGCTCCTGTGCCCTGGTGGGGACAGGCTGGTGGCCACAGACCGGGCAGCCCTGGACACTGTGCTGGGATCAGATTGAACCCGGGGGTCATCCCAGAGCCCTGGACACTGTGCTGGGATCAGATTGATCCCAGGGGTCATCCCAGAGCCCTGGACACTGTGCTGGGATCAGATTGAACCTGGGGGTCATCCCAGAGCCCTGGACATTCTGCTGGGATCAGACTGATCCCAGAGGTCATCCCAGAGCCCTGGACATTGTGCTGGGATCCAACTGAACCCAGGGGTCATCCCAGAGCCCTGGACACTGTGGTGGGATCCAGCTGAACCCAGGGGTCATCCCAGAGCCCTGGACACTGTGCTGGGATCCGACTGATCCCAGGGGTCACCCCAGGGCCCAGGTGGGCTCTGAGGACATCGGGAAAAGGGGAGGATCAGCTGCTGTGCTGTTGGTTAAACCCCAGAGCCGCGGGGGTGGAAAAGCGCTCCGAGATCAGCGAGTCCAGCCCCCCCAGCACTGCCAGGGCCACGGCCCCCAGTGCCAGGGATGGGGACTCCACCACGGCCCAGGGCAGATGTGCCAGGGCTTCATCAACCTTGCAGTGAAGGAATTTCCCCCCGTATCCAACCTGAGCCTCCTTTTCTCCAGGCTGAGCCCCCCCAGCTCCCTCAGGAGTTCTCCAGACCCTTCTCCTGCTGCTCCAGCCCCGCTGCTGAAGGAAAAACGGGAATGAACCCTCTGAGCCCAAAAATTCTCCATTTCTGCTGCTCAGAGCTGAGTGTGGCATCCCCGAGTCCCACAGGCGAGCGAGGCTGGAGCCACGCTCGGGTTCACCTGCCGGAACCTCCCCAGGGATCTCCGACCTTCGGAATGGGACTGGGGTCGGGGAAACTCAGCGACCCAACACTGCGGGAAAACTCTGCTGGCCTCGGTAAAGGGGATATTTATTCCTTATTTCTCCCCGGGAAACTTCTCCTGGAGTATTTCTGGGGGAGGAAACGGCGAGCGGAGCGCGGTGCGTGTCAGGCCAGAGTTTGATTAGCATGGAGCGCAGCTGGGCTCTGAAACCCCGGCAAAGCCGAGCCCGAGAACAGCTCCGAATGAAATCCCCGCAGCTCTTGTGGAGCGCCAGCGTCTGAGGAGAGCGAGCAGCTCGAGGCAGCGGAGGCCTGGCTCTGATGAATTTAATCAGCAGTGGGAACTTTGTTTGTATCAGGCAGAAGGAACAGCCCAGAGCCAGTTGCTGGAGCACATTGTGGTGGAACATATTTTATTTAGCACCGAGTGCTGTATCAGAAGGAATTTTCTTCAGATCCTCCCTTCGCTCCTTGTTTTTATTTTGTTTCTCTCGTCTGTTCATCTCCCCTCGATGTCTGATGCATTTTTCATCCTCTGCCTTCGCTGGGCTTTGCCTCTCTCCCTCTTTCCCAAAATTTTCCTGTGTGGGGGTGGTCCCAGGAACTCGGGGCTCTCGTGGAGGCTTTTCTTGGGAAAATTCCTCCCCCGGGAATTCCTCCCAGAGCAAACCAGTGGGACTGTGAGAGTGCACCTGCCTTGAGCTGCATTCCCATGAGAGACCAGGTCCATCCACCCCGGCGCTCCCTGGAAATCCCAGGCACTGGTTCCATGAGGAAGAAGAAGACAGCAGCGAGGAAGACACGAGGAGAGGTTCAGCAGCAGCAGAGCTCGAGCCAGGGTCGGCCATTCCCCCTCAGGATTCCCAGGAAGGCGGAGGAAACCTCTGGGCTTTAGGATGGGTCTTACCAGAGTCAGGTCTGTGGCTGCGTTGGGAAGCTGCCAGAAACTGGGATTATTTCCCTTCACTCCAGGCACTCTGAGGGAGCACAGGCACCTGCTGAGCCCAGTCTGGGTTTTATCCTGAGGCTGTGGAGGCCCCTGGAGCCCTGGATTTGGGAAAGGCATCTCCAGCTCAGGCTGGGCTGGCCATGGAGAGCTGAGCACCCCGGAGCTGTTTTTCCATCCACCATGGATGGGCAGAGACTCGGAGCTGTTAAAATGTCTCAACAATTCAGCACAAAAAAAACCCTTCATGATGAAGCAACCAAAATCTTTATCCAAGTCACTCCAGAGTCTGTGAGGGAGTCTGGGCATGCCAGGAAAACTCCAACCTGGAGCGTCTGTGGGTGGTCTGGGACTGAATTTCCTGTGCTCAGGTTTGGAAAATCCAACCTGGAACATCTGTGGGTGGTCTGGGGCTGAATTTCTTGTGCTCAGGACTGGGAAAGTCCAGCCTGGATCCCCTGGGGATGGTCTGGGACTGAATTTCCCGTGCTGAGCCTGGCACGAGCCAAACAAGCAGCACCTTTGAGTGGCCTCAGCACTGCCCTTCCCAGGCTCCTTCCCGAGCTCTCAGAGCAGTTTGTGGATGAGCAGAGGGGAATTAACGGGGGGTTGAGTGGTTTGGGGTGACACTCAATTAACAGTTAATGAGTGGGATCAGCTGATGACTTTCTCTGTCTTTGCCCCACAGAGGAGCCTCAGGCTGCTGGGCCAGGTGCCCGTGGATGAGCAGGATGATCCAGCTGCAGCATTCCCTGGAGCTGTGGGGAGGAGGGAGCCAGCACCGAGCTCGGCCACAGAGGTCACACAGCGCCTGTGTCCAGCCCTGGGCCTGATCCAGGCACACGGAACAAAACCCGGAGCTCTCAGGACTCCGGACCTGAACCCTCCCCCACGGGGCAGCCGCTCCTGGTGCTGCCTGAGGAGAAGAAGAAAGAACAGCTGAGATTTATTCTTCCTTTGGAAGCGTTTTTTCCAAACCCACCGCACTTTTCACGCCGCAGGATCCAAACAGGAGCAGTGCCCCGGGTGCTGCCCAGCTCCTGGCAAGGTTCAGCACCGCTGGCCCTTCCTCTGCAGGCCTGGCCACCGCAGACATGAGGTGACTCTGCCTCTTTTGAGCCCTGTTCCTCTTTATTTGTGCGGTCGGGCATCCACCCTGCAGCCACGGGGGTCTGGCTTCAGCTGCCCAAATCTTGGTGTTGGTGCAGGGCTCGTCCTGCATCCCCCCTGCCTGAGGAGCTCCCGTGGGCCACTCAGGAGTCCTTGTGTTTGGATTTCTTCATCCAAGGCCTTCCCCAGCCCAAATTCCCAGCCCGAATTCCCAGCCCAATCTCTGCTTTCCCCCAGCCAGGAGGGAGTGAAGGTCGTTTGGGTGGAATTGCAAAACCTGGGTGTGAGGAGAGGGGGGAGAAATGGGTGGCAGGAAATGAGCTCCGAAAGCTCCGAGTGCTTTATGGGAGCGAACGTCGTTCCCGTTAGGAAAATCCCGCTTTGCTGTGACATTGGGAGGCCGGGCTGGGGCATGCACAGTATTTCCTTGGCATGTCTGGCAGCTGGAGCAGTGGTTAATATATCCATTAAATGCTACATCGAGATGTAAGAGCAGCCAATAAAACTTGTTTATTTACCTCTGAAACCTCTGACAGAGCAGAGCCCATCACTCCCTGGATATATTTCCCCATTCCCATCTCCCAGCTATTGGGAATGACAGCAATAAAAGGAAGAGCCATAGATTTTCTCTCCCAGCCTGCATTTACCGGGGACGAAACAAAGCCTATCAAAATGCATTTGCTTATTTATTTATCTCTCCCTGGAACGCACCCAGGGTGGAGCTCCTGATGAGTTTGTACAATTGCATGGAATATCCAGGAGGGACCAATAACCCCCGAGCCCTTCCCTGGGATCAATCTCCAGGAAAAACGGAGCGTTTTGGCTTTATTGGCGTTTATGGCAGTGTTTATTGTCCCCAGGCTGGGACAGCCAAGGCTTCCCTTGCCTGGCACGTGCACAGCCCCCGCTTCCAGCACCTCCCAGCTATCAATTCCCCCAAACTGCCTCCAATTCCGGACCTGTGACGTTTCAGGCGGGATCAGGGGGACAGAGCAGAGCGCTGAAGCAGCCGGGTGGGCTCAGACGAGCGCAGCAGCAACATCTGCCGTGAGGATTTCTTCTCCTGCTCTCCCCCGTGGTGCCGGCGGCAGTGCCCCAGGGCCTGTTGTCACTGCTTTAACATCTCCTGGTATTTTCCCAGTGCTGTTCCCGGCTCCGGGCACCGGGAATGGCCTGTGGGTGAGGAGGAGCAGGGGGCAGCTCCACCTTGGTGTTAAATCACCAAATCCCCAGAGTTTGTAAGGAGCAGGATCCCGGTGGGGGCTGGGGGCTGGCACAGGGGATGCAGGCAGGGGCTCGCTGTGATTCCCTCCATCCTGGAAAGGGAATTGTGTTGTTCTCCCAGCCCAGGAACACCTGGAAAGGGAATGGAGCTGTTCCCCGAGCCCAGGAACGCCTGGAAGGGGAATGGAGCTGTTCTCCCAGCCCAGGAACGCATGGAAAGGGAATGGAGCTGTTCCCCCAGCCCAGGAATGCCTGGAAAGGGAATGGAGCTGTTCCCCCAGCCCAGGAACATCTAAAAATGGGAATGGAGCTGTTCTCCCAGCCCAAGAACATCTGAAAATGGGAATGGAGCTGTTCCCCCAGCCCAGCTCCTCCCTCTGGGCTGTCCCTGTGGGGCCCAGACCTCATGTCCTCGTGCCACCAGGGCTGCCCGGTGACAACTCCCCCACACTGCCTCAAGCTCTTATTGCTCCTCCAAGACAGATTATTTTTTTTTTTACCATCGGATTTGATTTTTTTAAGGTTTTTTTTTTGGTGGAGCTGCAGCCAGTCCTGGGGAACGTGGAGCATATGAGAACATCTCGGGGCTCCAGCAGCCCTGGTGTGGGCTGTGCCCCTCTGAAGGAGCCCCAGACTGCTCCATGTGCACTGAAATGTCAGCCCCTGGCACGGTCTGTGTTTAACACCTTGGCGAGAGTGTCGGACTGGCAATTACCCTGCTCTGGGTTCAAGTCCTAATTTCACCTCTTTTTTCCCCCCTCTCCCTGCTGCCTGCTGGATGCAATATTCATGTGCTGCTAAATCAAACACTCCATTAACAGCAGCAGAGATAAATATTGAATTAATGGAGTTATCCAGGTTAACGGGGGATTCATGGCACGGTGCTGCAGAGAGCTGGGTGGGAGCTCTGCCGGCAGCTCTGCCCCTGCCCCGGGCTGGGCTCTGCCTGCAGGCACCACAAACACAGCCCGGAATGCTGGGCTTTACCTGGGAGACACTGGAACATTCACCGGGAGCACTCCGGAGGCCGTGGATGGCAGCAGATGAAGCCAGGACAAGCCCTGAGCACGGAGCATTCCCGGCTCTCCTATCCTGCTGAGGGGCAGCCGAATCCACCGGTTCCTGCTGCCCAATAAATTCCCATTTTCCAGCCCCAAATTCGCCGGCTCCTCCAGCCCTGGGCCCTGCCTGAGGCTGAGCAGCTGGGCAGGGACAGCAGGGACAGCAGGGACACAGGGACAGCAGGGACACGGGGCAGGGCCACTCCCCTCCTGCTGGGACAAACCCTGGGCAGGCAGAGCCCACCCCAAGGGCAAAACCATGGAATGGTTGGGGTTGGAATTTAAACTCATCCAGCTCCGTGGGCAAGGACACCTCCCACTGTCCCAGGCTGCTCCAGCCCCAATGTCCAGCCTGGCCTTGGGCACTGCCAGGGATCCAGGGGCAGCCACAGCTGCTCTGGGGATTCCATCCCAGCCCCTCCCCACCCTCACAGCCAGGAATTCCTTCCCAGTATCCCACCCCAATCTCCCCTTTTCCAAATTGAAGCCATTCCCTGTGTCCTGTCCCTCCAGCCCTTGTCCCCAGTCCCTCTGCAGCTCTCCTGGAGCCCCTTTAGGCCCTGCAAGGGGCTCTGAGCTCTCCCTGGAGCCTTTTCCTCTCCAGCTGAGCACCCCCAGCTCTCCCAGCCTTACCAGGATGTGTTTATGAGCCGTCCCCACCCCCCTGTCCCAATTCTCTGTTTTGACACCACTCTCCAGTCACTCTCCATATTTTTGTGCCTCACCTCATGAATATTCCGAGTAGGAAACTCATCCTGAAATTGTTTCCTTTTTGTCTTCTCTTCTAGGGAACGTTTGTGTGCAAAGTCTCCCTCGTTTATGTAAATACGGAGGCGGCGGCGTTTTCCCTTCTTTGTTACAAATTAAAAGTTCCCCAACATTTCCAATTAGCTGGAGGGAAAAGCAGCTCCGGAAACGTCCCAAAGCCAGCGGGGCTGGGGCAAACGGAGCGTTCCCAACGCGACAGCCAACGGAGAAGGCTCCGGGGGAGGGGAATGGGAATGGGAATGGGAATGGGAATGGGAATGGGAATGGGGATGGGGATGGGGATGGGAATGGGGATGGGAATGGGAATAGGAAGGGAATGGCAATGGGAATGGGGATGGGAATGGAATGCGGATGGGAATGGGGATGGGAATGGGAATGGGAATGGAATGGGAATGGGGATGGGAATGGGAATGGGAATGGGAATGGGAATAGGAAGGGAATGGGAATGGGAATGGAATGGGAATGGGAATGGGAATGGGAATGGGGATGGGAATAGGGATGGGAATGGGGATGGGGATGGGAATGGGAATGGAATGGGGATGGGAATGGGGATGGGAATGGGGATGGGAATAGGGATGGGAATGGGGATGGGGATGGGAATGGGAATGGAATGGGGATGGGAATGGGGGATGGGAATGGGGGATGGGAATGGGGATGGGAATGGGGATAAGGATGGGGATGGGAATGGGAATAGGAAGGGAATGGGAATGGGAATGGAATGGGAATGGGAATGGGAATGGAATGGGGATGGGAATGGGAATGGGAATGGGAATGGGGATGGGAATGGGAATGGAATGGGGATGGGAATGGGGGATGGGAATGGGGGATGGGAATGGGGATGGGAATGGGGATAAGGATGGGGATGGGAATGGGGATGGGATGGGGATGGAGGATTTGTGCCAAGGGGTGGCTGAAAACTTGGGAACCAAGGCAAGGAAATTTCCATGAGGGTTAAACCCAGCTCAGCGTTGCCCCTTGTGGAACCTTGGAATGTCCTGAGCTGAAGGGATCCACAATGATCACGGATTCCAGCCCCTGTCCCTGCCCAGACACCCCAAATCCCACCCTGGGCATCCCTGGCAGCACTGCCCAAATGCTCCTGGAGCTCTGGCAGCCTCGGGGCCGTGCCCATTCCCTGGGGAGCCTGGGCAGTGCCCAGCACCCTCTGGGGGAAGAACCTTTCCCTGAGCTCCAGCCTGAGCCTGCCCTGGCTCATTTTCGAGGCCCCCTGGCTGTCTGAAATCCCGGATTCATCCTTTCCCATCCGCTGGCTGCAGACACTGCGGGTACAGCGTGTTCAGACACCCGGAGCCAGCAGAACTCATCCTGACAGGGATGATTTTATTGCCTTCACACCCCACAGCTCGTCCTCTCCTCCCCAGGGCCAGATAAGAGCTCGGTGTTGCTGTTTAAGGAAAAAAAATCCCGTTTTGGCAGAAATATCGAGAGCTTCGTTGCTTCTCCCTCCCTCCCCCTCTCCCTCCTCTTGTAATCTTTGATAAAGAAAAAAGTGTTCTCCCAGAAAGGGATGCTAATTAACAATTAATTCTTTTATCTTCCAGCGCCCAAGACTGGGAGACCTGAAGAAGACGTAGAATAAAATTAGTGGTAATTAGCTTTTTAGAGCATTAAATAAACAGCGCCGCGGATGCCGCAGAATTAATGTTGTGCATTTCTTTTTAACAATATTTATCCAGGCGGCTTTTGAACAAGGCCCCGTGGCTTTGGCTCCCTCTGACACAGGCAAAGCAGCGCCGAGGAATAATTACACCGAGGCTGCGCCGTGCGAACCAAAGGGTAACGAAGAGGAGCTCGTTAGTGGGGGTTCGGTGGCTCTGCGCTCGGATATCACAGCAGGGATTGGTGTTCCTCTGGAGAACTCGGGAATTGCCACCCTCCAGCATCCCCAGCCACGGGCACTGCCTGGGGATCGGCAGCCCTGGGATGAGTCGGAGGCACTGGCACAGGGAGGCTGGAGGGGTGGCCTGGGGACATCCTGGGGACGGCCTGGGGACCCAGCCAGGGAAGGACACAGAGTCCGTCCCCAGTGGGGCAGAGATCACAGGATATCAGAATATTCCAGGCTGGAAAAGCACTCACAGGGATCATGGAGTCCAACCCCCAGCCCTGCACAGTGAAGCAGAGATCACAGGATATCAGGATATCCTGGGATGGAAAAGGACTCACAGGGATCATGGAGTCCAACCCCCAGCCCTGCACAGTGGGGTGGAGTATCCCAGAATATCAGAATATCCCGAACTGGACCCACAGGGATCATGGAGTCCAACCCCCAGCCCTGCACAGTGGGGCAGAGATCACAGGACATCAGAATATTCCAGGCCAGAAGGGACTCACAGAGGTCATCAATCCAACCCCTGGCCCTGCACAGACACCCCGAAATCCCACCCTGTCCCTGAGAGCATTTTCCAACCATAATTCCGTGTTTCTGTCTCAAATCCCTGCTGGAACACCCAAATGTCGTGCCCCGATTCCCCGTGGGGTCCATGCTGTCCCCTGGCGATGAAGTCACACCCTGTGCAGAGGTCACGGATTTCAGCCCCAGCGGACCCCCCTCTCTGCCTGACCGCATTTCTCCCTCTCTCCTGCTGCTCTGGGGGTCGGGGGCCCCTCTGGAGAGGGTTTTCCCCGTGTTTACGTGCCCAGCATGTGCCCCCTGCCATCCCAACCATTCCAGGGCCCCGGGCACCGCTGGAATCTCCCTCATCCACGCACGGGGGACGCTCAGGCAGGAAGGGCTGGAGAACCCCAACATTTGGCTGCTGTTGAGCCGAACCGGCCCGGGCTCCTCCATCCCCCGTTATCGCGGCAGCCGGGGTGGCAGAGGGCGGGGAAGATGTGAATCCCCGTTTGTGGGACAGTTTTACTGCTCAGGGCTGGGCTAATTAAGAAAGGAGCCTCGGCAGATGAATCTTGGACACAGCTCTTAATTAATTAGCACTCTCTGCAAAGCCGGGGTCAGAGGGGACAGAGGGGACAGAGGGGACGGGGGGGACAGGGCAGGGATCCCCCAGCCCTGCAGGGATCCGGAGCCGCCCGCTGCACATCCGGCTCCCATCATCCTGTCTTAATTAAGGGAAACGTCATCAGTGACAGGCTTCAATCAGGCGCTTGATGAGGAGCTGACGGGGCGCTAAATCCCATCAGCCCGTTGTCATCGGCGCCGCGCTGAGGTGACAGCGGCAGGGTGGGCAGGGCCCTGATCCCCTCCAGGACCCCGCCGGGGATGGGAAACCCGCGGGTCCGTGTGATTCCCGCACAGACATCCCGGTTCCATCCATCCGTTCCCGGGCAGGCAGCTGGAGCTGCGTTCCCAGCGCTGCCGGGCAGCCTCAGGAGCTCTTTGATCGCTGCCCTCGCCCTGCCTGGCTGATTTGCTCTTCCCTTGTCCTTCCTGACAGCTCCTCTTTTCCAGCCTGCTCCGCCCGGGGCTGCGCGGTGCCCTCGGGCAGCTCCGCTGTGCCGGGAGCGGGCGCGGCTGCGGCATCGCTGATGCTCCGGCAGCTCCGTGCTGCTCTCTGCTTGTCCTGCCCGCGCGGCCCGGGAGCTCCGCGGGCACCCTCTGGAATGGGGGATGGATCATCCCTGCAGGCAGAGCCCTCCGGGAGCTGCCAAAGCCCCTGGCACTGCCAAATCGAGTCCCTGGGGCTGCTCCTCCAACAGATCCCGAGCGAGGGGAGCGCTGCCCGGCGCTTCCCGGCCTCTCCGGGGTGCGGGATGGCGCTGCCTGTGGAAGGGAGGGGGGAATCTCATCCCTAAAAGCCGCGATTTTCCCTCCCCCGCTCTCCTCCCTCGCTCCCGGCGTTTGAAAGGCGGGATTGAGAGCTCGGGGGCTGCTGCAGATGTGGAGCGGGGCCGCTCCCGGGAGTGCTTCCAGCAGCAGAATTCCGACGGGAGGAAATGGGCCGGCGACACCCCGCAGACAAAGCCCCTTTGGGAAGGATCCTCTGCAGATGCGCTTCCTCCTCATCAGCACTCGCGATCCTCAATGCGGCTCCTTCCCGCGGCCCCGCGCTCAAAGGGGCTGAGATTTCATCTTGGGTTTCTTCCCAGAGGGATGAACCGGAGCAGTGAAAGGGAAGAAAGGGAAGCAGCCGCTCGGGGTGGGCCCGGCCCCCGTGCGGGGAGGATGAATGGGAATTCTGGGTCACACCGGCTCCACTGAAGCTTTGCCAGGAAACTTCTGGAGCTCAGATGGAGCTGGGCCGGGGCTGGGCTGCATTTCGCGCTCCCAGTAAAAGGATGGAGCATTTTCATTCCTTCAGAGCTTCCTGTGGGTTGGTTTTCATCGCTCCCCCAAGGTGACAGCAGCCTTGAGAATCCCAGGATCGCCGAGGTTGGGAAAAACCTCCGGGATCAGCGAGTCCGAGCTGTGCCCCTTCCCCACCTTGTCCCCAGCCCAGAGCGCTGAGTGCCACATCCAGGAATTCCCAGGACACCTCCAGGGATGGGGACTCCAAACTTCCCCGGGCAGCCCCTGCCGAGGCCTGGCTAAAAGGGAACATCTTCCAATCCTCCTTTATCCTGGAGAAAAGGAGGCTCAGGGGGAACCTTGTGGCTCTGCACAACTCCCTGACAGGAGGGGGCAGCCGGGGGGGGTCGGGCTCTGCTCGCAGGGAACAGGGACAGGAGGAGAGGGAACGGCCTCAGGCTGGGCCAGGGGAGGCTCAGGGTGGACATCAGCAGGAATTCCCCCATGGAAAGGGTGGTCAGGGATTGGAATTGCCCAGGGAGGTTTGGAGTCACCATCCCTGGAGGTGTCCAAGGAAGGGCTGGAGGTGGCACTCGGGGCTCTGAGCTGGGGACAAGGTGGGCATCGGGCACAGCTTGGATTTGATGACCTTGGAGGGCTTTTCCAACCTCAGTGACCCTGGGATTCTCTGATCCCATGAAAGGGACGGTGCCGTGGGGTGGCATCTCCAGTACTTTGGGACCTGCAGCAGAGCTGGAGCTGCTGGGGATGGAGCTGCCTGGGGCTGCGCTGGAACGGAGCTGGAATGTGGAGAATGGTGCTGGAGTGAGAATGGAAGGAAATCAGCAATTCCACCAGGAATTCCAGCAGCAATTCCATCAGCAGTTCCCAGGTCCTGCCACAGGAGACCTTACCTGAGTGGAAATTCCCACTCCTGGTGCTGATCTGTGTAGCAGGGCCTGGAGGAGCTGTGGATGGTCTGGAGCGGAGGAAGGCAGAGTCCCAGAGCCCATCCCAGAGCCTCCCAAGGAAAACCAGGCAGGAAAACCTCTGGCTGGGAGAGTTCCAGGCGAGGGGAATATTTTGTTATCCTACAGCTCCTTTTTGAAGGGTGAGGAACAGGAAACGTTGGAAAACCGAAGGCAAGGAAATCCCTTGGCTGTTCCAACACCTTGAACAGTGCTGGTTGTTTCTTTTCACCCAAATCTCTGAATTTTGGTTTTTGTTTTAAGCAAAAAGCATTTTTAATGTCTCTCTCTGTGCCCTTCTCCCCCACTGCCTGCAAACCCAGCTTTTTTTTTTCCCCAAACAACATTTTCCCAGTCCCCAAATCCCAACCAAAACATGCTCCGTGAATTCGAATGCCGAGTTATTTTCTGATGGTTCTTTCTGGAAAGTGGTTTGGGGTTTTATTGTTTGTCTCATTTGTGCTGGAGTTCAAATATTTTCAGAGCAAAACAGTGGCAAAACATTTTTAATCGGGAGCTCTTTTATCCAAATCCTTCATTGAGGAAACAGCTCCGGTGTGGTTTTATTTCCCTGCATCTCATTGAATGCATTAAACCTTCTGAGCACCGGCTTTCATTTCAATGACCTTTTTTCTTTATTTGATTCGGGGAGGGTGAGTGGGGGGGAAAAAAAGAAAAAATCGGATTCTTTTTCGATGGAACAACTGCAGGAAAATGTTTCGGTGTGAGGCAGAATGAAAATGAGGATGTGAATGCCGTCTCCCACCCTGGGAGCTGTGGAGAAGCTTTAAAAAACCACAAAACCAAAATAAACCGAAAGAAGAGCCGACCCCAAACAGTTGTTTCTGTTGGGAGTGGTTTGTTCTTCCCTGGAACAATCCCGAGCCTCTGGATGCCCAGAGTGCTGGAGAAATCATGGAATTAGAGGGGTTGGAAAAGACCTCCAAGAGCAGCAGACTTTGGCTGGATCCCACTGAACCGAATCTCCGAGTGCCACATCCGCTCGTCTTTGGGCAGGGGTGTGACCCCAGCTCTGCCCTGGGCAGCCGTGGGCAGCCTTCCCGTGGGTAACTCCTCTTTCCATGAGGAAATTCCTGCTGATGTCCAGCCTGGAGCTCCCCTGGCACAGCCTGAGCCCGTTCCCCTTGTCCTGCCCTGCAGCAAACTGGGGCTGGCTCTGACTTGGGGAGCTCCAGGGGTCCAGGAAGGCCTTGGGATGCTCCATGAGGGCATCCAGGAGTGAAGGGACACGGTTATTCCAGCTCCAGGGGCTGGATGGGGGCATCCTGTGGGTGCCACGATCCCTTGGGCACCACATTCCCTTGGATTTCGTGTTCCCCTGGATACTCTGATCCCTTGGACACCACATTTGTGTTTCCTTGGATGTCATGATCCCTTGGACACCACATTCCCTTGGATTTCGTGTTCCCCTGGGATGACATGATCCCTTAGACATCACATTCCCTCCGATGTTGTGTTTCCTTGGATACCTTGGTCTCCTGGACACCACATTCCCGTGGACATCGTGTTCCCCTGGGTGCCACCATCCCTTGGGTACCACATTTCCTTCGATATCGCGTTTCCTTGGATACCACACGCCTCGCTGGGCAGAGGCTGGGCTTTAACCAGCCCCAGGCTCCGGCTCCACAGCCCCGGCCTTTCCCAAGGGATTTTTCCTGGTGGGAGCAGCTCCCTGCCGGAGCTCCGGGCCACTGCCCCTGTCCCAGCGGCCACCAGGATGAGCCAGCTGGGATCCCCTGAGGCGGGCAGAGAATGGAAGGCAGGAGAGGTGGATTTTCTTTCCCAGCCTTTGTCCTCTGTTTGGGTGGAGGTTTCCAGCCAGGATGGAGCAGAGGATCCCTGGGATCTGAGCTGGAGCTGAGCTCCAGCCTCACCCCGGTAATCCCAGCACAGGGGTGACCCCGAGGTGACTCTGCTCTCATCCCACCCTTTCCCGGAGCTCTCCTTGCATCCATGGCTTCCTCCTTCTCCTGCTGCTCTGGGCAAAACAAAACAACCACAAAAGAACCCAAAACCAAAACCAAAACCAAGAACAAAACCCAAACCGAGCCTCACAGCTTCATTTTGCAGTCTCCAGAGATGTCGGAGCAGAGGCGGCCACGGAATGAAGGTCTCGCATTCCCAGGAAATAAATCAGATGTTGATTGGCAAGTGGAACCTGCCTGGCCTGCCTGGAATCCCCAGCCAAAGCTGAGCCCCTGAGCTCTGGAATTGTCACATCCAGCCAAAGCTGGACCCCTGAGCACTGGGAATGTCACATCCAGCCAAAGCTGGACCCCTGACCATTGGAATTCTCCCATCCAGCCAAAGCTGAGCCCCTGAGCCCTGGAACTCTCCCACCAGCCCTCACCTGTGCCCTGTCCACGCAGAGGATGAACAGAGAGCGCCTGACTGGATCCAGGGAGCAATTCCAGCCTCCCACAGCCTCCTGGTGCTGCACAGCCCGTGGAGCTGCTATTTTATTTTATTTTATTTTATTTTATTTTATTTTATTTTATTTTATTTTATTTTATTTTATTGTTTATTTATTTGTTCAGATTTATTCGCTGCCGAGGTTGAACGCATCAAAGCCCGCCGCTGCGGTGCCGATGACAGGCGGCTAATTGGTGTTCTCGTTAATTACCGTCAGTGTCAAGGACAGGAGCCGGGCGCGGGGGTGCCGGGCTGGCTCTGGGGGGTGGATTTTGTCATTTGCATTCGCGTGGGGACATCTAGTGACCGCGGCGACAAGTGCAGAGCCGCCCGGCCATGGGCAGCCGGGATTCCAGCCGCTCCTGCTGCGCGGATCCCAGCGCCGGAATTCCAGCGCCGCCGCTGCTCCCCCTCCCCTGCCCCCCAGGGACACCCCAAAGGGGTTTCGTCTCCCCAGAGGGGTCTTGTGTGTCCCGCCATGGGCCAGGGCACCCCCAAAGCGGTGTCACCCAGCGGGGTCCGTGCCGGGCTCCATCCAGCGGGATGTGGTGTGGGATGAGCCCCGAGAGCAGAGCCGGGCACAGCACCGGGCTCCGCTGGTGCGTGGGGAGGGTCACAGCCACAGGGAGGGTCACAGCGACAGGGACACCCCTGTGCCCGGGGATGGTCACAGTGACAGGGACACCCCTGGTGCCCGGGGAGGGTCACAGTGACAGGGAGGGTCACAGCGACAGGGACACCGCTGTGCCCGGGGATGGTCACAGTGACAGGGACACCACTGTGCCCGGGGATGGTCACAGTGACAGAGAGGGTCACAGTGACAGGGACACCCCTGGTGCCTGAGAAGGGTCACAGTGACAGGGAGGGTCACAGTGACAGGGACACCCCTGGTGCCCGGGGATGGTCACAGTGACAGGGAGGGTCACAGTGACAGAGAGGGTCACAGTGACAGGGACACCTCTATACCAGGGAGGGTCACAGCACCAGGGGACACCGCTGTGCCAGGGGCTCGGTGGTGCTGAGCCCCACTGACCACCCCAGGGGTAGCACCAGGAAACAGAAGGCTCCCAGTGCTCCCAGTTCAGCTCCCAGTCCCCCTCACCTCTGGATAAATCCTGACGCCGTCAGCAGAGTCAGCCTGGCTCCTGTCCCCGTGTCCCTCCCCAGGGCTGATTCTCGTTCCGTGGGTGGCACCTGGAGCCGGGTGTCCTGCTGGCCTCTCTGACGCCCCAGCTGCTGGCCCCGTCCCTGCTGTGCTGCTGGCCCAAACGTGCTCCGCTCTCCCGGCCTCACGTGCCGAGGACAGGCACAGCCGTTCCTTCGCTTGTCGCTGTTCCAGAGCTGCCGGGCTCACCCAGGCCTGGAGCTTTTCCCTCCTGGATCTGTCACTGTCCCTGGCACAGCCCCAGCTCACTGTGCTCGGGACATCTGCTGCTACCCCAGACTGGTTTGGGTGGGAAGGGACTTAAATCCACCCAGTGCCACCCTGCCGTGGGCAGGGACACCTCCCACTGTCCCAGGCTGCTCCCAGCCCCAATGTCCAGCCTGGCCTTGGACACTGCCAGGGATCCAGGGGCAGCCACAGCTGCTCTGGGCCAGGGCCCAGAGGAATCGGGCAAAATATTCCAGGGCAAAAGAATTCTTATCCCTGATAAGAAATGAGTTTGTGGATCTTTCCAGAATAGTCTGGGGCGTGGACAAACTGGAGGGTTTGGCTAAAAAACGTGCCCCACAAGATCCCACAGTGAGGGTGGGAGCAGAGCTGCCCTCCAAGCCCCAGGGCCCATCTGGAGCAGCACCGGGGACATGACAAAGCCCTGCCTGTCCCTGTCCCTGTCCTTGTCCCTGTCCCTGTCCCTGTCCCTGTCCCTTCCCTCTGGGAGCTCCCTCACTGAATTCCGTGTTTCCAGGAGGAAAGGCTCTGTGGGGCTGAGGGTTTCGCACCTCTGCCCTAAAGGCTGTGATGCCTTGGGAGGCCTCCTAGGAACAGAGAGTGGACAGAATAAGGGAATAAAGGTGGGTGTTTATTTGAAAGGCCTTCAAAGGTCCCCCTGGGGAGCCAGAGGCCACTGCCGAGATGGACCCCGAGATGGACGGCAGCTCACGAGTTCTTCACACTGTTACAGGTTTGGGTCATTTGCATATCAGGGTTAATTCTCCAATTAAAGCTTCAGTTAATGATGTCATTCCCCTCAGCTTGCCCCCCTTTAGAGGCTTTTGGTTGATACTTTTTGGGCCCAGGACGGTCTGGGTGCCCTTGGAGAGCAGGCCCGGAGAGGCTTTGTTGTGTCTGCCTGGCACAGAGAGCAGAAATGAACAGGCTGCAAGAAACTCCAGAGTTACACACTGGGCAGTGCAGGATTTGAAAAATATGAAAGTTAAAACCTCAGGCATCAGATCCAGCTCCAAAACCACTTCCACTTTTACCGTTGCACCTCCCTCCCCCGATTTCCATCCACCTTAAATCATCTCCTTCCACCTGCTGCTATCAAGATCTCCCCCACACAGATCTGAAATTAATCCTGTATTTCCCCAAGCAGACCTCGCTATCAGTAATTAACTTTCTTCCAATTAGCTGCTGAGACACCGTGGCTGATTTATGGGCGTGGTGATAAAATCCCAAATCCAGGGGATTGCGCTGGAGGTGCAGGAAAGGGCAGGGAGTGATTTCCCCAGGGGAATTACGAATTTCACGCTGTTCTGGAAGGTCCAACAACAGAATCCCGGAGATTCCAGCATCTGCACCTCTCTGGAAAATCTCTTCTACAGATGAGGCAGCAAAGGGAAGGGAAAGGAGCTCCGGGTGTGCGGCGGGATCATTTCCCCTCCTGCATCCAGCCCTTCTCCCAGCCCGTCCGGCGGGATGTGGGACACGGAATGCTGTGCTTGGCTGCGCATCCTTTGTTTCCCAGAGCAGCCCAGTGAGCTGCGGGGAAGGTGAAGGGATCCTCCTCTCCCGGCTCCCATCGCTGCCCCTGGGCCATCAATTAATGCGGCCTAATTAGGACGTCAAAAGCCCGGTGACTAATTGATTTTGGGACGGCTTTTGTTGTTTTAAGGAGAAGGGGGGAAGGAGGATTGTTAATTAGTTTAGTTCTGGCACCACGGCCCCGAATATCCCTCGCAGCAGCGATTCCGGGCCTGACACATCTCGGAGCGCTGGGAGGGAAAAGTTCCTTTTGGTTTTGTTGTTCATGGCCCAGCCCGAGGATGGCTCCGTGAGGGGGATTTTCCTGGGTGAGGGGTGATCCAGAGTTTAGCTGGGATTGGGGTTTTGGTGAGTAAAAACCAGAGAAATCTGGAGAGTGATGGAGAGGATGGAAGGGCAGAGAAACTCTGGGGAAAACGCAGAGGGAAAAATGGATAAAATGGCCTTTTCTCCACAAAAAACCCACAGGGAAGGAAAGCTGCTGTGTCTGCACTCCTGGAACAAGGAACTCCGGGATTCAGGAAGGATCCAGTCCCCCGGGTCCTGCCTGGAGGTGCCTTGCAGGAGCAATGCTCAGGATCAGCTCCCTTCATCCCAAGAACTGGGACTGGAATCCCTGCCCCCGGGAATGGCCCTGCCTGGCTCGGCCTCCCCAGAAAGGGCTGGAAATTGTTTTCTTCCCCCCCAAAAAATGAGTTCTGTGGAAGTTGTTGGGTTCAGCTGGAACTGGGCAGAGTGGGCTGAGGGGTGAGGGCAAAGATCCAGCCAGGAACTTCTCCCATTTCCTGGAAAATCAGGGAAACAGCTCCAGCTGCAGCATGGCAGCAGTGCTGCCCTCCCACGTGGGCGTTTCCATGCTGGAATTAAAACCAAATCCATCTTCCACATCCCGAGGCCATGAAATTTTTACTTTTCAGGCGTTTAAAGAGTAAATAAATAAGCACATAAGGAAATTACCCACGGGAGCTCAATTCCATTGTGGGCAAAGGGATTGTAGCTGGAAATAAAAGAAAATTAATTAATGATTAATCTTATCAGATGGGGGTGGATTCTGATCAGCTGATGGAAGAGAGGGGAAAATGGAAGAAGAGAATAAAAGAGCGAAGATCAGGGGAAAAAGTTGAGAACGAGAAGGTGCAGAAACAACTTCCACTTTCCTGCAGGGGGTTTTGTGCTCCCGTTTAAAATCTGTTTAAGATGGAAAGTGATTCCACGTGAGGAAAACCATTCCTTGGGTGGCAGCAGGGGGGACTCGCTGCCCTGGGAGAGGGGGTTAAGAGGCACCTGCGGGGCCGAATCTGTCCTGATTCACACAGAGAGGCTCAGGGGCTCCCGAAGGCGCACTCGGAGCAACCCCACAAATGATTGCAGCAGGATCCGCTCCTGTCGAGCCACAGAGGTGGAACATGCACAGCTTGTGCGTAAAATTAGACAAGAAGTCATCCCAAGAGGTTCGGGAGCTGCTGGGTTACCCGGGGTCTGGGATACTCGGGATTTCCCTGGGAGGGTGAGGCTTTGCCGGCGAGAGCTGCCCGCAGTCCTTGCTCAGTGCTTGGCTCATCCCTGCATCCCCAGGAGCAAAAGGGATGGTTTTTATTGTAAAAGAAGCTCTGTTCGGAGAGCAGGGTCTGGATTTCTCTCTGGGCTCATTCCTCCCTTCACTGGGATGAGAGGATCTGACGTGAGCTGATTTCCTCACGCTAACGAGCCCTGGGAGAGGTGCTGCTGTCAGGCAGCCTCCTCAACACTCACACCAAGGACAACACTGACTTCCCAGATTTCCAGCAAACTTTTAATATTCCCAAAAAACCAAACCACATCTGCTCTGAACAGGCCAAGTCGCCCCGAAAAGCATTTCTCGCGTCAAGTATAAATATTTTGATACAAAAAATAAAACCCCATAAACAAACCCCAAACCCCATAAACCTCCCCCAACGCACCCGGCGGTGCCGTGGGGATCCATGGCCAGGTACAGCTGCAGGGACGGGCAGCCCGAGGTGCTCCCAGCCCACATTCCCAGGGAATCCAGGAGCAGAAGAGTCTGAAAGGTCTGGGCTGAGCTTGGAAGGTGCTTCGAGGGAGCCCCTGGTGGGCACAGGGATGGAGGCTCTGCTTCCAGGGCAGCTCCAGCAGCGCTCCCGGGCTGGGGGGATGGATTGGAGCTCCAGCTGAGGGTGTGGGGACACAGAGGGCACACCTGGCTGGGGTCAGAGCCACAGAGAGCCCCTGAACCCTGGCAGGATCGCCCAGAGCAGGGGACATGGGGCTGGTGTCACCCAGAGCCACACAGGGATGTCCCTGCACGTCCCCCAGAGCAGGCCCAGCTCAGGGCGCTGGGACACCGCCACCATTCCCTGCTGGGAAAGCTTTTCCCGTTGTTGTTCCACAGCTCTGGACAGGCCCAGCCAGGAGCAGCCCATCCCTGTCTGCAGAGCATGCTCAGGATCAGGACTAAGCCTCACCTAACTCCTGACCACAACCAGGAGCTCAGCTTTGGCGTTTACACCCAGCAGCTGAGGGCGATCCGAGTCACTCTGGCTTTTAAATTAAATTATCTCATGCATAGAAACAAAAGCTGCAGCAGAGGACTCACAGAACTCATCATCAAGTACTCCTTTACACAATAATATATATTAAGCTTTAAATAAAAAAATCTTTCCAGGTTTGGGTTTTTTTTTAATATAGGCACTCTATAGGATGCAACAAACTTGAGCCTGGTCTAACTCTCGGTCACACGCCGTGCTCTGCCCTTTATACAAAGTCTGCTCTACTGCTCTAATTCTTCCTTTTAAACAAATGCAGGTAGCCTAGACCTTAATAAAAGCTGCCCAGAGCCCCGGGGCTGAGCCGCCCTCCCTGACAAGTGGAGCAGTTCTGGTTCTGTGACATTGGGAAGGAGGTGGAAAACGGCTGTGCCGGGGCTTTAGATGATCTTGTTCTCCAGGGCTTCGATCCTTTTGGCCACAGCTTCCAGTGAGGAGGAGTTAAGGAGGAAAAACCACAGGGAGTGTTGGGAGGGCGAGTTTTTATGTGGGCACAGAGCAACGGGCCGAGGTTTGAACTAAAAGAGGAGAGGTTTAGACGGGATGTTGGGAAGGAATTGTTCCCTGGGAGGGTGGGGAGGGGCTGGGATGGAATTCCCAGAGCAGCTGTGGTTGCCCCTGGATCCTTGGCAGTGTCCAAGGCCAGGCTGGACATTGGGGCTGGAGCAGCCTGGGACAGTGGGAGGTGTCCCTGCCATGGCAGGGGTGGCACTGGGTGGGATTTGAGGTCCCTTTGCCCCCAAACCACTCAATGATTCCATGATCCCGGGCTGGCAGCACAGGCGAGGATGGAAGTGCTGCCCTGCCGGGAGCAGGAGCAGAGGGAACCTGTCCCCATCCCCGCTGGCGCTCCCAGCCCGGCTCAGGCTGACGGGTTTCAGCGGAGGCAGGAGCCGTCTGTGCTCACTCGTCCTCCCACAGCCACGGAGTCACTCGGAAAGGAGGAGTAAAACCGGGATTTTAACACTGAGGAGTGCTGGGAGGGGCTGCCAGAGCTCCCGACCCCGAGGAGAGGAGCAGAGCGCTGTTCCTGGAGCTGCAGAGCAGCTTCCTGCTCTTGTCAGTGGTTGCTGTTCCTGGGTGCCTGGGAGAGGCACCCGCCGGGGGAGAGCTGTGACTTCCCGTGGCCTCGGCACCACGTGAGGCACAGGTTTCGCTCGGCTGGGCTCCAGAGGAGGAGCGGAACCGCGCGGGTGCCACGGCAGGGCCAGAAACGTGTGAGGAAATCAGAGCGTTGCTTTTAAAATTAGATCCTGTCCTGATCCTCAGTGGTGAGAAATCTCCCCTGCCCTTGTGAGCCACCCAAGGCTCCGTGGATTCCTTTTTTCAGGAGAAGTTTTAATCCTACTCACAATTTTTTGTGGCTCTTTTTTTCTCTTTCAGCCACTTTATGAAGGGCCCAGCAGGGCAGAGCTCAGCCCCATCAGGTCGGTTCTGATGGGATCCATCTCACCTGGCTGGAGATGCTTCCAGGGAACAGTTCCATCGAGATTTATCTCCCAGCACCGAGTTCTGGCCAGCTGGGAGAACCTGGGATGGGTGGATGCATCCACCCGGATTGCCCAGACCACCCACGCTGCAGCCTGAGGTGTTTGGCTGCAGAGGACCCTCTGTCCCTCCAGTCCATGAAGGAATTCCGGCAGTGCTGGATGTTGGCTCTGAGGGAATTCGCTGCCATGGAAAGGATCCCATCCATGGAGCTGGCGTGGATCAGCTGGAAGGGGTTTCTGTGCCCTCAGCCCAGCCCCAGCCTCAGCTGCTCTCAGCCCTCCCATTCCAGCTGCCTCAGGACTTGCAGCCCCATCTTCCCACAATCCCAGAGCTTGGAAAAGCCCTCCAGGGTCATCAAGTCCAACTTTTGACCAACCCCCACCTTGTCACCAGCCCTGAGCTCTGAGTGCCACCTCCAGCCCCCCTCAGTGCCTCGTTCCCACCCTCCTGAACCCCAACCCACCTCCCTCCCTCAGGAACAGACCTCTCCCATGGTCCTTCCGGAAATCCCGGCCCAGCCCACCCGATCCCGGCCAGACTTCCAAAGGATATGTTTCTGCTGCAAGGAGTTGATGAGGTCTTCTACTTTGGTCTGGAACTTCACGATGGATTTGCACTCACACGGATCCTCCTCTGTGGGTCACAACAGCAAGGGATGAGTGGCACAAAAAAATTGATTTAACCAAAACCCCTGAGCCCAGTGAAACAGAATGATTCTTATTGGTCAGAGACAGGAAGGAAATCAAAATATGATTATTTCTAATTATCTGATTGATCTCTTGTGGCTTTAACCGCAGATGAACAGAGAATTTCACATTTTCTTGTTATTTTGGCCATGAAAAGTCTTCCCTGGGTCTCCAGTTCTCTGAAAACTCACTGAGCTCTGCTCCTGATGCCTCAGGTTTGCCCTAAAATTGGGATCCAACCAACCACAAGCCAACCTCCGTCTCCCTGACAGCGTCCAATAAAACCCGGCGGCACTGCTGCCACCGCGGCCGGTTTGAGCTTTGCTTCGGCAGCTCCGCTCCTTGACGGGGTGGAACCACGAGCACTGATCAGTTTGCTAATTCCTGTCACTAATTTACATCTGTTCTTCGAGGAGAATTAACGGAGCCTGGAGCAGGAGGAGAAATGGGACTGGGAAGGAAAGGGAGGGGTTGTGAGGCCTCGCTGAGTTGAGCAAACTGAAGGAGGAAATAAAAGCGAGAACTTTTAAAGGAAAGGAACCACTTGCACCGAAACACAGCGGGTTTGAACCAGCCAGGAGTAACCTAAAGCTGGAGGTTAACAGAAGATTTCCAGGCAGCCGTTGAGAAACACAAACTGGCACTGGGAATCAAAGGAATGCAAACATCTCCCTGCCTTCCTTTTATTTTTAATACTCAAATGCAAACGTATTTACCCAAATTGGTATCTTACGAACAAGGAGTTTTTCTGAAATTAACTTTTTTTTTTTTGAAGGCTGAAGCCTGAATGTATTTGAATGATTTTTAAGTGCAATTTGTTGGGGGATTCATGTGGATCCCATCCTCTTGTTCTTGGATTGACCCCACTTTTTTAAGGAGATTTGGCAAAGAGTCTCTGCCTTGCGATCCTGGCTCTGCAGACACAGGGATTATCCCTCTCCAGCTTCTCCAGGAGGAAAGGAAATCCCATCTTTAGGAATCTGGAGACAAATCCATAATTTCTGAAGAATAAGAAGGGCAGAAAGGTGCAGGAAAGGGGAAGGAGAAGGATTTGGGAGGGGGGAACATGGCTGAGGTGTGGGGGCTGCTTTGCTTCAGGCAACCACCCAAAATGTTGACGTGTCCTGGTCCTTCCGTGTGTTCTGGCAGCTCCACACGCCGGGAACAGAGAGATTTCTGTAACACCCATCTAAAAGGGCATTTTCACCCCTCCACTCCAGCCTTGACTGAACCCCTCCATCCCAACCCCCTCTCACCAACACAGATCTTCAGCTCCTTCAAGGGCATTTTCATCCCTCTACTCCACACTTCAAACACCGGGAATAAACCCCCTCCCCAGGCCCCTCTCACCAACACAGATCTTCATCTGCAGCTTCTCCAGGGGCGTTTTCACCCCTCCACTGCAGCCTTCAAATGCTGTGACTGAACCCCTCCATCCCCAGCTCCCTCTCACCAACACAGATCTTCATCTGCAGCTTCTTCCCGATCTTGCTGATGGTCCTGAAGTCGGCAGTGTAGAAATAATGCTCAGCCACCGGTTCCGAGGCGATCTCCCTCAGCTCGTCCTCCACAGCGTTGCCGACTCCCACGGCAAACATCCGGAATCCTAAATCCGGGAACGGGATCCTGTCAGTGGCACAGAGCTGGCACGGTGCCACCCCTGCCAGGCTGGACATCCTCGTCCAGCCCCTGGACCCCCAGGCCCCACACAGCTCCAGACCCTAACTGGGAATTAACCCCCCTCACCTCCGCTCTTCCAGGCTCCCTTCAGCCAGGCCTAACAGGGGCCAAAGCAATTTTACAGGCAGAGTTTTTATTAAAATGTACCAGACTGTGAGCACTGTGAGCACGAGAACAAGGTTTTGGAGATGCTCCTTTCGACCAGGTCAAACAGGGGCCAAAATAATTTTGCAGGCAGAGTTTTACCGGAATTTCCCAGCCAAGGACCACAGGAACAAGGTTTTGGAGATGCAGGAAAGGACAGGTGGTGGTAACACCATGGCACTGATATGGAAGTGATAGCACAGCAAAGGGGAACTGGAAGTTTCCAAAATAGGCTCAGCCCCTCTGAATCAACCCCCGTTAATGAGCCCCTGAGTGGCAAAGCCCCCCTGCAGCAGAGACCTGGGGTCAGCAAAGTCTCTTCCTAAACCTGCAGCCCCCACTGGGAGTTAGGAACTTGTCCAGGTTTTGTCCTGCTCTGCCAAGAGGTTGATCTGCATTAAACCCGTTTCTATTGAGCTGAAATGCAATTTTCCCATCTTGGGTGGTATTAATGAACCCCTGATTATAAATGTTGGTCTCTCCTTGTCCATGCCCAGGCACTGGGAATGTTTCCCTGCTCCCCTTCTTGCCTTCCTCTGGCTATATCCAATATTTGTTCGTTTTTCCAAGGCTCAGCTCACTGAGCAATTCTGCAGTCTCATTTTCAGCACTTGTTTATCCCCCAGCCATAACTCATGGACAGATAAGAGATTTCCTTGCGGGGACGAGAGAGGAGGGAGAGACAAGGCACAAAGTTTTATCACCAGGGAGGAATAAATTCTATAAAAGCTCTTCATGAGAACCTTTTGTTTTACAAGAGCTGCCCAGCCCCGTAAGATGTCAGAGCGCTTTGCAAACATTGGTTTTTCACGAGCTCCCTGACCTTCCCGGTTATGCGCTGGCCCCGAGTCCCATCTAGTGGTGGAGAGCCGAGTTCAAAGGAGGGGAAGGACTCGGCAATTCCTGAGCGAATTCCTGGGGGCTGGATCCATTTAGCACGGGGGTGTCAGGCTGGGAACACGCTCAGCGGGTCAGCACGGGGGCAGCTCCCGAGGCATTAATATTTCATGGGGTTCAGACACAGAAATCCAGCAGCGTGTGGCCACCGAGCGTTTTCCTACAAGAGCAGCTGAGCAAAGTTTCTTATTGACATGCCTGGGGTTCCTCCTTAATCCGTGTCTGTGCTTTGTTTGTTGTTTTATTGGGGTTTTTTGCCTTTTCCAGGCCTTGAGGCTGGCGCAGCCAAGCCACGCTCGGCCCTACAACCCCTGGGATTTGCTGTCTTTGCCCCTGTGTGCCTCTGATGCTGGGCTGGGTTTCCTGACCAACCTCAGACAAATCCCAGACTGGCCTGGGCTGGGAGGGACCTTAAAGCTGCTCTTGTTCCACCAGCCCAGGCTGCTCCAAGCCCTGTCCAGCCCCGAGGATGCTGGAACCTCCCAACTCTGAGCTCCCCCTGCAGTTTTCTCCACATCTGTGTGGAGCAATTAGACCTGGGTGCATCCCATTCCCAGGGGTGGAACTCCATCCCATCCATCCCATTCCCAGGGGGTGAAATCCCATCCCATCCATCCCGTTCCAAGGGGTGGAACTCCATCCCATCCATTCCATTCCCAGGAGCAGAACTCCATCCAATCCATCCCATTCCTAGGGGTGGAACTCCATCCCGTCCATCCCATTCCAGGGGGTGGAACTCCACCCTGTCCCTCCTGTTCCAAGGGGTGGAACTCCATCCCATCCATCCCATTCCTAGGGGTGGAACTCCATCCCATCCATCCCATTCCCAGGGGGTGAAATCCCATCCCATCCATCCCATTCCAGGGGGTGGAACTCCATCCCATCCATCCCATTCCCAGGGGTGGAACTCCATCCTGTCCATCCCATTCCAGGGGGTGGAACTCCACCCTGCCCAGCAGAAACTCCTCCAAAGACGCAGAGGGGAGCTAAAACCAGCCCTTGGCAAACCGAGGTGCGCCCAGACTGAGCTGCTCCAAGCTCTCTGTGAGGAGGCACAGTCGGGGGATATCTCCCCAGGATTACTCTGTAGTGTCCTAAGAGACATCCGGGGAAGCAGTCACAAGGGAGAAATCCAGGGAAAGAGTCCTGAGGGAGAAGAAGCCGCTGGGAGCTCAGGAGCCCTACCTGAGTCCTTGGCTTTCTTGGCAGCGTCGGAGATGTAATCCTGGGAGCGCCCATCGGTGAACACAATCCCCACCTTGGGGACGCCGGGCCGGGCTCCGTTGATGGCGGAGAAGGAGCTGTCGACGAGGTACTTCAGAGCCTGGCCTGTCATGGTCCCCTTCTCCATGTAGGACATTTTCTTCACTGCTGCTTTGATGTCCTTCTTGTTCTTGAACTGCCCCAGGGGGAACTCCTGCCGGACAGAGCTGGAGTACTGCACCAGCCCCACCTGGGCCTGCTTGTCCGACACCTCCAGTGAATCCACGATTTGGTTGATGAATTTCTTCACCAGCTCGAAGTTCTCAGGCCTCACGCTCTTGGAGCCGTCGATGAGGAACACGAGATCCAGAGCAGAGCCCAAGCCACCGTTGCAAGCTGAGGGAAAGCAGAGAAGGGGGCAGAAGGAGACAGCAAAAACCTCAATAAATGACGCAGGGAAACAGAACCCTAATGCCATTTATTGCTGAGGAAATGGGGTTAAATCGATGAAAACCCAGCAAGAGATCCCAGCAATGTTTTGGAAGTAATTCTGGGTTGGAAGAGCAGCGTTCCCCTTCCCGCCTGCTCTGAGCAGAACACCCCAGTGCTGTCCCCGCCGTCCCCTCGGGGCTCAGGCACCCCTCACGTACCGGAGCAGGTCCTGCCGTCGCTGTTGAGGCTGAAGCCGTCCCTGCAGGCGCACCGGTAGGCCCCCGGCGTGCTGACACACACCTGCTCGCAGTCGTGGTCCCCCGTGGCACACAGGTCCGACACCACTGACGGGAGCAGAGCAGAGGCGGGGTGGCTTCAGCCGGGGGCCAGCCCGGGGCCTCCCCACCCACACCCAGCCCTGCCCAACCCACAGCGGCCCCACAGTTAAATCTGCTCTGCAGCGGGACACAGCGCAGGGACCCCGGACAGTGGCTGAGGTGTAAAGACAAGGAAGAAATGTCCACAAGTCTGCCAGCTCCAGGGCACAGCCAGGACTGGAAACCCTCCCCATCCTGAGGGCAAACCCAGCCGGGTGTGGAGCAAATCCCAGCACACCTCACTCGGAAAAGGGTCTGGAGGGACAGGACACAGGGAATGGCTTCCCAGTGCCAGAGGGCAGGGCTGGGTGGGATCTTGGGAAGGAATTGTTCCCTGGGAGGGTGGGGAGGGGCTGGGATGGAATTCCCAGAGCAGCTGTGGCTGCCCCTGGATCCCTGGCAGTGCCCAAGGCCAGGCTGGACATTGGGGCTGGGAGCAGCCTGGGACAGTGGGAGGTGTCCCTGCCATGGCAGGGGTGGCACTGGGTGGGATTTAAGGTCCCTCCCGACCCAAACCATTGCAGGATTCTCTGCAAAGCTTTAAGGTCCATCTCAACCCAAACCATTCCTAATTCCCTGCTGGCTGGCAGCCGCAGAGCTCCGGGCTGGGAATGCCAGCACTCACCACAGAAAGCCTCCTGGAACTTGTGGGTCAGCTTCTCGATGACGCTGTAGCTCTCCACGTAGTCCACGTGCTCGTCCAGGGGCTCGCTGGCCATCTGCCTCAGCGTGCCCATGTCTACCCTGCCCACGCCGATGGCGAAGATCTCGATGCCCGCGGCCCTGGCCCGGGCGGACACGTCCTGCACCCCGTCCTGGGGCCGGCCGTCGGTCACCACGATGGCCACCTGCGGCGGGGAGGGAGGGGTTGGGTGGCCATCAGTGCCCTCACCAATATTCCCATAACGTTTGTGGAACGGACCGGGGGAGGAGGGGAGGGTTTGCATTTCTAAGATGAAGGGAAAAGGGAATCCCGCCAGCTCTTCCCGCGCTTTGGAGACCACACAAACCATATTTTTTTAGGTGGAATTAGTTTCTTTCCAAGCTGGGAAGGTTAAACTGCCAGGGACTGATGGTTTCACCAAGGGACAACTGGTGCATCCCCCTCTAAGGAAACCAAATTAAAATTTATGTCCTTCACAGCCGAACTCGAGCTCAAGCCAAACTAAAGATCTTCAGGGACACTCAGGACAAGCCCAGCTGAGTGTGGGACTTCACAGAATCTCAGGAAATGCCGTGGAAACTCGGGATGAAGCCTTCGTCCCATTTACAGGTGGAGGAGCCGAAGGATGGGGACAGAGAGGGAACAAGATCTGCCTGAGGTCGCGTTGTCAGTGCCAGGGTTTGTGATCCTCTGCTCCAAAATAAACAGCAGAGATCAAATCCCAGCCCTGCTGGCCCCAGCATTAAAGTGGCAGCTGGTTTAGGAGGGAACTGGATTCCACCTTGGATTAAATGAGCCCTGAACCAGTTAAAAGCCTCCCAGAGTCCTGCTCCTGCTTTGTCCCTTTTCCTCTTTATTTCTCCTCTGAAAGAGACTTTGTCACAAGACCTGAATTCTTGCTCTTTGCCAGTTCTTCTGCCCCTGCCACTTTTCCTCACAACTGATTTATTGTGGCACCACCGCCAGCGCCAAAGGAGCTGCTCGGGCTGGAATGCAGAATGGGGAAAGAGCTTCTGTAAAAAACGGGAGAAACAAGGAAAATTCTGCACTTTACAATCTTAAGTTCAGCTGTTTGTCCGCACTTGAAGGGCCGCACAGTTAAAAATTCCCAGGAGCGTCACAATTCGGCAGCTGCGGCTTCCAAGGGGGAAAAACCAAACAAATCCAAGCCTTTCTCTCCCAGTGCGGCCAAAATAAGGCAAAGCCTCACCCGTGGCACATGGGGGCGAGTGGGGTGGGCGAGCGGATGCCAAAGGAGCCCCGGGGTTCTCCTGGAGCGGGAGCGGATCCATCCCTGCAGTGGAGCCTTTTGCCAGGAGAGAGAGCCCTCGGCTCAGCCTCGGAGCCCCTCACAGCCCGGCCGGCAGCAAGCAGAGGCCTTATCAAATCAGGGATCAGAGGCGTTATCAGGGACCAGAGGCGTTATCAAATCAGGGACCAGAGACGTTATCAAATCAGGGATCAGAGGTGTTATCAAATTGGGGAATGAGAAGGGTTATCAGGGACCAGAGGCGTTATCAAATCAGGGAATGAGAGGGGTTATCATATCAGGGATCAGAGGCGTTATCAGGGAACAGAGGCGTTATCAAATCGCAGAGTGAGAGGCGTTATCAAATCCGGGGTCAAACCCTGCCAGCAGGTCCTGTCAGCAGCCCCGTGTCCTCCTGGAATTCTCTTCCTAAATCAAGAGACTCTCCAGGTTTTATCAGCTCCTCTCCATCTCCAGGTTAGGGGAGCATCTTCAGCTAAGCCCGAGCCCAGATAAGCCCGAGCCCAGATAAACCTGAGCCCAGATGAGCCCGAGCCCAGATAAGCCCCAGACAGGATGGAGCTGCAGCATCCACACCTGGATTTGATGGGAAAGATCCTCATGACGCCTCTGTGGGGAAATCTGCTGTAAAGGACTCAAAATTCCCGTTGCTTTCTGCCCTGCTGGTGGAGGAAACGAAACCTCGGGGTGAAGAGTCGGGATTGGGAATTAACCAGTGACCCCATGGGGAAAATGAATTTAACAGGGAGAGGAAGCCAGGGGATCTGTCTGTGACAGCCTGACAGAAAGAGCGTGAAAAATACTCCTTAATATCATATTTGGTTCGCCCAATCCTCAGGAAATCCTGATTTTTTCCTGGGATTCCCACTGTGGATAATTTCCCTGCCAGCCTCAATGTGAAAAAATGTCCTTTTTTTTGTTATTAGTTTTGAACCTTCCTCCAAATGTTTTGCAGTCTGAGGGTGTCTGTCAGTGGAAAAGCTGAGTCCTGGTGCGTGCCGGGTTTGGGGAAGGGTTGGAGCCTTTGGATCCTGGCAGGGCTGGCACTGCTCAGCCACGTGAGGGGAGCTGTGAACAGGTGAAGCTTCCGGTGCCTCCAGCAGCTGAATTCTGCCCTGATCTTCTGAGGGAAACTCAGAAATTTGGCTTTTCAAGGTCAAACCTCGTCCTCATTCTAACCAGCGGCTTTCCCTGTGAATTCCTGACATTCTGGATCCCATTTTCCTCGGTCAGACAGAAATCCCCCCGTGTTCTCCTGACAGGATTTATTCCTGGTTCACTCAGACACCCGAGCATTCCCGAGCATCCCCAGCTATTCCCAGCTCCAGGCCGGCATTTCCCGGCGATCCCGCGGCTGATGAGGGAGTGAGGGCTCATCCTGCCCCTGGAACGTGATGTTCCAGCGGTGCTCCAAGGAGAATCGGGCAGGGAGCTGAATAAAGCCCTGGATCTGCTCAGCAATTCGCCGATTTATTTGTTGTTCTTCCCCAAAAAACAAGGTGGAGGCAATTGGGCTCCCCGCGGGTTTGGAGGAAGGTGGGAGCAGGTTTTTCTCGGAGCTCCTGCAGAAACAAATTGTTTTTCCCTGTCCCGGGGTGACATTTGCTGCACAAAGCACAGCGAGAGCGAAGCACCGTGTGATGTTTTGGGAGGCTGACAACCAGATCTGCGTGAGGATTTGTTGGATTTCTGCCGTGGGAAGGAGCAAGGACCGCGTCCTGTGTTTCTGGAGGCTTCTCCCTCAATCCCTGCACCACCTGTTCCTCCTCCCAGGCCGGGGATGGGGTCACCCTGAGCAGAAGGGAAGGCTGGCTGGACTTCAAGGAGTAGGAAAAAAGGGACAAAATAACCAGGGAGCCAAGAATACAAATGGTCGTGGAGTTTTCCACCTTGGAGACATTGAAAAGCCACCTGGGCATGGTCCTGGGCAGCCCCACTGGAGCACAGGGTGAGCTCCAGACACCCCTTCCAACCCCTTTCCCTGAGTCTGGATCAGCTCCGAAGTGGAAGGGAAGAGGGAAAAGCAAGGAGGGATTTCCTTTTCCCCCCTGTTTTTTAATGCCTCAGATAAATCATTCCAAAGCCCACTGCCCTCCGCTTTTCCTGCTGTCCAGGAAAGGACGTTTCGGGGAGACGCCGGAATTCCAGGATTGTTTGTAGCACGCAGCCAGAGGTGACAGGGAACAGCAAGGGCTGGGGGGGTTGTCTGGGAGCAGGAAGAGCGTGCGTGAGGAAAGGGGATATGGAACAGTGGGGAAGAGATTCCGGAGATGAGGATCCAGCATTTTCATGGACAGCTCAGTGGAAACGTCTCTCCGACCGACAGGAGTGGCCAGGGGTGTGTGCGAAGTGCCTGGCTGGGGTAAGAACAAAACCAGAGGCTGAGGCTGAAAGTGTTACAAGGAGTGTTGGATTTCTTTAACTGAGTCCCAAAGATGAGCTCTGTTTGCGAGAAGAATGGAGAGGTTTGAACCTCCCAGAGGATTCCAGGAAGAACTGAGAGATTTGAACCTCCCAGAGGTCTTCAAGAGTTGAAGGGTTGGAACCTCCCAGAGGTTTCCGAGAAGAATTGAGGGGTTTGAACTTGCCAGAGGTTTTCAAGAAGAAATTGAGGGGTTTGAACCTGATGGAGATTTTCAAGAACTGAGAGGTTTGAACATCTCAGAGGTTTTCGAGAAGAATTTAGAGGCTGGAACCTTTCAGAAGTTTTCAAGAAGAATTGAGAAGCTTGAACCTCCCAGAGGTCTTCAAGAATTGAAAGGCTTGAACTTCCCGAAAGGTTTCAAGAATTGGGAGGTTTGAACCTCCCTGAGGTTTTCAAGAATTGAAGGGTTGGAACCTCCCAGAGGTTTCCAAGAAGAAATTGAGGGGTTTGAACTTCCCAGAGGTTTCCAAGAAGAAATTGAGGGGTTTGAACTTCCCAGAGGTTTCCAAGAAGAAATTGAGGGGTTTGAACCAGATGGAGATTTTCAAGAACTGAGAGGTTGGAACCTCCCAGAAGTTTTCAAGAACTGAGAGGTTTAAACCTCTCAGAGGTTTCCAAGAAGACTTGAGAGGTGTGAACTTCCCAGAGGTTTCCAAACCTCCCAGAGGTTTCCCACCTGCGACAATCAACGCCCACGTGTCCACGCCCAAACAAAGCCCGGAGAAAATCGCCTTTCTGCTTTTCCCAACCGCTCCACGACGAATCCCAAGCACGGAGCTGGAGGAACCGGCCCCTTTCCCCACCTCCTTACCTTTTTGAAGTTGGGCGCGCTGCCCCTGCCGCCCTCGGCGGCGCTGAAGGCGCGGCTGATGGCGAACTGGATGGCCAGGCCGGTCATGGTGCCGGTGGAGAGGGGCTGGATCCTGCGCACGGCCTGCAGCAGCGCCGCCTTGCTCGGGTGGCTCTGCAGCGAGAACTCGCTGCGCACGGCGCTGGCGTAGTTGACGACGCCCACGCGGGTGGCGTTGGGGCCCACGTCCAGCGCCTCGATCACGCGCGACACGAACACCTTGATCTTGTCGAACTCGTGCGGCCGCACGCTGCGCGAGCTGTCGATGATGAACACCAGGTCCGTGGGCTTGGTCCTGCACAGGGTGCCTGGGGGTGGCAGGGACGGAGGGGAAGTCAAAGAGGAAGGAGGGAAAAGTGTCCCGGGAGGGAGAGAATGGCGCTGAGCGCAGAGGAGCTGCGAGTTCCAGTCCTTTCTCTGTTTCACAATTTAACTGAGCATTTTAAATGTTCTTTTTGCTTTTTAGGGAAGCCCCTGTAGACAGGCAGAGTTCCTGGGGGGTGACACGGGCTTGTGATGAGCAGGGTGTCCCTTGTCACCTCAGGCTGTCACTGAGGGCTGTGGGAACCTCATCCACTGACGGCAGAGCAGAGGGAGGGAGGGAGGGAGGGACAAAGGTGTGGGGTGACAGCAGGGAAGGAGCGAGGAGGGAGGGCAGAAGGGAGGAAGGGAGAGATAAAGCTGTGGAAGGAAGGAAGGAAGGAAGGAAGGAAGGAAGGAAGGAAGGAAGGAAGGAAGGAAGGAAGGAAGGAAGGAAGGAAGGAAGGAAGGAAGTTGTGGAATGACAGCACTGAGGGAAGGAAGGAGGGAGGGAAGGAGGGATGAAGCAGTGGACTGAAACCTGAGCTGCATTTCTGCATCCGAAAAAGGCTGGAAAGGCGTTACTGCACCTCAGACCTGGATAACCAATCCCCACGGATACCAATTAATGGGAATGGGACCAGAACCAGGCACGACACTCAGCGATCCGCTGGGATTGGGAACGACATTCCCGGGTGAAGCCCCCAGCACAGCAGGAGCCAGACCCCTGCTCACCAATAATGAATTCCATAACACAGCACGGAGCTGGTTCCTGTCGGTGAGGGGGAAGCAACAGAGAAATCTGGAACCCGTAATTGATAATTAATAATTGATATTTCATAATTAATATTTCGTAATTAATAATTGATAATTAATGTCTCCAAACCCCATGAATACCCACAGTGAAAAGGGGATGCCATAAACAGGAGGCATCAGCAATGCAACAAACTGAATTATTGTTATTATTATTATTATTATTATTATTATTATTATTATTTTCATTTCTCGCTTTCACGCCATTTTCCACCTTCGTTTTCAGCTGTGGCAAGACATAAAGAAAGGCCTGCTGTTTTTTACCATTTCCTGAATGAATTGTCCCATTTCCCCCAGCAGATCTGTGGCATCCTGTTCTTTTTAATGTTTTTTCCTCTCACTCAGCCTGTCTCTGTCAGGCCACCAAGTGCTCTGTTAATATTTGATTTCTGCGGGCCCGGGGAGTTCCTGTCACAAAGGAGATTCCCGTGGACAGATTTTCAAACGGGAGCTTTTGGGCCAACAAATCTGCTCCAAATGGTGACATAAATATTGCGGCTGGTCCTCGGTGTGAGGTCTAATGGGGCTTTCAGCCTTTGAGACAGATAAAAATAAATACCCTGCGATGGATCCCCGAAGGAAATAATCAGGTTTGTGTCCTGAGAGGCACTGAGGCGGAATTTGAAGGTGGAAGCAGAGCAGGCAGTGGCCCCTTTGTCAGGGGCTCCAATTCCCACTAAAATCTGATCTAACCTTTCCCCACATGGATGAATTTCATTTTCCCCCCGTAATTCATTGCAGAGGAAGGAAAATTCCCCTGCAGATCCATCTGCAGCACTGGAAATCCCTTTCCCAGGGGTTCCTTGGGCCCACTGGTGAGAAATGAAGGTCCAGGGAAAGGCTCAAAGCCCTGCAATTAATTCCTCCAGAAATAAAACACAAAGCCCCCTTTGTGCTGAGGAATCACCCCTGGATTTAGTGACAAACCAAGCAGGAAAAGTGATTTTACTTCCCTAGGAACAGCTGGAGCCAATAGAAATGTTGAGGTCTATCTATTTTATTTATTTCTGCTCTGTGGTTTTGCCCTGAATAACATTTTTAACCTCTTTTTATGAGACTGGAGTCCATTCCAGAGAAGTGAAGAGGAAAGAAGGGATATCAGGTGGGAGATTTGTGGGATTTCAGCCACAGTCGGGCCCTGTTCTCTCCAGGAGGTGACAGTCACTCGCTCTGATTGACACCTCGACTCAGCACAGTTTAGTTTAAACTTGAATTAAACCAGAAATAAAATCTTCCCCTATATTTACAAATACCCACACACGGAATTATTCAGGAACAGCCGAACTCACGGCTGGGTTTAGCAGGAAATCCCTCTCGGGGCATCTTTGCCGTGTCCATTAAAATGCCAGGAAAGCAGCGTGGTCAGCCGGGACTGACGGGGTTTGTTCAGAGGTGGCTGCTCGCAGCAGGGCTGAGCTCAGGCACTGCTCCGCTCCACTTCCCGGCTCCGCACAGCAAAGAGAACCCTCCTTCCCCAAATTCCGGAGGAGAAAGGGCTCAGCTGATCCCAAATCCCCCCTCCCTCAGCCCCAGGCGCCTCTGCAGTCGCTGTCACACCTGCACAGCTCAGGCTGCCCGTGGCTGTGTGAGGGGCATCATCATCATCATCATCATCATCATCATCATCATCATCATCGTCAGACCATCAAATATCTGTAATTCCCACAAGTTTGGCCTTGGAGCCGAGTTTGCCTGTCCTGCAGAGGCTTCTCCAGGCTGCCTGGAGCCCGGGGAAGAGCGGAGATGCTCCTGAGGACCAGACCCTCCCTGCATGTCCAGCCCTGCCCTGCGTGTCCAGCCCTTCCCTGGGTGTCCAGCCCTGCCCTGAGTGTCCATCCCTGCCCTGAGTGTCCATCCCTGCCCTGAGTGTCCAGCCCTGGTCTGGGTGTCCATCCCTGCTCTGGGTGTCCATCCCTGCCCTGCGTGTCCAGCCCTGCTCTGGGTGTCCAGCCCTGCCCTGCATGTCCAGCCCTTCCCTGGGTGTCCAGCCCTTCCCAGGTGTCCAGCCCTTGCTGGGACTCATTCCAGGCTGGGATTTAGAGCGCGTGCAGCTCACCTGCTCCTGGCTGCCCTGCTCCCCACCAGGAATGTCAAACAGAGCAGGATTTTGCTCAGGAGCAGATGAAGTAAACCCAAAGTCCCGTTCCCAGCACCCGACCCGGACCTTCCGCTCGGGAGGTGACCCGGGACAAACCAGCTCCGGCTCCAGCTCCCAACCAGAGCAGCCCTCGTGGAGCTGGAGAGGGGAGGGAAGGAACAGCAGAGCCCTTGTCCCACCTGGGCCTCCTCCAGCCCCAGGGGGTGGCCCGGGGCCACCTGTGCTGTCCCCGCGGGAGCCAACCCAGCTCCAGGGGCCCACTGGACACAGCTCCTTTGCCTCCCTGGCTGTCTCTGGGCTTTCCCTCCTCCTTCCCCCTCCCAGCGCCAGGAGGAGGCACAGGGGACCCCCAGCTCCCCCCCAGCACCCCCAGCTCCCCCCGGCCCCCCCGGCCCCCCACTCACCGCGGGGCTGCGGAGGGGCCCCGCAGGCGCCGGGGCTGTGCAGGAGCAGCAGCAGCGAGAGCAGCGGGGCACCGCCGATCCTGGCCATGGCTGTGCCGGGCTGCGAGTGCAGGGCAGAGCCCTGGCCCCGGGTATTAACCTGCCCCGCTCCGGAGGCTCCGAGCCAGCCCCTGACGCGCCGGGGGCCGGGGGGGCAGCGAGGGGAGAGGGGCAGGGGGAAGGAGCAGGGGGAGATGCTGCTCCAGGGTGGGGAGGGGGCGATGCCCAGCCCTGCCCGGCCCCGCCGGCCCCCAGCCCCCCACAATGGCCCCATTGCTGCTGGAAGGGCACGGGGAGCTATAAAGGGCCCCGGGGCGGGGGAAGGTGGGGAATGCGGGGATGGAACAGTGGGGCCAGTGAGAGCAGCCCCGGGGAGCTGCGGTGGGGCTGTCAGTCAGCGGCCGCTGCCCGCAGGGCTGGGGGGAGAAGAGAGGGGCCGGGGGAGCCAGGCAGAGCCGGGGAGGGGACGGCACCGGCGTCACACAGGTCCCGCTCCGGCCCCGCTGTGCCGAGGGCAGGACAGCATCCTGTGCGAGCGGGGATTCTGCTGAGAGCGGCAGCGGAGGAGAGGCAGGAGAGCAGAGGGGCTGGGCTGGGGGTGCCAGGCACAGCCAGGGAGGGGACAAGGGAGGGGACAGCACCAGGGTCACACAGGGCCCCTGCCAGTCCCCACTGTGCCGAGGGCTGGGCTAGAGATCCCTGTGGGATCCCTGCCCTGGGTGAATGAACGCTCAGAGCGGCAGCGGAGGAGAGGCACAGGAGAGCAGAGGGGCTGGGCTGGGGGTGCCAGGCACAGCCAGAGAGGGGACAAGGGAGGGGACAGCACCAGCGCCACGCAGGCCCCTGCCCGTCCCCACGGTGCCGAGCCCAGGACAGCGTCCTGCGGGACCGGGAGCTCTGCTCGCAGCAGCAGCCGAGGAGAGGCACAGGAGGGCAGAGGAAGGTTTGGGAGCACGGCTGAAAACCCGGGATGCAGAGGAGTTTTCCTGCAGGGAACAGTCGCTCCTCTGTGCGGCCGAGCCCCCGTGAGCAGAGCGGGGAGGGGAGAAGGGGATGAAACCAACCCCAAAGCGATAAACGGGAGAGGCTGGGGCCGGCCAGAGCTCAGCGGAGAGGCCGAGCCGGCAGCGCAGCGCTCGGCTCCGGACACGCGGGGGAGACGCAGCTCCTGCCACAAGACCCCGCAATCCCCGCCAGCCGCCGAGGCTGAGGGTGCCGCAAATGAGGCGAAATCCGGTGTCTCCTTTGTGGAGGAGCAGCGGGGGGATGCGGTACGGGGGAAGGGGGATTTAACGATGGCTCTGTCATAAAGCGCTGCGTCTGTTCTCTGGTTTTTAACCACTGCTTTACGCTGATTAAAGCCCTCCTCGGATGGCTTGGGTTCTGCTCACCTTTTCCAGCAGCACATCCTTGCATCCCTCATCCATTTAATGTGCACCGTGCGAGTGCAGGGCCGTGCAAATCTCCTTTAACTCAAAGCCCAGTTTCTCTTCCCTTTCCAGAGTCTCTCTTTCCTCCAAAAGCTCTTCAGCAGCCCGGGAGCTCCTGGGGAGAGAGGCTCTTTGATGAGGAGAAAAAAGGACCTGTCCTTGCTGAAGCTGCCAGGCTCCTCTTAACTCTTTAACATGAAAAGTGTTAATTAAAATACCCAAATCTGGCCATGTTCTCATGCAAAACCAGCGTGGATTTGTCCCACTGCCTTCCCACAGCAGCAATCCCAGGCTTTCAGCCAGCTCGGGAATTTTCAGCCAGGAGGAGGAAATGCTCCGGGTGAGGGATGGAGCGGCTCTGCCTGAGGAAAGGGTGGCAGGATTGGGATTGTTCAGCCTGGAGAAGCTTTGGGGTGACCTGACTGAGGCCTTCCAGTGCCTGGAGGAGCTACAGGAAAGATAGAGAGAGACTTCGGACAAAGGATGGAGAGACGGGACACAGGGAATGGCTTTGAACTGAAAAAGAAAGGGGTGGATGGGATCTTGGGAAGGAATTGTTCCCTGGGAGGGTGGGGAGGGGCTGGGATGGAATTCCCAGAGCAGCTGTGGCTGCCCCTGGATCCCTGGCAGTGCCCAAGGCCAGGCTGGACATTGGGGCTGGGAGCAGCCTGGGACAGTGGGAGGTGTCCCTGCCATGGGATGGGATGGGATGGGATGGGATGGGATGGGATGGGATGGGATGGGATGGAATGGAATGGGATGGGATGGGGTGGGGTGGGGTGGGATGGGATTTAAGGTCCCTTCCACCCCCTTCCCTTCCTCTGTGGATGCCTTCATGGGTATGTTTATAAAATCACGGGTTTAGGGCGATGCAAACCCCTCAGCCCCTGTTCCCGGATCTCCTCCCGTGTTCACACACAGACTTTGCTCCCCAAATACACAAAACTGCCCCCGTCCGCCATCAGGGCCCAGAGTGAAATGAGACCCTGAAATCTGGGAGATGTTGCCCTGGACCCGTCTGGGCTGGGGCTCCTGTTCCCCTGCCCTGCACACAAGGATCCCTTGGAGCAGACAGCTCTTCCTCGCCATGAATGGGGACCATTCAGAGCCCTCCGTAAATGCAGCCTCTATGGCTCTTCTTGCGGGGGAAGTATAAAGTTGCTCTGTGTCATTCTGCTGTTAATTAGCAAAGATAAATACGTTTCAGGTGGATATTTTCACCAGCAGAGCTCGTGGCACACAAGCAGCATTAAGGCCTCACAGAGAGGGCGCGAGGCAGAGCTGTGCTGGGACCTCTGGGGCCGCATTGACGCCTCTGGAAAAGCCGTGTTTATTTTTAAAATATGAAACATCATTTCTACCCGGGCCCCCGAGCAGGGGAACACTGGAGTCAATATTTTGGGAGGGAAATGTGCGTTGGGAGCTCTTCCCCAGCCCGGCTGCAAGGTAAACACAGAAGCCACGAGCGGCCCGTGCCGGCCCCAGCGTGGCCCTGCCACTGTTGTGGCCTTCACGTGTCCTGGCATGGCGAGGCTTTGCCTCTCCTCCAACACCCTCCAGTCCATGGATCCCGACTCCCAAAGTGCTGCTTTAAAACACCAAATCCCCACTTTCCTTCCACTGATGGAGAACCAGAACATTTTGGTCCCACCTTGCTCCTGCTGAAGGCAAAAGGTTCAGAGTCCCCCATGCTGGGCACTGGTGAGGTCACACCTCGAATTTTGGGGGCAGTTTTGGAAAAGTAGGACATGGAGGGGCTGGAGCGTGTCCAGGGAAGGGTCTGGAGCCCTGGGAGCAGCTGAGGGAGCTGGGAAAGGGGCTCAGCCTGGAGAAAAGGAGGATCCAGAAGGGAAAAGCTCTGCAGCAGAGCCTTCCCCAAACTTCCCTCACTTTCTTTTCCCCTCACGTTTTCTCCCACTTTTTGATTTTCCCCTCACAGCAAGGGAGACCCCGAGGGGCTGGAGCGAGTGCAGGGCAGGGAGCGGAGCTGGGAAGGGGCTGGAGAATTCCTGAGGGAGCTGGGAAAGGGGCTCAGCCTGGAGCAAAGGAGGCTCAGGGGGGCCCTTGTGGCTCTGCACAACTCCCTGACAGGAGGGGGCAGCCGGGGGGGTCGGGCTCTGCTCCCAGGGAACGGGGACAGGAGGAGAGGGAACGGCCTCAGGCTGGGCCAGGGGAGGTTTAGATTGGATATTTGGGAACAATTCCTCAGGGACAGGGTTGTGAAGTGTTGGGTCAGGTGGAATCGAGGCAGTGGTGGAGCCCCAACCCTGGGATGTGCTGCGAGGGCATGGAGGTGGCCCCTGGGGACACGGGCAGGGGTGGCCGTGGTGGTGCTGGGTGGCAGAAGGACTTGGTGATCCCAGGAGGTCCAGCCTCAAGGATTCTGAGATTCCAGACTCCAACATGAGCTCGGGAGCTGCAGTTTGTACTCTGCACCCAGGCAGGAGAGAGCTTTGGTTTTCCTTCGCTTTCAAAGCTCTGCAAGATTCCTCAAATTCCTCACGGCTTCCTCGTTGTTCTCCTTCAGATCCTCTGTTGTTTTCTGGACAAATTTCCTGGTTTGCAAATCCCTGGTTTGCCAATTCCCTGTGACAAAATTCCACTCTGCTGGATGCCTCCGCCTTCAAAGCGCCAAATCTGCCACACTTGGGGCAGGAGCAGCAAAGCCCAGCTTAAGGATGAGTCCTGAAAAGTACTAAAATTAAAACATTGGAGCAAAATTAAAGCTGGGAGAGGTGGCAGCTCCTCATTCGCCAGCAGCCAAACACCCCTGATGGAACAAACGATCCAAATGCAGATGTTCCTCCATCCCAGCCCTTCCCAGGAACGCTGACCAGCTGGGAAAAGCCAGGAAAAACAACGTTTGATTCCCCATGGTGCAGACAGTTTTTGTTTGGAGGTGGAGTCTCCCTCGTGCCACTCGTTCTGCTCGAGTCTGAGTTCAAAACTGCATTTGAGCTTTGGGTTTCCCAAATAAACACCCCCCGAGCGCGTTTGGCGTCGCGGTGTGGATTTCACCCTGCAGCAAACCCGGGTGTTAAAACCAAAATGCAGCAGCAGCCCCTGAGGCCCTGCCGTGGAAATGACCCAGAAAAACGGGAAGGTTTTCTGGCGGGAAAAATGGAAATTATGGAGCTCAAGGTGTTCCCAAACTTCCAGCGGAGCTCCAGCAGAAGGCAGGATGAGGAAATCACCTCGAGTTCTGCCAGGAGAGGTTTTGAATGGATATTAGGAAAAATTTCATCGTGGAAAGGGTGGTCAGGAACTGGCACAGGCTGCCTGGATGGAGCCAAATCCCTGGAATTGCTCAAAAAATGTGTGGATTGGGCACTTCAGGACGTGGTTTAGTGGTGACCATGGTTGGACTTGAGGACCTTAAAGGTTTTTTCCAACTCTAATGATGCCATGAGTTAAATACTGGATTTTCCTTTGGTTTTTTGGAGCCCTGGACCAGAAATTCTTCTCCAAAGGGATCCAGAGTGTGCTGGAGTCCCTCTGATGAGGCGGAATAAAGAGGCTGGGAAGGGAGCAGCAGCCAAACTCGGGGTTGTTTGCTGCTGGTTTTTATTTCTCTCTAAACAAACCCGGGAGCTGTAGTAAACACAGCTCTGCTGCCCTCCAGCACACTCCAAACGCTCCGTAACTCCTGCCTGCTCCTGGCTTCCTTTGATGCTCCAGGTGAGTGTTCCAGGCTGGATTCCCAGCTCCACTTTTCACCTCCTCGGGGAAATGATGACAAAAGCTCCAGTTTCTGTGTTTCACCCCCACCCCGTTCCCATTCCTGCATCCCCATTTCCCACCTATGGATGCTGAAAAACTCTGGCAGAGAATTTCTTCAGCTCTCTGCAGCATTTTGTGAGAGTTCTGTCTTTCCCATGCAAGCAAGACAAACCAATGTTACAGTTTTGTAAACTTCTTGCAGCTGCGGATTGTTTTGCAGAATTGTTATGGTTCTAACTAGAAAAACACTCAGAACTGGGTGTCTTAGAATTTGGCCAATCCCCTTATGGGGTGGATGACGAAAGCCAATTATCTTATGCCACTTAATACACTTTGCAAACTAACATATAAAAGTCTTCTGAAAATTCATTAAAATTCTTCTTCTTCTTCTTCTTCTTCTTCTTCTTCTTCTTCTTCTTCTTCTTCTTCTTCTTCCATCGATCCCTGAGCCTGGACTTCGTGTCGTTTCTCTACTCGTCCGTGGGGAGAACAGTGACACCAGCCCTGGCAAAGTGGAATTCCAGCAGTGGGATCAGAGCAAAGCGTCCGACAGATGATGCAGAGGAAGGGCTGGGGAGGCAGGAATGGCTTTAAAAACAACCCCTGCACCGAGGCAGGATCACAGGAATTGCTGTTTGTCCTTCCAGCTGCCAAACACCCCCGGGGCTGCCGCTGGAAACAGGAGAGGCCGTCTGTGGCTGGGCCCTGTTCGTGTGTTACGGGTCACGCTCATTTCACGGGGATCACTTTTTGTTTGTTCCCCCTGCCCACAGCTCCCCCTGGGCCTGAGCTGCCTCCTGGGCACCGTTCCTGCCTCTCCAGTGCCCACCTGCAAGGCTCTGCTCCTCCATCCGTGCCTGGATTTCGGCAATTCCCCCGTTCTGGCCTGGCCCGGGGCCCCTGAGGTGGTTTCTGTGCTGGAAGCAGCTGGGATGGCTCGAGAGCTTTGTGCAGTTTTGGGTGTCACAGTAGGAAAAAGGTCTGAAGGGGTTAGAGAGCAACCAAGGAGGGACACGGAGACGGGGAAGGGTCTGGAGGAGCAGCTGAGGGCACTTGGAATGTGCAGCCGGAGCACAGAACTCCGGGATCATTTTTTGCTCACTAATATTTTAGAAATCAAATGATTTCTTCCTTCACCCAGCTGTCAGCCACCACCCCCCAGGAAGCAGACCCACGGTTCGGAAGCCATTAACATTTGTGTTTTTAATTGAAACTCGTCTTTGGGGTCACACTGAAAGCACAGAAAATGCACCCGCTCAGGTGGGAAGTGGCAGAGCAACGCTGGGCTGGACATTCTGGGGCACTGTCCATCATCACAAGCAGGGTGAGAGCTGCGATCCCTGTGGGATTTCCGGCTGATCCCTTCGCCGTAGGAATTCTGGCTGCAGGGCTGGGCTGTCCCAGAGAAAATTCCTTCCCTGTCCACCCCCCAGTTCCACTTCCTGAAGGCCTCGCTGCTGGGACGGAGGAGAAGCGGCACAGAGCAGGGCCAGCCTTGCACCCCACAGCGGCCAAATCCCAGACTCCAGGGATGGCACCCGGTGCCAGGGTCAGGAGATGGAGGTGCCAGAGCAGGACAAGGCTCCAGCGGTTCCCAGCAGGATCCGGCTGGGACACGCTGGGATAAGCTGGGAATGGCTCTGGACGAGGACCGGGACTCTGCCGGGGGGAGAGGAACCAGCAGCCCTCGGTGTCCCCTCTCCCCCAGGCTGGGCTCAGATGGTCACGTAGGGAGGGGGGGAATCCTTGGAAGGCAATTCCAGGGCTTCCTCATAGGACGGCAGCACAGCCTGGAAGAGAGGATCAAAGGTTATGGATGGCAGGGATTTCATCCTGGAGGGTTCCTGGATCAAAGCAGGGACAAAGAACCTCGCGGGGTTTGGGGCACGAAGGGCAGGAACCCGGCAGAGCTGGGGGCAGCAGGGCTCAGACCCACCCTGTGCCAGTCCCACCCCTTTCCCTGCACAGTAAAGGGCCCGGGCTCCGGAATGTGCGGAATCCCAACCTCATTCCCGAGGAAAGCTGAGGAATTTTGCAGAGGGGCACAGCTGGGCACCACTGCTGGCAAGAGAGGGCTCAGCAGATTTGCCAGGATAAAAGCAATTCCTCAGCATTCCATATCCCCTCAGCATTCCCTGTCCCTCAGCATTCCATATCCCTCAGCATTCCATATCCCCTCAGCATTCCCCATCCCTCAGCATTCCATATCCCTCAGCATTCCATATCCCTCAGCATTCCCCATCCCTCAGCATTCCCTGTCCCTCAGCATTCCATATCCCTCAGCATTCCCTATCCCTCAGCATTCCCTGTCCCTCAGCATTCCATATCCCTCAGCATTCCCCATCCCTCAGCATTCCCCATCCCTCAGCATTCCCTGTCCCTCAGCATTCCATATCCCCTCAGCATTCCCTATCCCTCAGCATTCCCTGTCCCTCAGCATTCCATATCCCTCAGCATTCCCCATCCCTCAGCATTCCCCATCCCTCTGCATTCCCTATCCCTCAGCATTCCCTGTCCCTCAGCATTCCCTGTCCCTCAGCATTCCCTGTCCTCCCTCTTTCCTTCCCATCCATCCTCACAACATCGAAAATCCAAAACTCCCAGACAGAAAGGTGAAGAAAAAGCTGTTTTTAAACACTTTTAGGGATAGAAACCAAAGTCCAGCTGGAATTAAACCCAAATCCCTGGATCAGGGATCACAGGGAATCCATTCCCATTTTTCTGCCGTGCCTGACCTTCACCTTCCTTGCTCGTTGACTTTAAAGATTCAATACAGAAGTAAAATTAAATGGATATAATTAAATTAAAAACTGATTACTAGCACTTGCTCCTGCGGATTTGAAGGGCTGGGAATTCTCTCAGACCCCAAAAAAGCAGGGATAAGGATCACCAGTCTGAAGGATTCCTGTTCACGGAATAAACCCATTTCTCCTCACCTTTTCCACCGCCTGTGGATCCACTTTGACCTCCTCCCTCCTGCTGGCTTTGATGTACTTGAAGCAGCTCAGGACACACTTGAACATGTAGGCCTGGAAAAGAGGGAAAAGGGAAGGAAAAGGGGGAAAGGGGAAGGAAAAGGGGAAGGAAAAGGTCATTTTCCCATTGCACTGCCAGGCAAAAAGGGCATTTCCACTTTTGCCACCAGCCTGGGATTTTCCTGCTCTTTTCTCTGGAGGGAGAAGCTCGGGACTGTGATCCCAGGGCCTCAAAGCGGTGTCCATCCTTCCCCAGGAATGTGATGATTCCATGAATTCGGAACCACGCTGGGGCGGGAATGGGATCAGTAATCCAGTGAATATGAAGTGATTAAACATAAACCCCGTTAAACACAACATTGGGACCTCAGAGATCCCGATATCCCGAGGCAGGAGAGGAAATCCCCATTTTTCGGAGCAGGTTACAAAGTCTGGATTCCATGAATTCAGAACAATGCTGGGATGAGACTGGGATCAGTAATCCAGTGAATATGAAGTGATTAAACATAAAACCCATTAAACACAACATTGGGACCTCAGAGATCCCGATATCCCGAGGTAGGAGAGGAAATCCACGTTTTTCGGAGCAGGTTACAAAGTCCGGATGCCTCAGGAAAGCACCAAAGGCACCACGGAGACCCAAGCACTGCCCCAAAAATCCCTTCATTCCAAAAACCCCGTTTTTGCCCCAGCTCCACCTCCCTGACAGGACCTCCTGGAACCCCGCGGATTTATCGGAGGCCGCAAACGGAGCTTTTCTGAGGAAAAAGGATCGACTGAGGGGCTGTGGCCCAGGGAGACGAGTGGGGCCTGTGGAACCGGCCCCGTTAAATCAATATTTTCCCTGCCCCGAACGGCATGGAGCAGTCGTGTGCCCAGTGTTTGTGTTGGCCCGGGAAGGCGCTCGGGAACAGTCGGGATTTTCGGGAATGCAGGGAGGGACAGATCCCAGAGCTGCTGAGCGCTCCCAGGACAATGAGGGACACGGAGCCAAGACAAAGAGGAAAAAGGAATGGAATATCCGAGCTGAAAAAATCCACCTCAAAATCCCGGGGATTGGAGGTAAATCCAAACTCTGAGCATCCTTTGGGAATAGTGCAAAACCCTTCCTGCTTCCAAAGCCTCTTCATCTAGAGAGCAAACCCGGGGCTGTCACAGAAACTGGGGAAAAACTCCACTCACCCATGGAAAAACCCAGTAAATATAAAATATAAATAAGGAAAAACCCCATGGCAAAGGAGTGAATTCCCTGATTTTGGTTTTGAAATGAATTAAAATCATACGAGAAAGCAACGCACTCCCTGACTTTGGTTTGAAAATAAAACCATACAAGAAAGGAAGGCATTCCCCAGTTTTGGTTTTGAAATAAATTAAAATCACACAACAAAGGAATGCATTCCCTGATTTTGGGTTTTGAAAATAAAATCATAGAAGGAAAGCAATGCACTCCCCGATTTTGATTGCAAAAATAAATTAAAATCACACAACAAAGGAATGCATTCCCTGATTTTGGTTCTGAAAACAATTAAAATCATACAACAACGAAATGCATCCCTTGATTTTGATTTAAAAAAAATTAAAATTGCACAGCAAAGGAATGCACTCCCTGATTTTGATTTAAATTAAAATCACACAACAAAGCAATGCATTCCCTGATTTTGGTTTTGAAATAAATTAAAACACAAGGAATGTTTTATTCCCCTTAATTCCTGCTTTCCTACCCCTGTGGTGCTGGAGGACTTTATGATTCCGAAGTCAGACAAGGATTATCGGAGTATTTGCCCACCTCGCATCCCTGGAAGTGTCCAAGGCCAGGCTGGAGCAGCCTGGGACGGTGGAAGATGTCCCTGCCCAGGGCAGCGTTGGGATGAACCTAAAGCTCCCTCCAGCCCCAATCATTCCATGGATTTAGGATCACTCGTGGATGCACAGACCAGCACAGGGAATTGCCTTAACGGTGCAATGTCAGCATCCCCTGCCCCTGGAATGGTTTTTCCAAGGAATTTTGAACGGATCCTGCCACCACAGGTAACACAGCCCAGCCCCATGCTGCCCCGAGCTGGGAGGCTGCAGGGAGAGAATTCCCTGGGTTTTTTACCCATGGAAGAGGAGAGGGATTGGCAGTGGGATTAAAGGATTGGGGTCTTGATGGCTTTTTTTGGGGAGTTCAGTAGAACCTGGGGGTTCAATTATCTCACCCCATCCCTCCTCTTACAACCCCGGCACAAAAACTGGTGGCAAGTCCAGCATTTTGTGGGTGAAGCTGTTGAAAATCCCGATTAATCCGTGTGCCAGGCCAGGGAGATCCCTGCCGGCTGCGGCTCGGGGTTATCTCCGCTCCTGCCGCGCATCCCTCGCAAACATTAGAGGAGATTTTAAAGTGCATCCACACAAAGCTCCCCACCCCTCGCTGCCGTATCTGGCCCACCTGGAAGTCTCAGAATTTCGATGTTTTCCGGCTCACAAGCAGAGCTTTCTGCCCAAGTGCCTGGAAAAACCTGGTTTGAGAAATCAGTTCTCCGAGGCACCGAACAGCAGAAGAACAGAAACCCTCTCCCAGCGGAGCTTCCTGAGGCACTGGCAGGGCTTAGCCCCGGGTTTTAATGAACCTGGGGAGCATTGGCATGGAGAATGTCAGTGAATACCTGCTCCCATCAGAGGACACAGCCTCTCACCCAGCGAAAGGCCTCACCTGCTGCTCGATAATCTCATTTATTCTGGCACATCGCGGCAGAGAACTTTGCTGTGGCTGTTTTCCACCTTTTTATCCTTCCAGGGAGGATGGGCAGTGATAATTCGGGGATTTAAGAGGGGTTTTGCTTTGTAACTCACACAGAAGCATAAAGGCAGGGATTTGGATAATTTTTGGACAAACCACGCTGAGGCACAGCTCCCACCGTGCCCGAGGAGAGCCCAGCAAGGCAGATTTGGGAATTAAAGCCGGATTTTCCCGGGAGAGCCTCATTCCAGAGCCCTTTACCTTGAGGAAGAGCATGGCCAGGAAGGCGATGGTGAAGGTGATCATCACTTTGGCGTATTCCTCCGCTGGCAGCTTCTGCAGGGTTGGCAGAGGGCCCTGGGGGAGAAGGGAGAAGGTCTCAGCCCCAAACCCTCGTTCCCTGTGCCAGGGGCACCCACGGAGAGGGGGCTCAGGGTTCAGGCACAACAAGGGACAAAGGATTTTCACCAGCAGCGAGATCACCGTGCTACTGTTTCCCTCCTGCTGCTTCCACTCCTTGGAAGGAGTGGAAATCGGGCAATTCCTATTTAAATTTCTATTTAAATGAGAGCTTTTAAAATTTCAGTTTCCACTTTTGCCACCCGCCCACCAGGGGTTTTCCTGCTCTTCTCTCTGGAGGGAGAAACTTGGGACCGTGATCCCAGGGCCTTAAATCGGTGTCTCCGTCCTTCCCTAGGGATGTGACGATTCCATCAATGCAGAGCAGCACTGGGGTGGGACTCATTAAACGTGACTGTTTAATAAAGATGAAATCAGAGGCGTTTCCCACGCAGGCAGCTCCCGCTGAATCACTCAGCTCTGCAATTTGCATCCATCAGACTCCTACAGGGAAAAACACGGTGACTTTCCAAGGAACACGGGAGCTGTCAGTGGGGAACAGCGCTGGGGAGAACACGGAAAATCCTCTGTTGTCGTCAAACTGAGCAGTTCTGGATGTTCCGGGGGGGCGGAGAAGCTGCACAGCCTTGGAAAGGGGATTTTTGGGAATTCCCAGCGTGGAAAAGGAGCGGAGCTGGGTCCGGACCTACCCTGCTGTCGGCAGGCTGGAGGCTCAGGTAGGTGGGCACCTCCATGTAGGAGCTGCACAGGGTGAGGATGCTCAGGCAGAAATCCAGGAGCTGCAGCGCCAGCAGAGGGATCCGGGAGTGGCCCTGCTGAGGGGAACAGGAATTGGGTTACAGTCACAGGATTGGGCCACTTGGGATTCTTCACACTTGGCACAGGGCCTGTGATTGGTCACACCGAGTCTAAGCCACTGAATTCCCTTAAATTCAACCCAAATTTCACTTGTAGCCCCAAGAGTGAGGAAACCGTTTGTGGGGCTTCATCCAAGCTCCATGGAACCCTCTGGGCGGAGCAGTGACAATCCCAGTGGGTCTCCAGCAAACCCCTCCTGCCAGGGGCACACCCAGAGCCACCTCCCCCGAAGCCAGGAGGAAATCCACATTCCCAGCCAGGGGGGAATAAATGGGAAAATAACTGTCCCAGCTGCCACTGGCTTCCTTCAGCCTCCAAAGACTGCAGCCTGTCTGCAGCCAGGAGAAACCACCTCACCTCTGCATCCAGGACCCTAAAGGTCTTTTCCAAATTAAAGGATTCCATGAAAAACCACAGCCCAAGGTAACAATCCTTCATTCCAACCTTCCAGGACCCTAAAGGTCTTTTCCAACCTAAATGATTCCATGAAGAACCACAGCCCAAGGCAACAATCATTCATCCCAACCTAAAGGATCCCATGAAGAATTGCACCCCAAGGTAATGATCCTTCATTCCATCCTAAACGATTCCATGGAGAACCACAGCCCCAAGTAATGATCTTTCATCCCAGCCTAAAGGATCCCACGACAAACCGCAGCCAAAGAAAATGATCCTTTATTCCAATCTAAGTGATTCCATGACAAACCACAGCCCAAGGTATGATCCTTCATCCCAACTAAAGGACTCCATGAAGAACCACAGCCCAAGGTAATGATCCTTTATTCCAGCATTCCAGGATCCTAAAGGTCTTTTCCATCCTAAAGGATTCTACGACAAACCACAGCCCCAGGTAACAACCCTTTATTCCAACCCAAAGGATTCAATGGAGAACCACAGCCCAAGGTAACAATCCTTCATCCCAACCTGAAGGATTCCATGAAGATCCATAGCCAAAGGAAATGATCCTTTATTCCAACCTAAAGGATCCCATGACAAACCACAGCCCAAGATAATGATCCTTCATCCCATCCTAAAGGATCCCATGAAGAACCACAGCCCAGGGTAACGATCCTTTATTCCAACTTAAAGGATTCCATGGGCAACCACAGCCCAAAGTAATGATCCTTCATCCCAACTAAAGGACTCCATGAAGAACCACAGCCCCAGGTAATGACCCTTTATTCCAGCCCAAAGGATTCCATGGAGAACCACAGCTTAAGATAATGATCCTTCATCCCAACCTAAATGATTCCATGAAGAATTGCAGCCCAAGGTAACAATCCTTTATTCCAACCTTCCAGGATCCTAAAGGTCTTTTCCATCCTGGAGGATTCCATGAAGACCCCCTGCCCAAGATAACGATCCCTCATTCCGTCCTAAATTATTCCACGACAAAGCACAGCCCCAGGCAGCGATCCTTCGTTCCAAGGATCCCCCAGCTCCCGGAAAGCCAGGAGCCCCCCAGGAAGAGCCGTCACCCACCGTGTGGCCCAGGGAGGACACGGAGAGGATCGCCGGGACCTGGATGTAGGAGCTGAACATGGTCAGGAGGCTGAGCAGGAAATCGATGGCTTGCAGGGCCAGGAAGGGGATCAGGAACCGCTCCCTCTTCTGAGGAGGAGAAGCAGTGCCGGTTATTTCCATCCCGAGTGGGAAACGAGAGCAGCTGCCCACACCTGGAAGGACTCACACGGTGCTCCAAGAGTTAACGCTTCCCTGGAATTTCTGATTCCAGTGACAGCTGATCCAGAGGAGCAAAGGGCATCAACGCTGATTTTTTTCACCCCTTTGGAAAATTCCTGTGAATTCCCACTCTGTGACATTGGCACTTGATCCCATCAGAGTTTTCACCCCACTATCCCTAAAATTTCCCCCCACAGAGGGAGAACTGGGTTGTGCGGGTGGTATTTAATACTTAGAGCTCCACCACCATCAGATCCCACCCCAAGGCCTGGTTGTTCCTCCTCCTGAACTGGGAAATGAGTCCCCGGTGCAACAGGGCACTGACAGTTCTCTCACAGGGCCTGACTTGCAACAGAGCAAGGAAATGAGGCAAGAAAACCTTTCTAAATCATAAAACCTCCTTTATTTAACACCCAAAACAGCCTGGATGGAAATGTCGCCCAGATTTGGTAAATCTGAGTGTTTGAAGCTTTTCGCAAGAACCTGAGGCTTCAAACCAGTCCGTCTCCCACGCTGGAAACAGGAGAGATTTTTATCTGCCTTTTTTCCTGTGTGATTCTTGGACTCTGGGATTTTTATCTGCTTTTTTCCTGTGTGATTCTGGGATTCTGGGATTTTTATCTGCCTTTTTTCCCGCGTGATTCTCTGATTCTGGGATTTTTATCTGCTTTTTTCCCTGTGTGATTCTGGGTATTTTATCTGCCTTTTTTCCTGTGTGATTCTCTGATTCTGGGGTTTTTTTCTGCTTTTTTTGACCATCATTCCAGCGAGCACCGTGCAAACCCTGGACCCCTCAATGTCATTTGTGGGGAACATACCTTGAGCACCCCGAGCAGGAGGTGGAAGCTGATGACAAACAGCACGAGGATCAGCAGGAAACTGGTGGTGACATCAGCTGAAAAGGACAGAAGGGATAAAAGGAATCACCACATCACCAAAAGATGTCCCAACTCCATCCCACCCCAAGAGAGAGTTAAACCTGGCACAAAGAATTGTGTCTGGGGAGGAATTCATGCCGTGCAGCTGGAATTAACCCTCTTTACCCTTTTTACACCCATTTTTCACCTCTCTTCGAAGTCCCCACCAGGCCGCGCAGGTTGTGAGCTCACACGTGAGGGAGCCAAGGAGTGAGATGTTAAATATCCCAGGCTCCAAAATGAAGTGTAAAACAAAATGAATTAACCCTCTTTTCCCTTTTCACACCCATTTTCCCCCTCTCTGGAAGTCCCTGTATCCGCCAGGTTGTGAGCTCGAGGGACTGAAATGTCGAATATCCCAGGCTCCAAAATGAGGTACAAACCAAAAAAAGCAGAGGGCTTTCGGTGTGTAGCTCTGAGCTGGACATTCTTTAGAGACTCAGAGGCAGATAAAGGAACCAGCAGGGAAATGCTGAAGGATCTTCGGGATCTCTCAGAGAAGAGCAGGAATTTTAACCCCCCCCCCCAACCACTGGTGAGGCCAGGGAGGGTCAGGGAGGATCTCTCCCCCAACTCTGCAGCTGTGGGATGCAAGGGACACCTCAAAAATCAGCGTGAGGGAGTTGAGGGTGATTCTTGGCAGCTGCTTTGGGTGGAGGGGGTGATGTTTTATATCCATGGAGTCCTTGCTCAACCTTTGCCTGGAAGGAATTTTCCCTCCTGGAGAGAATCAGGAATGCAAAGGGCAGCTCATTCCAAAGGGAGCCACTGCTGCTTTCCCTCTGCTCCCAGGCGTGTGGAAAAGCCGGAATTCCAAGGCAGAACAACAGCCCCACCTTTGAGGGGCAGGGGAGCAGAACCAAAGCTGGGATGTGGTGCACAAAGAGCCAGAGATTAACAGGGAACAGCCTAAACCCAAAACAGATCTTAACAAAGGAGCCAGGCTCAGCCTTTGTGGGACCAGTCCTGAAGGAGCCAATCCCAATCCCATTAAAACCCAAACTCCCAAAGCTTTTTCCATAAAGGAGCCAATCCCAATCCCATCAAAGCCCAAACTGCCCCAGACCTTTTCCCTAAAGGAGCCAATCCCAATCCCATTAAAGCCCAAACTGCCCCAGACCTTTTCCCTAAAGGAGCCAATCCCAATCCCATGAAAGCCCAAACTCCCAAAGCCTTTTCCCTGGGTTTCTCCCAGCACCAGCACTCAGGAGTTTGCCCAGAGAGGATTTCTCTCCTTATCCCGGGATTTTCTGGGCTCCAGCCCAGCCGTGTTTTCCTGCCTCTCTCTCTCCATGGGCTCCTGCTCCAGCTCTCTGGCAGGATCCCTAATTAATTGGGACGTGGCCATTGCCAGCTAATTGCCCAGCTGGTTTTTCCGAGCAGAACCTGGATCAAAACCCCCCAAACAAAACAGCAAAAAAACAAAAACCCCACAAACACAAAGGGATGGAAAGAAAAGGAAAACCAAGGGAAAACAACTTCCCACGAGATGTTTTTTCCCCGAAAACAGAGTCATTCTCCCTGCTGGCAGCGGGGATGGGTTGGTGCCACAGAAAAAAACCCCAAAAAATTACAACCAAAAAAGAAACCCCAACTCCCCCCCAAACTAACAAATAAAACCAAAAAACCCAAACAAACAAAACAAAAAAACCCAAGCAAACAAAACCCCAAAAACAAACAGACAAAAAACAAAAAAACCAAACAAAACCCCCAAACAAGCAAACAAAAAAAACAACCAAAAAACCAAACCGAACCAAAAAACAATCCCAAAAAACTCCCACAAAACAGCAAAACAACCAAACCCCGAAAGAGGAAGGAAGCCCTTGAGGTCACACTTGCATCCAGTTCTTCAATTCCCATCAAAAATGGAAAGTGGGAACACGTTTTACAGGAATGAGTGGATGGATGGATGGGTGGACGGATGAATGGATCGATGGATCGATGGAGGGATGGATGGATCGATGGACGGATGGATGGATGGATGGATGGGGGATGGATGGATGGATGGATGGACGGATGGATGGATGGATGGGTGGATGGATGGATGGATGGATCAGGGATGGATGGATGGATGGATGGATGGATGGATGGATGGGTGGATGGGTGGATGGATGGATGGATCAGGGATGGATGAATGGATGGATGGAGGTATGGATGGAGGGATGGATGGATGGATGGATGGATGATGGATGGATGGATGATGGATGGATGGATGGATGGATGGATGGATGGATGGAGGGATGGGTGGATGGATGGGTGGATGGATGGATGGATGGATGGATGGATGGATGGATGCTCCCGGGGTCTTCGTGCTGATCCCAGCCCCAGCTTGCTGGGTCATTCCGCATTCCCATCCCGGGAAAGCTCTGCGGGAAGGGGTTTGCACCCTGCACTGGGGGCTGAGCTGAGCAGAGCCTCCATCCCCGCCACGGGAATATTTGGGAATAATGCTGCGTGGGAAAGGTGGGAACCATTGCACTGCCCCTTGCTCAGGTTCCCAGCAGCAGGGCTCACCCAAATTCCCATTTTTTGCTCGCTGCTGATGCCCTTCACATCGGAACGGGGTGATTGAAGTCCCTTCCCACCCACGCCATTCCATGATTCTGTTGGATGACCCAAACCCTCGAGTGCTGCTGTCAAACAGCCCTGGGGGATCCAGTGGTGCCTCTTTCCTTGGAAAAACGTGAACCCAGCCTTTATAACCTCACCAGGCAGTGCCTATTCCTGCTCTGGTACTTTTCCCTGTGTCTGCACCCTGCCCTGGGGACAGGAGGGTTTGGAATGTGCAGGAGTTTGTACCCAGCCCCCTTTTCCTCCACGTACAGGGAATTTTCAGCCCAGGGAACGCCACTCTGGAAAAGCAGGGAGCAGCAATTCCTGGCTGCCAGGGGCTGTGTTTGTCTCTCTGTGGGCATGGACGGGGCACGGAGGGAGCCTGAGTTCCGTTTTTTGCTCCCGGGGTTATCTCGGCTTGTGGTTTTACACGGAAAATGACTCAAGAAAGGAAACCCCCCCCTGCACTTGTTGTTTCCAAGCAGCTCCCACAGAACGTTCTGGTTGGGCAACGTCTGAGGGCTCAGGAGCCGGGGTTTTAGACGGCACCTCCAGGTCTTTGCAAGGATCCAAGCCGGATCCTTCCGTAGGAATTCGATCCTTCAGGAATTGTGAGCGACAGGACAGCCTGGCTGCCTCTTCCAGCCACCAATGTTCTGGAAAAATACACCAGGAGCTGGGAAAGTCTGGGGATGGGGGAAGGGAGGGGTGGTGTGGCTCTGTCCAGCTGGGAGGCAGGAGCGCCACGGGAATGGCTCCATGGGAATGGCTCCATGGGAATGGTTCCATGAAGATGGTTCTATGGGAACAGTTACACGGGAATGGCTCCATGGGAATGGTTCTATGGAAATGGTTCTATGGGAATGGCTCCATGGGAATGGTTCTATGGGAACGGTTACACGGGAATGTTTTTATGGGAATGGTTCTATGGAAATGGTTCTATGGGAATGGTTTTATGGGAATGGTTCTATGGAAATGGTTCTATGGGAATGGCTCCATGGAAATGGTTCTATGGGAATGGTTCCATGGGAATGGTTCTATGGGAATGGTTCCACAGGAATGGCTCCATGGGAATGGATCCATCGGAATGGCTCCATGAAAATGGCTCCACGGGAATGGCTCTATGGGAATGGCTGCATGGGAATGGTTCCACAGGAATGGTTCCACATTAATGGCTCCACGGGAATGGCTCCATGGAAGTGGCTCCATGGGAATGGTTCCATGGGAATGGTTCTATGGGAATGGCTCCATAGAAATGGCTCCATGGGAATGGCTCCATGGAAGTGGCTCCATGGGAATGGTTCCACAGGAATAGCTCCATGGGAATGGCTCCATGGAAGTGGCTCCACGGGAATGGCTCCATTGCATGGAGCGGTGTTGGTGGCACTGTCCCACAGCCCACACATCCATGGGATCAGTGTGGGGTGGGATTTGTCCCCAGTGTCCATTGAGGAGTTCCCGGACACTTCAGTGCTCCCTGGAAACGCCCAGAATGTGAAGGAAGCCAGGAGTGGGTGTGAGGCTGGAATGATCCACAGCTGGGGAAAAGGCAGAGGAAGGAAAGCCAGGATTGCCAGGGGAATCCAAAGGAGATTCCAGAGGGATCTGGAGGACTCAGAGGGTGCTGCAGAGTTTGGGCTGATCCTCTGAAATAAAAACTTCTCTGGGCTCCACATTGATCTCCAACAACCCAACACAGCCCTGGCCTAAAGCAAACCCCAAAGCTGGGCCCATCTGCTCTGAATTCCAATTTTCTTTGGTGGGAAAGGCAGAGGGAGCGCTGCAGGACTGAGGGATCCCTCTCTGCCCCACGGCTGCTTCCCAGCACTCCCAGGACCTACCAATTCTGTAGTAATCCTTGGCCAGGTCTTTGCAGAAGCCCTTCCCGTTGGCCACCTCCAGGGAATACTCGATCAGCAGCAGGATGCTCATGACCTGGAGAACAAAGCGAAAAACATAGTTCAGGGGTCTTGGGCCAAATTCCCAGCAGGGAATTTATCTCCAGGGAACACTGGAGGGAGGAGTCTCCAAGGGAGCCGAGCACAAAGGGTTTAAATCCTGGGAAATTCTGAGACAAAAGCTATCACTTCATTCATATTTTGGATTTCAGTGCCAGCAGAAGGAGGATGGAGAAATAACAAAGTCAATGGGTTTTGTTTCAGTGGTTTCTATCCTGGCTTCACGTTTTGAAATTGCATTTTGCTCCAGAGTTGAGGGAAAGGCAATTCCAGTATTCCAAAGTGTAACAGGAAACACAGAAAGATTAAAGATCTCCCTGTAAGTGCAGCTGTGCCACTCCAGTGACAAAACCATCACTTCCCTTCTTTTATTATTTGAGGAAAATCTCCAAATGTTCTTTTTTCACATTGAACTGGAATGATTTTCAATTGAAATTGGAAAGTTTTCCAATTGGAGCATCAAACCCCGGACTCCAGGATTATCCTGTCCTGACTTTAACGAGCTGGGAGATGGAGGGAGGTCCAGAGCTGTGGGCTCATCCCTGGCCCTGAACTGCTGCACCCCCACAGGGATGATTAATAGTGAAAAATCCATGTCTGAGCCCAGCTTAGGAGATCTCCATGGAATCACGGAATCACAGAAAGGTCTGGGTTGGAAGGGATTGGGAAGCTCATCCCACCCCACCCCTGCCATGGGCAGGGACACCTCCCACTGTCCCAGGCTGCTCCCAGCCCCAATGTCCAGCCTGGCCTTGGGCACTGCCAGGGATCCAGGGGCAGCCACAGCTGCTCTGGGAACCGTCTGTCCCTTGTGTGTCCCTGTCCATCCCTGGGTGTCCCTGGGTGTCCCTGGCTGCAGGGAGGGTCCGAGCAGGGCCCCGGCTCTGCTCCGGGGGCCCAGCAGTGGCACCAGAGGAACGGGCAGGGCCTGAGCCCAGGGAGCTCCCCCTGCACAGGAGGCAGAACCCCTGCCCTGGGCAGTGCCCAGCCCCGGACAGAGCCCAGAGAGGGGCTGGAGTCTCCTCCCTGGGATATTCCAGAGCCACCTGGACACAATCCCATGCCCTGAGCTTTGGGACGGCCCTGCTGGAGCAGGGAGGTGACACCAGTGACGCCCTGGGGTCCCTTCAGCTGCCCCATTCTGTGACCCTGAGCCCTCTGGCCCCACAGTGCTGCAGGAAGCCAGGCCCTATCTGCCACCCACATCAGCAGCAGCTCGGGCAGAGCAGAAACAACTTTTCCACCAGAGCTGCAGCAACCTTTCACTTCAACCACGGCCCCGAGCAGCGCCGCGGGCGAGGAGGAAGCGGCACCGCTGCGGTCTGGGCTCGTGTTTGCAAACTGGGGGTGTTGGGAACAGCACAGAAACAGCTGCTGCAGGGGCAGGGCAGGGAGCAGAGCATGGTTCTGGATCTTCAGAAGGATCCAGACAGGGTTTGGGCAGCAGGAATGCCCAGCCAGGGGTGCTGAGCTGCCCTGCAAAGGAGCCGTGCGAGGGAAGGCTCTGCGAGACTGGGAGGTGGCAGGAGCTGAGCACAGCCCCTCCCTCTGCCTCTGTGTCCGCTGCAGAAAACCTTGAAACTCTTCAAAACCGAATTCATCAACTTTCTGAGCCCTCAGCTGCAGCTGCAGCTTCCAGCAGAGCTGTGGCACTCCCAGAGCGAGCACCCCCAAGCCACAGTGCTGCTGCAGAGCGGACCCCCTGTCCCTCCCTGTCCCTCCCTGTCCCTCCCTGTCCCTCTGAATTTAAAGTCTTGAGTCTGAATTAGCAGGAAGGATGTGTCAGGCTTTCCCTGGGCCTGTCTGATACCAGCTCATCTGAGAGTCACTCTGCTGCCTTCCCTTTTTTCCCATCAAGTAAATGAACTTCACTATTTGCTCGGGAGCTGGCAGGAAAAGGAGGAATATCCAGCTCTCATTACACGAGGACACGACAAAGTTAACACGAGTTCAGCATAATGGAACAGCATTTCAGCTCCCACGGCAGCCCTGAGCCCTGTCAAGGATGAAATTGAATCGATCCAAAGTGTCTCTGCAGCTGCCGGTGACCCTGGGGATGGGAGGGGTCTCTTAATGAAGACACATGGAGATCACAGCTGGCTGCGAGGTGGCCCAGAGGTTTCATCTCCCAGCTCCCAGAGAGGTTTTGCTTCCCTTATTTCTGCTGTTGGCCCAACCCCTCGATTGCCAGTGTGGGAAATAGGGGCAGAAATTGCTTTTTCAGGCTCCATTTAAAAGGAGGCCTGAGCAAAATGGCTGAGCCGGGCCCTGAACATCAGTTTTGCTCCTGAAAGACGAGTGAGAGGGTGAGAGCAGGACAGCAAACCCCAAATGCTCCCATGCCATTCACAGCAGACCCAGAGGCTGCAGTTCAGCGTGAAGAACCCTCTGCGATGTCTGCCAGAGAGAAACGAGGCGCTGCTTTCCTTGCTGGTGTGGCAACGAGCCACACAAGGTGAGAGCACGGCAGGAAACCCCAGCCCGGCCTGAGAGGTTCAGGAGACTCTTGAGGCAAAAGTTGGTTTAAACGTTTCCATTTTGTGTAGAGAGAAGGAAGCACTGGGCTGCGAGCAGGCAGAGACCTCCAGGCCTTTCCCTGGGCAGGGAGAGCCGGGCCAGCACCAGACGCCTCTGCAGCAGCTGGCTTTGGCCCTGGAATGTGGCACCCTCTGTGTTCCTGCAGGGAATGCGAATCCAAGGGGATGAACCCTCTGCAGAGGGGCCTCTTGGGAAGAAGGCAGAGGAGGGCGGACGTGGTGCCTGCCCTGCACTCCTTGCTCAGCTGCTCCCACTGCAGCTCCAGCAGAAACTGAAAACTTCTTGTTTCAGACAGACCCAGTTCCCTTTCCCTCTGCGGTGTCACAGCAGGAGACAGGCAGGTTTACAACAGGAGATTTCACTTCCAGGTACTCAATCCACTGCCAATTCCCAACCCCTTCCCAGCCCTTTCTCCCTTATCTCCTACCCCTGGGGCTTCTGGAGCAGTCCCCTCGTGTTGTTGCTGCCTCTGCGTAAAAGGAGCTTCACATTTCTTGGTGGAAAAAATTTGAATCCCCAGGAATTGAACAGCCGGAGCTGGGCCAGGGCAGGCTCAGGCTGGAGAGCAGGGAAAGGTTCTTCCCCCAGAGGGTGCTGGGCACTGCCCAGGCTCCCCAGGGAATGGGCACGGCCCCGAGGCTGCCAGAGCTCCAGGAGCGTTTGGGCAGCGCTGCCAGGGATGCCCAGGGTGGGATTTGGGGTGTCTGGGCAGGGCCAGGGTGGGACTTGGGGATCCCTGTGGGTCCCTCCCAGCCCAGGACATTCTGTGATTCCGTGATACGCTGAAATAATGCGGGGCTGAGCGAAACCCAGCCATTAAATCAAGGCAGATAAATTGGGGTGTCTCGAAGGCAGAATGTGACCCCCACACAGCCCCCATTCCCTGGGGATAGCCCTGCTGCAGCTGCACTGGGGTTAAACTGCTCGCAGAGGTCCTGCTGTGCCTTTCTTCTCCTGAAATATTTGCAGCTTGGCTGACCTCCGAGTGATTTACCCTTGTGCATGTGGCCCCGGGGTGAGGCTGCTCCTCTTCTGCTTCACAGGGGGGCTTCCGCAAGGGGAGCTTGGAGCCTCGGGGAACAGGGGACACAGGGGACAGGGACAGGGTGGCCTGGCTGTGGTCACAGGGGACACAGGGACAGGGTGGCCTGGCTGTGCCCTGGGGACAGGGACAAGGTGGCCTGGCTGTGGTCAGTGGGGACAGGGTGGCCTGGCTGTGGTCACAGGGGACACAGGGACAGGGTGGCCTGGCTGTGCCCTGGGGACAGGGACAGGGTGGCCTGCCTGTGGTCAGTGGGGACAGGGACAGGGTGGCCTGGCTGTGCCCTGGGGACAGGGACAGGGTGCTCTGGCTGTGGTCAGTGGGGACAGGGACAGGGTGTTCGGGGTGCTGGGGGGCCCTGACATGAGCAGGGGACACCCAGCACAAAGAGCACCACACATGAACGCTGCACTGTCAGAGCTTCACCTTTTCTCTCTCGAATTTCCAAGCGGCTCTTGTGGCAGGCGAGGGTGAAGGGAGGAGCTCCGTTAGTTCCTGTCTGGTTTCCTTTCACAACATTTCATCTTTTCCTGCTGCCTCCTTTGCTTTTGCTGTTCTGGGAGGAGCAGCTCGGGCTCTGTGGGACCCCTGGCTCAGCCCCAGCCTGGTGAGAGCTCAGTGAATCCCACTCTGGGCTCGCCTGAGCCGTGTCCAGAGGTGAGGACAGGACCTGGGAGGGCTCCAGAGGTGAATTTCTGCTCTGTGAGTCACAGAGCTGCCAAAGAGAGGAGCTGGAGTGAGGCTGAGGCCAGACAAGGTGCAGATGCTGTTTCCCAAGGCTCCACTCAAGGACCAGCAGGAAATTAATCCTGAGCCTGCACAGCAGCAAATTTCCAGCCCTGATCTTGAATCTCCATCAAGCACCTCAAGACCTGTTCCTGGCTGGAGGAGCTGATGGGCAGGACAAACTCCTCAGTGCTGGCTTGGAAAGTCACCCTCGGGTCACCTCCCAGCACCCAGCAGAGCTTTGCTGATCACACAACCCCATCCTCTCCTCACTCCCCTCCTTCTCCTTCCCTGTTTGTTCCAGAACGCCCAGGATTTATTCCAGCTGTCTCTGAAGAGATCAGCAGCGAGGCAGAGCTGATTTACGGGAGGACAGGACATTGCCACAGAGCCCGAGAGCTCTTTGATGGCTCTGCTCTCACCCAGCCCGGCTGTGATTCATCCCTGGGACCTGCAGCAGGAATTTATCCTGATCCAGGCCCCCAGCACTGATGGAGCAAATCAGCTGAGGTGTAAATCCCCTTTTCCCTTTCCTTCCTCCTGCCCAGCTGCAGCTGCACCATCAGAAAGGGAGAGAAGAGGCAGGGGGAAAAAAATGTTTGATAATGTTCTCTTATAGAAGTAAGACAAGACTTATCCAAAAATTACCCGCTTTCCCAAGGGTAAAAGGGATGGAACCGCTCCTGCTGCTCCAGGGAAGAGGGGGGACCTTGGAATGTCCTTCCCATGCCACAGCTGCCGTTCCCATGGGATTTCTGCAGCCTGCAGGTACCCCCAGTGCCCCTCTCCTGGGCAAGGAGCAGTGAGAGCCCCGTTCTCACCCTGAGGGCTCCAAACCCTGACTGTGCCCACCCAGAGCTGCAGGAGGACCATGGAATATCCTTCCCATGGGATTTCTGCAGCCTGCAGGTCCCCGACTCCCCCTCTCCTGTCCAAGGAGCGAGTGAGAGCCGCGTTCTCACCCTGCAGGCCCCAAACCCTGACTGTGCACACCCGGTGCAGCACAGGGATTATTTTAATAATCCAGCCATGCAAGAAACCACATCCTCAGGAGGGCTGAAAGCACCTAAAGCTCCTGGGTGTGGCCAGGAGCGTGGGAGAGAGGAGCCTCCAGGCGCTCCTGCTTGCTCTGCCATCCCTGCCCCGAGCAGCTCCTCCGGCTGCCTGGGAGCTGGACAGAGCCGTGATCCCCATGGAACCCAAAAGAGACACAGAGGAGGCAGCTCTGCCCGTCTCCCTCTGCTCATGCAGCTCCCAAACCCCTCCAGGGACCTGTTCCCACATTCCCACTGCCAGCGCTGCCCATTCCCACCCTGCAGGTTCGGGATACGCTCGGGTCACAGCTCCTGCACTGAGCAGGAAAACAGGAAGCACAGCGACTTTCCCTGAGCTCCAATTGGCAGAGCCAGGGAAAAAGTCCTTCAAAACCCCTCCCAGTACAGCGAATTCCGCTTCTCCCTTTTCCCCCACCACCTTCTTTTGTTCATCCCTCTTCAATCATTGGGTTTTCCTTTTGGGAACAGAGAACATTCCAGTGTCAGGGAGCCCTGTGAACCACAACAACTCTGCTTCCTGGAGAGGTTCCCCCTCTGTTTTCCTGTCTCCCTGTCCCGGTCCCCGCTTCCAGACCCAGAACTCACCATGTGGAAGATCCCCAGGGCCACTGTCGCTGTCTTGATGTTGAGGCAGCAGCATTTGGGGGGCTCAGGGGGGCTTTGGGGGGTCATTTTCAGGTCCCTCCGAGCACTGCTGAGTTAATGAGGTCGAATTCGCAACCACCCCACAGAAAGCGAAGCGAGAGCAGCTCCGCTTCCTTCCTGCTCTCTGAATATGTGAAGTCATCTACAGAGTCACATGAGGCCTTTGGGTTTCTCAATCACAAGGAAAGCAAAACCGGGGGGCTTTTGGAGCATGTCCAGCTGGGAAATCGGAGCCCCAAACGCTGCTCAGGTGTCCGGCACGGGGGCTGTCAGCAGAGGAGGGTCGGGAGCAGGACGTGGCTTTGTCCTGCAAAAATCCTCAGGAACAAAAGCAGGGGGTCGGGAATTTCACCTCGAACTCACCCTGCTGTTTTTGCAGCGAAGCATCCAAGTTCCTCCCTTTGAACCTCGCCAGCCAAGGCACCATTCCCTGGAATTGCTCCTGGGAGCTGATGCTGGAGCAGCCCCGGGCTCTGGGAGGATGGCAGAGATCTCGTGTTGGCTGAGGGATCTGCAGCTCCGGCCCCAGCTCCTGGGAATGGGATTTGTGTCAGCAGCTCCTGGGAAAGGAAACCAGCAGGATCTGGGCGTGTGGTTTTGTCGCTGCAGGACATCGGGGTGTCCCCCCTGCTTGAACTCACCCAAATGTGCTCTTTGGCAGAGATTCATCACCATTCTCGTTAAAACCCCCATTTTGAACTCTCTTTCCCTCTTTCCCCACCCCGTGGGGCAGAAATTCCCTCTTTAGTCCCCTGTGGCACAGACTGTTCTGAGTTTTGGGCTTCCTGGCAAAGGTTTGGTGTGTCCCAGCAGGGGGACACGGCTGCAGGAGGGAGATGCAGGTGAATAAAATGAGAACTGGGCAAACACTCAAATGAGCTCTCGTGGGTGTCACATCCCAAAAACGCTCCCTGGATTTTCTGTTTGGTGCCTCCAGGAGTGTTCCCAGCGCAGCACCCCAGCAGTGCTCCAGCAGAGGGGTTTCTCGGTTGTTCTTACGGAATTTAATGCAGAGATTCCACCTGGATGCTTCAGAAATACAATCCAGCCGCAAATATTCCCTGCCGGACCCTTGGAAGAGCAGGAAAGTGGGATCTCTTCACCAGCAGGGAAAGCACAAAGCTGCAGGTGGGGACTGAGGGCACCACATCCACCAGCACCCCGGGAGCTGCACCCAGCCACCACAAAGAGGGTTAAAAATCAGGTTTATTTGTAAAAATAGATCATTTGGAGCATCTTTCCTTTACAACCCGGTTGCAAACACGGGCTTGGCTTCGCCTTCCCCACATGAAATGTGTTTTCTTTAGAGGCTGCCTCCCCCCATGATAAATAGGGTTAAAAATAATGTGGGTTTTTTTAAAAATAGATCATTTTGAGCATCTTTCCTTTACAACAGGCTTGGCTTTGCCTTCCCCACATGAAATGTGTTTTCTTTAGGGGCTGCCTCCCCTCCAAGGCGGGTTGTGGGCCCGGCTGGGAGGAGGCGCAGGAGGATCAGGAATTTCCTGCAGATCTGAAAAGCTGGTTTATGGCCTGACCCTGCCGGTGCGCGGCAAACGTTCCTCCCTTTGCCCTGCCCCTGGTGCTCTGAGGGGCTCACAGAGCTCTCCTTGTGTGCCTGAGCATTCCAGACCCAAACGGAGCTCCGCGTGTGGAAAAACAAACGGAGGACGCGGCCCAGGCTGGGCCTGCAGCGGTGCTGGAGGCCTGGAGGTCACTGTGGGCCTGGCACTGCCACCCCCGTGTCCCCCTTGGGAATTCCAGGTTTTAGGAAGTCACTCTGCTCCCAGGGACCCCAAAGGGACACAGCCTTGGCTTTTCACGGAATGCTAGGCATGGATTTAGTGCTGGAGGCCTGGAGGCTGCTGCAGGCCTGGAGGTCACTGTGGGCCTGGCAGTGCCACCCCAGTGTCCCCCTTTGGGAATTCCAGGTTTTAGGAAGTCACTCTGCTCAAGGGACACAGCCTTGGCTTTTCATGGAATGCTGGGCATGGATTTGGTGCTGGAGGCCTGGAGGCTGCTGTGGGCCTGGAGGCAGCCACAGCTGCTCTGGGAATTCCATCCCAGCCCCTGCCCACCCTCCCAGGGAACAATTCCTTCCCAAGATCCCATCCAGCCCTGCCCTCTGCCACTGGGAAGCCATTCCCTGTGTCCTGTCCCTGAATCCCTTGTCCCCAGTCCCTCTCCAGCTCTCCTGGAGGCCTGAAATTATCATTTTGCTCATTGGGGGTGACACCAGCACTTCTCCATTAACGGGACTTTCAGCCAGCAGCTCGTTGTGCTTTCTGTCTGTGCTTGGCCATTTATTAACCCTTTTCTCCTCGTGCTGGGCCCAGCTTTATTCCTCCACCAGGATTTATGGCTGCCCTCTTCCCTGCTTTATTCCTTCACTGTGTTTTATGGCAGCTTTGCTGTGCTTGATGTCCGCGCAGCCTCCCCGTGGGTCCCTCCTGGATTTTATCCGTCACCTCGTGGGAGCACAGCTCCTGCCTGGCTCCAAGATAAAAAACAACAATCTGGAGGGGATTGAAGCGCTCACGGAGGTAAAAGTCCGTTGTTTTCATTCAGCTGGATGGAGGCAGCTGCTGCTGTAGCTTGTCCTCACCCAGATCAGCGGGAACAGGAGGATCCTTTGGTTTGAAGGAGGCAGCAGTTTGCCCTCAATATTCGCCCAGCGAGGATAAATCAATGGACCCCTGCTGCTGTTTAATTGTTATTAATGGAGGATTCGTGGAGAGATCCCTCCCGCCCTGATACAGCCTTACAAAATTAAATGCTGGGTTCAGCTTCCCGTCAGGAGACTTCATGGGATTGTGGGGTGGTTTGGGTGGGAAAGGAGCTTGAAAATCACCCAGTGGCACCCCCAAAATGAAACACTTCACCTCCTCGGGTTCAGAAAACATTCGGCCTCAGAATGTGTCTCAGAGTTATATATGGGAATAAACCCCTGTAGCAATCGAATCAATCACACCTTCCGCTATCCCGGGCTGTTCTGAAATGCTTCTCCTTCACCTGGAGCAGATTCCCACTCTGAGTGTCCAGTCTGAGGAATTTGGGATGATTCCTGCCTGGAGGAGCCGGGATGAGGAGCTTGGAGCAGCACCTGGCTCACAAAGAGCTCACTGGCAGAGAGGGATCCCTTCTGCAGCGACCCAGAAACCACGACCAGATCACCCCCAAAACGGGGAGGATTTGGGGCTTGGAGTGTGCCCCACAGCCCCTCAGAGCCCCCCAGGGTTGGGAGGCTGTGCCTGGGAGGGGCTGACACATGGGGGATGGTCCCACGGGCAGCCACAACCCCAAAAATGCTGCTGGCACTCGGCCCCAGGCTCCTGCAGCACCAGCACATCCCTGGGAGCATCCACCAGACTCCAGTGGACTGGGAATGCTGGGGAGTGCTGGTCCTGTTCCAGCACAGGGATCAGCTCAGGCCAGGAGACAAAACCCCACAAGAGCCGTTCACATCCAGAGCCGAATTCACCTCGTTTGAGGGCAGAGGGGAGCCCAGCGCTGGGCCCTGCCCGCTGCAAACCTCGGGACATTTGCTCCATTGGCTCTTCCCACAGTGGGAAAACAACGTATTTCTGGGATTTAATCACCAGGGAAAAACCTCATCCCTGACTGAGCTTCCCACCCCAGCTCCGTCCCCAGCCTGCCCTCCTCGCTCACTGTCACGTCTGCAGTCACCTCCCATCCTGACCTTTCCATCCCTGATTTCCTCTGGAAAAGGGAAAACAAGCAACCACTGGATTATTGAGCAGGAGAGGGAGCACGGCCGCTGCTCCATCTGCAAACCCCGAAGGATTCATTAGGAGACACCAGAAAAGGTGAGAGTTCCTGCACAAAGCTTGGCAGGACACCCTGTGTGGGTACCTGAGTGACCTCTCCAATATTTCCACGTTCCTCGAGCCCTGCTCCTGCTCATGCTTCCATTCCCGAATGGATTCACGGCAGGGAGAGAAACTCCTGACATGTTTTTATAACAACCCGGCCACGGCCAACAGCAGCAGCCAGGAAATGCAGGAAAACTGGGATTTTGGGGCAGCAGAGTGAGGGCTCTTCAAGCACCGGGAGCTTTAAGCCGAGCTCGGGAAAGCAAAGAGTTCCTGGAGCTGTCGTGGTGGTGGAGGAGTTGTAGGGAAGGAGGGAAAACGGGATCAGAAATCCCTCTCTGTCCTGAGCGGAAAGGGAAGTTCTTCTGTGCTCAACGTGAGCAGCTTGGTGAAATTCCACAGGGGAAGGAGGAGCCTTTGCCTTTTGATCCTTGCGCTGTTTTCTCCCGGGAAATGGGGAGAGGAGCCAGCTGCTGGCCTTTGAGCGCTCTGCAGAACCAACACCTCTGTTCTCCCTCAGAAACTCCCTGTGGAATCCTTCCTCCAAGGCTGGAGACCCTGCTCTGCCTCTCCAGGCCTCCTGCTCATGGATCCTGCTCCCCATGGATGCCCTTCCACAGGAAATCCCATTTTTGGGGGATTTTCTCAGCACAGCCCCATCCCTGCTCTGTTCTGCCTCAGTGCAGGAGGTGCTGGGCAGGTCAGGGTTGGAGGTGGCACCTCGGAGTCACCTCTGGGCTGTGTCCTGGCCACCAGGGTGTCCCTGGGTGTGGCACTACTGTCCCCTGGGAGCTGGCAGAGCCCTCGAGTCCCCAGCACAGCAGTGGCTCTGGATGTCCCCGCAGCACAGCTGATCCCAGCTGATCCCAGCTGATCCCAGCCCTCTGGATCTGGCTGGGAGAAACCTTCCCAGTGTTTTCACCCACTCCTGCGAGGAAACATCAACATTAAGGGGCTGCAAATCCTTGTGGTTGTCCCCACTGCCACTGATCCCAAACTCTTGTGAAAACTCTGTGTTTGTGTGCGTAGATCACACAAATTCCATCTTTCCTGCAGGGATAAGAACAATCCATCTTCTCCAAATATTCCCACAATTAATGGCTGCAGAGCCCCTGTGCAGGTGCGTCACCTTTAGCAAAGATCACAGAAAATGTTGAAGTTCAGGTCTAAACCAAAAGATTTGAAGCCCAAAACTCATTTGGGGAGAAGATGGGGCTCTCCACAGAGGCATTAAAACTTTGCCGAGTTTTTGCAAAGAAAAATTCCTCCACCCACAAATGCCAGAACGGGAACATTTTGTTTTGCCGTTTTCCAAGCGAAACATTTCACCTCCTCAGGTTGAGAAAACATTTGACCTCGGAATATGTCTCGGAGTTATATCTGGGGAAAAAAAACCCTGCGGCAATGGAGCCAAAATGTTGCACTTGAGCAGATTTTGACAGCCTGGTTTTTTGAGGCGCCACAATTTTGAATCCTTTCAAGCCGATTTTCTTGCCTTTTTTTCAATTCCAAATTTCAGCACTGCCCAAGGCCCCGGACTTCAGTCATTCCCAGCTGGAATTAGCCAGAGCTTCTCTGCATCTCTCAAGAGCCCAACCGATGATTATTTGAGTGAACCACGGAGGCCTTGCAGGGACTGAAGCAGGGGAGACGCCTTAAGCTGATTTCCTGCCCAGGGATGAATTCCATCGCGGGTAGAAACAAATGGAATTTATCCTGCAGCCCCTTGTGGAGGGGCTGAGCTTCCAGTTCCTGCTCCCGAGCTAATGAGGGCTTGGGATGGGATTTGGGTTTGGCTTTGGATAAAGCGGTGGCAGCTCTGGGGTTTGCACAAGGAACCTCCCTTTGTTCTCCTCATCCTTCATCCCAAACATCCACATCCCGCTGCAGAATCCTGCAGGGGTTTCAATGGAATGGCTGGAGGTGCCCCCACCCCAGGCTGGCTCCACATCCCTCATGGAATCATGGAATGGAACACGGGCCAGGGAAACTCCACCTTTTCTCCAGAGTCTCAGGAAAATTATTGGATCTGCTGGAATAAACACCAGGCAGAACGGGCAGGCAGGACACGAGTTCAGAACCCGCTGGATCCTGGCGCACGGGAATGTTCTGGGAGATGAAAATCTTGGATAACTCCTGTTCCAGGCTGCTTTGGCAGCTGCGTGACCTTATCCTGGGAGCACAGCTCCGAGCACCCCCCAAATCCCCTTTTGTCTCCTCCAGCTCCCCCAGTTTGCATCTCATTTCCCACCTGGGCACTCTTGCATCCCGCGGGTGCGCTTGGAGCCCTCATTCCCTGCTCCACATCCCGCTGGGATCACCTTAACCATGGCAGGAGCACCAGGACCACCCAAATCATCCCCTCAGAATTCCCAAACTTGTCCCAAATCCATGGATCCGTCCCAGCCTCACTCCACTGGCGGCTCCTAAGGAAAATCGGGAATTATCTCCTCTCTGCACACTCTCCATTCCCTGGCTCCTACGATTCTGGATTAATTCCTTCCATTGCTCCACGATGTTTAAGCAAACATAAGATAAGGATTTTTATTCCGTATTTCAGCTTTGGAGAGGTCAATTAAGATTCCCCAGTTGATGCTGATGGCGCTGCCGGTTTGGGAAAGGCTTCATCGAAACAAATTCCTTTCTGGGAACAGCACCATTAATGCAGGGTCCGCGCTGGGATTTAGGGAATTCCGGGGAGGTGGATGCTCATCCGGGGGCAGGCTCCGCTCTGTGTTTTCCAGAGCACAATCCCGGCCGCTTCCAAGGCTCTGGATTTTGGGAGCGAGGTGCCAGAGGATGACGGAGCAGCTCCAGCTGTGCCAGACATGCTTCATGTTCATTCCGAGTTCCACCAGGGCATGGGGAAGGGGAGAAAGATGGGATACGGGGGCCAGATATCTGGGATTGGAAGTGGAGAAGGACGAGATACAGGGTTCAAATGTATGGAAGTGGAGGAGGATGGGATATAGAGAGTTCAAATATCTGGGATTGGAAGCGGAAAAAGTTGGGATACAGGGTTCAAATGTCTGGAGCTGGAAGTGGAGGAGGATGGGATATAGAGAGTTCAAATATCTGGGACTGGAAGTGGAAAAAGTTGGGATACAGGGTTCAAATGTCTGGAGCTGGAAGTGGAGGAGGAGGGAATTTAGGGTTCAAGTGTCTGGGATTGGAAGTGCAGAAAAACAGGATACAGGGTTCAAATGTCTGGGATTGGAAGTGGAGAGAGGACAGAGGGTTCAAATGTCTGGAAGCAGAGAAGGATGGGACACAGGGTTCAAATGTCTGGAGCTGGAAGTGGAGGAGGAGGGAATTCAGGGTTCAGATGTCTGGGACCAAAGCGTGGCTGTGTCTGTGTGACAGCCACGGGGATTCAGCCCGACATCCCGCTGTCCTGATGGAATTCCATCCCAGCCGCACCGCTGCGGCTCCAGGCTGAGTCCCACATTTTTGGGTTCCCAAGCAGCTGCATTTGAGGTCTCAGGGATGGGGGGAGAGGCTGTGGCCACGCTCAGAGCAACCTGCACAGGAATTCTTACGGTTTTGGGGGTTTTCCCCACATTTCCTCTGTCCCTGTGGCATCCCATGGGAATGCAGCACCCCCATGCCGGGAAAAACATGGGAAAAAAGCAGCAAAGGATTTAATTCCCAGGCCACTCACACATTTCACCAAAACCCCCTGATTTTCTTCTCTAAATTCTGCTTTTCACGGAGGCGAGGTGAGAGCCTTGTCTGCAGGACCAGGCTCGGAGCGGCGAGGTTTGGATTGGGAATCAGCTCTTGGCCTCTCCAGGAATTCTCACAGCTTTTCTTGGTTCTGCACCTCAGGCTGGGAATTCACCTGGCATTCCCAGAATCCGGCAAGGACACAGAGGGTGGGGACGAACAGGGTGAAAACTGATTTACAGGAGTTTGTTTGTGGACAAACACGGGCAGGAATGAGGCCGAGGGTCCTGAATTCACTCCAGGGTTTGGGATTTTGTTTTTTCCTTCTTTTCTCACCCCCTTTGCTCGCAGCTTCATCGGCTTCATGGATCCAAACAGGATAAAAGGCTGATCCAGGAATATTCGGATTTTGTTTGTGCTCTGACTGCACCAGCCAAAGCTTCCTGGCCACCACAACCCCCTGAGTGGCTTCTCTCCGTGTCCCATCCCTGTCTGGGATGTAATTCCAGCCGTTTCCCAGCCACTCCAGCTTTCCCAGCTTTTCCCCAAGCCTTTTCCCTCAGATCCCAAAACTTTCCTGCCCCACATCCAGAGGTGCCAGCTGTTTGCTGGCTCAGCCCTGGAAATGAGCTGCCAGTGTTTATCAGCAGCCTCTGGGAGGAAAACAACGTCCTTTCCCTAAAATCCTGCACATTCCCAGGCCTCTGGAGCAGGATGAATGGAACCTCAGTGTGGCTTTTCCTCCATGGTGCCTCCGACTCTGATCCCAGCAGATCCCAGCTGTGCTCCCGGAGGGATTTGTGGCACCAGGAAAAGCTCCTAGAAATGCAAAGAGAAGTCCAAGAACACATTCCCAGGGACAGGGGCTCCTGGGGGGGATATTTTGGAAAAGCAGCTCCCGGGCACACAAAGGGGGATTTGTGTTGGGATTTGTGTCGGGATTTGTGTCGGTCCCTGTGGATGCCTGGAAGGGGCTTTGGGACATCTTGTTCCGTAATAAACCTGTTTGAGGAGGGAATTAACACCTCCTGCGGCTGCCCGCGGGGCAGGAGCACATTCCTGCTGCTCTGGGCATTCCGGGATGTCTCGGGGACAATTCCAGCCCTGATTCTCCCGGAATTTCTGATGAACCCTCAGAGAACGACCGGGCTTTGCCCAGGGACAGGCCTTGATCCCATCATTCCCCCCCCGAGCCCCCTTCACACCAAGGACATCCGTCCTGCTGCCCGGGAAGGATTGGGAAAAACATGGGAAAACCACCCAGGAATTGGTAATTTAGTGCCCGATCCAAAGGGAGAGCCAGAGGTCATCAAAGCACAGGAGAAAGGAGCAGAGGAGAGGTTTCTCCGTGGATGTGAACATCCTTGGGCAGAATTGGGATGTGAAACTCCTGCCATGAGTTTGTAGGGAAGGATGGATGAGTTCAGGCATGAGAAATCCACGTAAAACCCACTTAGGGGAGGAAAGGAGAGGTTTTCTCATGGATATGAGCATCCTTGGACAGAATCGGGATGTGAAACTCCTTCCAGAAGACACCATGAGTTTGTAGGGAAGGATGGACAAGTTCAGGGAAGAGAAATCCACATTAAAACTGCTTTAGGGGAGCAAAGGCGAGGTTTCTCCATGAGTTTGTAGGGAAGGATGGATGAGTTCTGGGATGAGAAATCCATGTAAAAACCACTTCAGGGAGGAAAGGAGAGGTTTGTCCGTGGATATGAACATCCTTGGGCAGAATCGGGATGTGAAATATCACATCCAGTGGAAAGGAAACGCTGTTGAGCCTCCAAAAATTCCAGGTATCAATGTGAATATCATGGAATATCACATCCAATGGAGAGAAAACGCTGTTGAGTCTCCAAGAATTCCAGGTATCAATGTGATTATCATGGAATATCACATCCAATGGAAAGGAAACGCTGTTGAGTCTCCAAGAATTCCAGGTGCGCTCCAGTGGGAAGAGCCGAGAGCATCCAGCTCCCTGTGCAAACAGCACTGATTGGCAGGTCCTGCCTGATTTCTGGAATGTTTTCCAAACGCTCTGCTGGTTCCCGAATCCTTCTGTCTCAGCATTTCTGGTTTTTGGGAAGCCAACCAGGAAAAACCAAAATGGGAGCAAAAAGCAGCTTTTAAAGCAGAACGAACTTCAGCCAGTGCCAGGTTTTAATTATTTATATTTATTGAAGACGAGGAAAAGGAACATTTCCACGTCCTGTTCTCCCGGGAATGTCGTGGGATTGAGGGATTGCAAACGGCTCCAGCTCCGGCACAACCCGTTCCTTGAGGGGAACAAATAAATAAACAATTTAATTAAAATATATAAATATCTATATAAATATATAAAATATATAAATATCTAAATAAATATATATCTATATAAATATATGAAATATATATAACATATTAAAATATATAAATATATAAATATATAAGTATATAAGTATACAATATATAAATACATAAATATATACATATATATAAGTATAAAAGTATATAAGTATATAAATACATAAATACATAAATATATAAATATATAAATATATAAAAATACATAGAAATAATAAAATTTCTATCTGTTATTTATACACATTCCCCAAAAAATCCGGGGTTATTTCTTCCCTGGATATTTGCATTTGAAAGGTGGGACTGAATTAATTCCAGACAAAATGTCAACACGGATCCCGCTCAGGAGGACAAGCTGTCCCCGAGATGTTTTTTTGGGAATCTGCAGGAGGACGAGCTCTGGCTCATTCCCGGAGCCTGGGCTCTCATTCCAGCCTTTCCTTGGGAATGGAGGGAAGCGTGGATGGATATATGGGACACGTCTGCTCTTCCCACCGCAGGGAAAACAAATCCCGAGCGGCTCCCAGGGAATGAAGGCGAAGCTCATCCGGGTTTGGATGGAAAAAGGAGCCTCTTGTTCAGCACCGAACCCACACCGAGGGTTTGGATCCAGCTGCTCTGGATTCGGGATCTGGAGAGCCCAAATCCCTCAGTGTGGGGCTGGGGGCAGTGCAGGGGGCTGGGATGACGAGGGAGGGGTGGAATCTGTCGCCTCACGGGGATTTGTGGCTGGGTTAAATCCCTGGGGAAGGTTCCTGAGCTGGGAAAGGTCAAAGACAAAGTTCATACTCGAGTCTGGATTCAATCCCTTCATTTTTCCAGGGAAAGGTCAAAGGCAGGGTTCAATCCCCTCATTTTCCTGGGAAAGGTTCCTGACCTGGGGAAAGGCCCCACGAGTGCCCAACTTCCCGGGGAATCACCAGGGATCAATTTAATTCCTTGAGAATTTATTTCATTGGGAGCACCCTGAGCCATGGACAGTGCCTGGAAAATGCGGGATGGTGCGTCAGGAGAACAGTTCTTCTCTGGAGGCCCTGAGAGATCCCTTTGGGAAGCTGGGCTGTACGGGAGCCACCCCACTGCGATCCCAGAATCCTGGAATGGTTTGGGTTGGAAGGACCTTAAACCCACCCAGTTCCACCAGGGACACCTCCCACTATCTCAGGGTATTCCAGCCTGGCCTTGGGCACTTCCAGGGGCAGCCAGAGCTTCAACCAGGGCCTCACCAGAAAAGGAAAATTTCATCGAAACCCCCATTTTCCTCTTTGTGTGTTTGCTGTTGCGGACACAAATGGGAACCCTCTGTAAAAAGTGACGGTGGAACGACAGCTCCAAAATCCCTGTTTTCTGCAGGAAAAGTTCCCTGCATCCAGGACTCTCCCTGTTATTCCAGGCACCCTTCAATCCATGAAAAACTCTCAGGATTAGTAAATTTTGGTGTCCGTCAATCCCTCTCCCGTTCCCATTCCCAGTCCCATTCCCATTGCCATTGCCATTCCCGTTCCCATTCCCATTCCCATTCCCATTCCCATTCCCGTTCCCAGTGTCTGCCTTTGGAGCTGGATCTCTCAAACTTGTGTCCATTCAGTGGGGCTGAGTTTGGAAGATCTGGGAGAAAACTATGTTAAAATTAAATTAAATTAAACTAAATTAAATTAAATCAAATTAAATTAAAATCAATTAACTCCTCCCAGTCTTTCAGTCTGAGTCCTGGAGGCCGCAGCCCAGCCCTGCATCATTCCAGAGGGAGCAGGAATTTCCATGGAGGATTCCTAGACCCATTTAGGAGCTGGAAATCTGGGAAATGCCACAACCTTTGAACCCTGGGGGTGTCCCGCACAAAGGTGGAGCAGGGAGCCCATGGGAAAGCTCCCAAAATTCCGAGAGCAGAGATAATTCCAGCCTTTTCCCTGAGCCCTGGTCCCGGTGGCCTCTCTGCTGAGGGAAGTATTCCCTCTGCTGACTGGAGCAAGGAACTCTGCATGGGCACAACAAAATCATCGCTTTTGGGGGGGAAGATGAGAAAGAATCATTTCCTGAACCTGCAGGAAAATCCCCCAAAGCCAATTTATTTAGGGATGAACGAGCCAAATAAAGTTTAGGACAAGTTTTTCCTCACGGAAAATTCCCAGCCCTCAATCGAGTTCTGCTGATGGAGTTTAAGAGCTCGGAATTCCTCCAGGCTGCGTTTGAGGAGCGCGGAAAACCCTGGATATTAATTTTTGAGGAAATAAAACAACGCAGGTGCTCTGTCGGAGCTCAGGAATGCTCCAAATATCCCGTAAATTTCCCTCCTAATTCTTGTTTGCTTTAGGATTCCCAGTTGTCCATCCCTCACTCGTTATCTCCGTATTTATTTTGTCCAAATTCCAGAAGAATTGATGTTATAAACAGCTGATTCCTCCCCTGCTGCATAAACCTTCAGGTTTTGGGAGGAGGAGGGAATTTTCGTGGCTCTTTTGGGTCAGATTTTCAAGATTTATTCCTCCAGCACCCAAAGTTTAAGGACCGAAGTGATGCCCCCTGTGCTGGGTGAGCAGGAGAGCAGAATTCCAGAGGGAATGGATTATCCAGCTGCTTGGCAGGAGGAGCTGTGCCTGTTTAGGATTAATTTGAGCTCCAATGAAATGATTTGATTCCTAAAATTTGGCTGATCACGCTGTGGGGTTTTCCCTCTGGGGAGCAGCCCAACCATTTCTGTAGGAACAGCTCCGTCCTTGGCTCCACAGGGGGAAAAAATGGGATTTTACCTCTGAGCTGTGCTGTCTGATGGCTCATGTGGAGAGAACTGCTTGGGATAAACCTTTGGAGCACTGGATAGAAATTCCCACCTTTTTTATGGGGCTCTGAAGGAGCTCAGATGGAGTTACCACACAGGGACAGCCCTCAAATCCAGATTCAAATCCAGAACGCCTCAAACTCGGATCCAGAACATCTCAAATTGAGATCCAGAACATCTCTGATTCAGCTCCAGAATCTCTTGAATTCAGATCCAGAACATCTCACATTTGGGTCCAGAATCTCTCAAATTCGGGTCCAGAACATCTCACATTTGGGTCCAGAATCTCTCAAATTCAGATCCAGAACATCTCACATTCGGATCCAGAACCTGGATCCGGAGCTGCAGGCTCAGCCCAGCTCCTGCCCAACAGCGAGGCAGGAACTGCACATTCCCACTTCATTTCCTGAGCCTTCGTCCCTTCTTAACATCCCCTTAAAATCCCACATCCCCCCGAATTCTGGGTGTGCTGGGGAGTCCACTCTGCACTGCCAGGATGGTCTGAGGCAGCCCCACCTCTCCCAGCCCTGTTTTAATTTCTCTCCTCTCCTTCCCCAAGTCCTTCAGTGCTGTCTGTACAATTCCACTCCGCCAGGAAACCTTCCCAAAAAAAGAAGAAAGGAATTAAATTTGACTTCTCTATGCAAATCACAGCCCTGTGCATAATCAGGGAGGGCACGAGCTCACCCAGCGTCCTCCAAACTGTGTTTGGGGAGGAAAAATGTGCAGCGCTCGCTCGACCTCCAACCCCAGGCCGTGCCCAGGCCGATGTTAAAAAGGATAATTCCTAATTAAGGCGTTATTTAGACCAGGTGACGTTAATTGTTCCAAAATGGAAAGGGGATTTTAAGGACTTTTGGGGCTCCTTTTGTGTTGTTGGTGTGAGGGGTTTGGAGCTGGGGGGGAACGGGAAACGTTCCCTGCCAGGAGGGGCTGGGGTGGGGTCACCTCTGCTGGGGGGGTTGGATTGGATTGGATTGGATTGGATTGGATTGGATTGGATTGGATTGGATTGGATTGGATTGGATTGGATTGGATGGATATTCCCTTTGGGATTCTGGATTCCCTTTTGGGAATTCTCATTCCAGAAATGAGGCTGGAAAAGAGCTCCAAGGTCATGGAGTGCAACCTGTGCCTGATCCCCACTTTGTCACTGAGTGCCACCTCCAGGAATTCCTTGGGCACCTCCAGGGATGGGCACTCCAAACCTCCCTGGGCAGTTCCAAGGCCTGACCACCCTTTCCGTGAGGAAATTCCTGCTGATGTCCACCCTGAGCCTCCTTTTAAACCTAAAAAATGCCAAGAACATCCAAGGTTATCCCAAATTTCTCCATTCTGGAGGTGCCTGGAAGGATCTGGAGGTGACCGGGGCTGAACCCATCCCTGGTGCCAGCATCGAGCCCCAGGCAGGGGGACTCTGGGAGGGAAGACCCCTCAGGAATCGGAAATTCCTGATCTGTGTCCCACAAATCCCATCCGCGGCCGGAATTCCATCACCCCGCCGATGTCCCCGGTCACCGAGGGAGGGGTGACAGTGACGGAGCCATGGCAACGAGGAGCGTCACCCTGGCAACGCTCCCGGCTCGTCCCGGAGCTCCTTAACGGCGTTCGGTGAGGGTGAGGGATCCTTCCCGATCCCAGCTCCTTCCCAATCCCGGCTCCTTCCCCATCCCAGCTCCTTCCCGATCCCAGCTCCTTCCCGGCTCGTCCCGGCTCATCCCAGAGCTCCTTAACGGCGTTCAGTGAGGGATCCTTCCCGATCCCGGCTCCTTCCCAGTCCCGGCCCCTTCCCGATCCCGGCTCATCCCAGAGCTCCTTAACGGCGTTCGGTGAGGGATCCTTCCCGATCCCGGCTCCTTCCCGGTCCCGGCCCCTTCCCGATCCCGGCTCATCCCACAGCTCCTTAAAGGCGTTCATTGAGGGATCCCGATCCCAACTCCTTCCCCATCTCGGCTCCTTTCCAGAGCTCATTGAAATCATTTATTGAGTGATCCCCGATCGCAGCTCCTTCCCGATCCCAACTCCTTCCCGATCCCAGCTCCTTCCCGATCCCGGCCCCTTCCCCATCCCGGCTCCTTCCCGATCCCAGCTCCTTCCCGATCCCGGCCCCTTCCCCATCCCGGCCCCTTCCCAATCCCGGCCTCTTCCCGATCCCGGCCCCTTCCCCATCCTGGTTCCTCCCCGATCCCGGCTCCCACCGGAGCTGGGAAGGGCGGCCGAGGGCCGGGGGTGGCGCCGGGCAGGTCCTGGCTCCCAAATAAAGGAATTTCCGTGTCCGGCACGCTCGGGAGCCGCTCCCAGCTCAGAACTGGAGTGGGAAAAGCGGGGCTGGGAACGGCTCCGAGGGAACGGCTCGAGGTGCGAAGGAAATGTGGGAATTTCAGTGGGAATTAGGGAGCGGGGACGGGAGATGCTCCTGGGATGCAGCGAAATCCCATCAGAGCCAGAGGGGCCGCGAGGGACGGGCCTGGGAATCCCTGAGAGACCCCAGGGTGGCTTGGGCTGGGAGGGAATTCATGGATCATCCCATTCCAAGCTGGCCTTGGACACTTCCAGGGATCCAGGGGCAGCCACGGCTGCTCTGGGCACCCTGGGCCAGGAATTCTGTTTGAATTCTTCAGATTTCAAACTCTTTTCCATTCTTTGGGTTTGTTTGTTGCCTTTTATTCCCCTTTTTTTCCCTTCTCTTGGGAATATCCTGGATTTCTCCTCAGTGGGAATGATCCCTCCCAGCTCTGCTGTTCGATGATCCCAAAAAGACCTTTCTCCTGCAGGGAATGGCTTTGGGAATGGGGGTGGTGCAGAAAAGGCCCGAGTTTGGGTCCCTGGATGTGTCAGGGGCTGGATCCAGCAGGACAGAGACCGAGCAGAATTCCAGTGAGGGAAAAGCAAGATTTCAAAGGATTCAAAGCATTCAAGAATAAACAAATTAAAAGAATTAAAAGAATTAAAAGTAAAGAATTTTTAAAAATAAAAATTAAAAATCTAAAAAATAATTTAAAAATTAAAAACATTAAAAGTAAAAATAAAAAGTAAAAATAAAAAGTAAAAATAAAAATTGTATTTAAATTAAAACGAAATTGAATTAAAGAGTTCAAAGCCCCTTTTCCATGGAACTGGGTGCACGCAGCTGCCGCGGGCAGCCCGGGGAGCTCCCGCCCCTCTCCCCCCAAACCGCTGAGATTCCCAGCCTGGAATGCTGATCCAGAATCCGCGAGGTGCAGCCACAAGAGGGAGATCCGAGCCCTGGAAAGCACCCGGGAGGCTCCCGAGGTCTGGCTGGGAGCGGGAACCGGGGCTGAGCCTCCTCCCCGTCCCGGGAACATCCCGAGGATCCCTCCCGGCTCCGGGAAAGGCGGGAGGTGGATGCGACATTCCCGGTGCGGGGAGAGAGTTTGTGTCAGCCCGGGAATAAAATCCCAATGCAGAGGGTTTTGTCTTCTTTTATTTTGGTGAGGTTTCGGTGGTGTTGAGGTTAATTGGGCACCGGATTGACAGAGGTGATAATTAATTAATGGAGTTTGAATGGGAAGGGAAAGGGGAAGAGGGGAAAAAAGGGGGGGGAAAGGAAAAACCAAAAAAAAGAAAATTTTAAAAGGAAAATAAATTTTAAAAAGGAAAAAAAGAAAAAAGAGGGGGAAGGGAATGGAATGGGAAGGAATGGGAAGGAATGGGAAGGAATGGGAAGGAATGGGAAGGAAAGGAAAGGAAAGGAAAGGAAAGGAAAGGAAAGGAAAGGAAAGGAAAGGAAAGGAAAGGAAAGGAAAGGAAAGGAAAGGAAAGGAAAGGAAAGGAAAGGAAAGGAAAGGAAAGGAAAGGAAAGGAAAGGAAAGGAAAGGAAAGGAAAGGAAAGGAAAGGAAAGGGAAGGAAAGGAAAGGGAAGGAAAGGGAAGGGAAGGAAAGGGAAGGAATGGGAAGGGAAGGAATGGGAAGGAAGGAAGGAAGGGAAGGGAAGGGAAGGGAAGGGAAGGAAAGGGAAGGAAAGGAAAGGAAAGGAAAGGAAAGGAAAGGAAAGGAAAGGAAAGGAAAGGAAAGGAAAGGAAAGGAAAGGAAAGGAAAGGAAAGGAAAGGAAAGGAAAGGAAAGGAAAGGAAAGGAAAGGAAAGGAAAGGAAAGGAAAGGAAAGGAAAGGAAAGGAAAGGAAAGGAAAGGAAAGGAAAGGAAAGGAAAGGAAAGGAAAGGAAAGGAAAGGAAATATTCCTTTCTCCTGCCACAGTGGAGCAGCCTGCGTCCAGCTGACCGCCCTCTCCATTACACTCAATAATTACTGAATTATCTCGGATAAAAATATCCCATTATCCAGGGCCCTAATGAGCCTTGGCAGTGCCGCAGGGCCCTGTGTTTGCATGGAGCTGTGAGGAATTCCAGCCTGGAGCCACCCCCGACAAGGCCAAATCCCCTCATGGAGCAGCTCTGGTGTCACCGATCCCGGGAGTGGCAGCGACACAATCGGTGGGAGACAAGTGGTGACACCACGAGCTCATTAAATCGATGGGTAATTAACGACACAATCACCAGTCCTGACTGGAAGAGATTCCTCAGGTTCCATCCCTGCCTGGCTCCAGCCGAATCCAGGTTTTCCACTTCCTTTGGTTTTGTGCTCGCCCGGATTTTGCCCTGAAGCCGCTCCCCTGGGGTTTCCCCAGGGGGGATTTCTTTGGGATGGGTCCCTGCCCTGCAGGTCCGCTCTCAGACGCGCTTTTCCCCCTTTTCCAGGGGAATATTCCTGCCTGGAGGGTGCTGTCTGCACCCCGCCACCGGCAGAGGGGGAAGGAGCCGCGGGGAAGGGGAAGGAGGCGGCAGCAGGAGCGATCCCACCGGCTGGAAACGCCGAATCCTTGGAATCTCACCCCAAAACGGCTCCCGGAGCTTTCCTTGGAGCCGAGGGAGCAGCGGGAAAGGGGATCGGGGGGGGAGGAGCCCGGGGTGGGATGAGGAGCGGGCGCTGCAGGGATGTGGGGCGGGCTGGGACACGGGGCAGAGCCAGAGGGAGAACCCGGGATCCATCCCCAAGAGCTTGGGAATTCTCAGTTCCTTGGATTGCATGGCCGAGACATCCCTGCCTGGAGAAAAGGGGGATCGGGAGAACCTTGTGGCTCTGCACAACTCCCTGACAGGAGGGGGCAGCCGGGGGGGGTCGGGCTCTGCTCGCAGGGAACAGGGGCAGGAGGAGAGGGAACGGCCTCAGGCTGGGCCAGGGGAGGCTCAGGGTGGACATCAGCAGGAATTTCCCCATGGAAAGGGTGGTCAGGGATTGGAATTGCCCAGGGAGGTTTGGAATGCCCATCCCTGGAGGTGCCCAGGGAATTCCTGGACGTGGCACTGAGCTGGGGACAAGGTGGGCATCGGGCACAGCTCGGACTCGATGACCCTGGAGAGCTTTTCCAGCCTCAGCCTTTGATGATTCCATGATTTTTACATTAACAAAGTTCCCAAAGAACTCTCCAGATTCCCTCTGGGATCCTCTTCCAGCCCATGGAGAAATAGGCACCCACGGAGAGGTTCCGCCTTTCCCGAGGGCGGGAAGGGGCTCAGGTGGGGCACGAGGCCCATCCATCCCAAGGACGGGATTTTCCCATCCCAAGGACGAGATTTTTCCTGCTGTGACCACGCCCGGCTTGGGTCAGAGGTTTCATTTCTGCTGAAGTTGGAGCTGCAGGTTCCTCTCCTCAGAGAAGGAACGATTCCCCAGAAGATTCCCAGCAATTTTCAACCCCAAAGCCCCGAACAAAGCTGGGACATTTCCTGCTTTGTTCGAATGGAGAAAAAGAAGCGATTTCCACCTCCAGGGCTGCATTTTCTCAGGGTCAGACCTCCCCCTCCTTTCCCCAATAATCACCTTTTGATGGAGAACCTCTCCCTGAGAAATAAATATTCCCTACCAGCTCTCCGTGCCGGTAATTGAATATCCATGGAGTTATCTGCCCCTGGAGCCCTCCCTGGGAGCGCCAGGAGCTGCTGGAGTTTAAAATTAAAGAATTATTGTCACTCCTAGCGGGTGCTCGGTCCCTCCAGGCCGCGGGGAGAGGAGAATTGTCGCTTTATCTGCGGGGATTATCGGAGCCGGCCGGACAAGGCTCAGAGCCAAGGCACAGACTCGCCCTGGCTCTGCAATCGAGCTCTTCCCAGGCTCAGGAATACACACCAGGAGCTGGAAAATGGATTTTTCCTCCTCCTGCTGCCCGTGGCAGCCTCGGGAACTGCAGCAGAGCCGCACGAGAGCTCTCCGCATCCCTGCTGGCTTTGGTTTTGCTGGAGCTGCTGCAATTTTCCAAATGGGGCACCTGTTGCTCGGAGGGCTCGGAGGGGACCGGGAGCCGCAGCCGGGGGGGCCGGGGCTGACTCAGGGGATCGTTTTCCTTCCCTTCATTTAAATTCAGCCCCTTCGCCTTTCCGCTGCCCAAATACTCGGGAGGTGGAAGGGGAATCGCTCCTGTGGCGCTCGCTGCTGCTCGGGGGCTCCTCCAGCAGGGGAAAAAGGTTCCTCAGCTGCAGGCGTGCCCAGACGCCGGCGGGGAAGCTGAGGGGCTCTCAGAGCCCTCCTCCTCCTGCTGTATCCTGGAGCTGGAGCGGGGATAAAGAGCCTGGGACGGGGAGATGGGAGCCCCCACGCTCCCCCGGCACCGGAAGATGTCAGAAAGGGGAACATTCCCGGCTTCTCCTGCCGATTTCCACCTTGGATCCATCCCGAATCCTCCCCCTGGTCACCCCCAGGCTTTGGGCATCATTCCCCTCTTACTGCTGGATTCAGGAGTGGTTTCTGGCAGGAAGCCTTCCCCCCGCTCATCCCACCCACCCTGGCAGAGGGGAGATCCTCCCAGTGCAGTTTTCTCCATGGATTTTCCCTTTTTCCCCTCAGAAATGCCGCTGGTTTCGAGCAATCGCCCCCCACGCCGATATTTTGGAGTCAGGCCCCATAAAATGTCCCCGGCGGTTTTGTGGGTGCTGTTCCCTCTCCCCTGCTTTCCCTACACCACAACTCTTCCCTCTGGGGCAATTCCTGCATCCCAGGGAGGCCATCCCCGCCTTTCATCTCCGGGGCATCCCGCTGGAAACGTCTCCACTGCAGGGACACAAAGGGACCAACTCTGCAGATTGGCTGAAAGGGCTCTTTGTTCTCCCCTGCCGGGGGCTGCAGCACCACTTCCAGCCCACTCCAAGTCTCCCTTTCATTTCTTTTTCCTTGGAATTCAGTCGTTTCAGCCGTCCCCAGCTCCTCGCGGGAGCCGTTCCGCGTGGGGAAGGTTGTAAAGCTGATTTTCACCCGGGAGCCCTCCAGCCCTGGCCCAGCCCTGCTGGTTTTTCATCCTCCCGGATTCCCGGGAGAGCTGCAGGAGGTGGGATGGATCCCAGAGGTGTGGCAGATCCCAAAGGGGCGTCTCCCTCCCGGGTTTCGCTGCTCGCTCCGCTCTGTCCCGGTCCCTCCGTGGTGACTGGTGAAGGACTCGCAGGAGGACGCTGAGGTCAATGATTTTTGCTGTTTTCCTCCTTTTCCTTTGTTTTCCTCGGAATTAGGTCTGGTAGCGAGAGGAATCGATTCCTGCTGAGCCCTGGGTGTCCTGACGAGTGAAAGCATCAGGGCTGGCTCTGCTTTTGCTCCGTTACCCACAGCGTTACCCACAGAGCGCCCCACGGATCAGCGACGCCCCATAACCCCCGGAGCGGGAGGCCTGAATCCAGGGAAAGAGCAGTCCCCCGGCAGCTGGCTGGGAAAAGAGGCGTGAAAAGGGGGAAAAAAAGAGGAGAAGTCAAATAAAAATGGTAAAAATGGCAGTGGAGGAGGCTGGAACAGCAACACATTCCAGCCGCGGCCCTCCTCGGCTCCTGGGAAACGTGGAGGAGACTCAGGGAGAATCCACACCCTGGAGACTCATCGGGAAGGGCTGGGAACACCAGAAATTTATCCCAATTTCACTGATTTCTGCGGGAATAAACACTTTATCTGGCAGAAGGCCGCCTGTGAGGAACAGCCTGACCTCACTCTCCGTAGAACTCCCTGGAGGAGCTTCACCCTCCTCATCCCTCCGGGAGTCTGTGGAGCAGAGCCGAGGATCTCCCGCCTCCAGGGAAATCCCGGGGATTCCAACCTGCACCGGGACCGGCCCATCTTCGAATCCGGACAGGACCCAAGTGTGGGGCAGGACGTGGCACCCCGGGCTGTCCCTGTCCCTGTCCCTGTCCCTGTCCCTGAGAGCCCCGGGGCACGGAAGGGCCGGTTCCTGGTGGCTGTCCCCAAAGTGTCCCCTGGCACCGTCCCCTCCCCAGCCCTCCCCCTCCCCTTCCCGGCAGCTGATTATCTTCCGATATGCAAAATCATGCAAATGAGGCCATGAAGATGGCAATTACGCTGAAGGAATTAGCTGCTCATTAACGTCAACTTCCTCCTCGATTATTCTCATCGCTGTCCCTCCTTCGGCGGCGGGAGGGAAGGACGCGTCCCGGTCCCGGTGTTCCGGAATTCCCACAGTTTTCCTATGGATTCCCTTCCCTGCCAGCCCTTCCCAGTGCTGCAGGCCGGGGACAGGGACACCTCTCTGTGCCACCTCTCTGTGCCACCTCTCTGTGCCACCTCTGTGGTCACTGCGGTCCCCCCGAGGGCCGTGCCAGTGTCCCCAGCGGGCCGGACACGCCTGGGAGCGGCACCGCACGGCTCGGATCGAGCTGTGGCGTGTCCCCGGTGGGATCAGGCTGATGAAGAGCTGGGAAATCCTCAGGAAAAGAGGAAGGGAAAGCCCGGCAGGTGTCAGTGGCCGGATGAGGTCGGGAAATGCCTCGGGAACAGCCGAGCCGCCTCACGCTGACAGGCGCTGCCAGCCCTCGTTTTTATCCTCGGATGCGCCCGGACCGATATCCCAAATCATTCCTCACGCTGGCAGCTTCCATCTCTTCCCGCTCCCGGGAAACTGCCGGTGTTGGAACAATTAAATCCCACCCGAGGCACTGACACGAACCCTGGTGCCGGGAGCGGGGTGTGCGGGCGCCCTGCCACCCTCGGGGACAGGGATTTGTCACCCTGCTGGGGCCCAGTGGTGACATCAGAGATGGCCGCACTTCCAGCAAATCTCACCGAGGGATGGATCGGAAACGTCACAGCTCGTGTGACACCTCTCGAAGGGACGTTTAGGCTGATCGCCACCCCGAGGTGGCCCAGGGGAATGAGGGAAGGAGCTAAATCCAGGCTGGGAAGGGAAGGTGGAGCACGAAAGGGTGGGTGGCTTCTCCAGCACGTCCCTGTCCCTTGTCCCTGTCCCTTGTCCCTGTCCCTTGTCCCAGCTCTGGGGCCGTGCCCCGGGACTGTCCTGCTCCCAGCATGTCCCAGTTACCCCAGCCCTGGCACAGAGGGGACATCGGAGCTGGCAGTGCCCCAGCCCTGGGACAGAGGGACATCGGAGCTGTGAGTGCCCCAGCCCTGGCACAGAGGGGACATCGGGGCTGGCAGTGCCCCAGCCCTGGCTCGCTGGTGGCTGTGCCGAGCAGTGCCGGTGCCAGGGCTGCTCCGTGGGCTGGGACTGCCCTGGGCTGTGTCCCGCTGCTTTTCGGGGGGTCCAGTGCCAATTTCGCTGCCTTTCCCTCAGCTCCTGCCCTGCAGAGGTGACAAACCCGCCCCTCGTGCCCCGTTAATTTCCTGGACTGTGGCGGGTCACGGTCGATTTCTTTCCCGAATCAAACATCGGTTTGGGCGTGACTGCGGGTGCCGCTGGCCTGGGGACACGGGGACGTTTCGCGGGCTCTGCGGATGCCTGCCTGGCTGCTTTTATTCCTTCACAAAACCTGCTGGCAGAGCTGCGGCTCCTCGCTGCCTCCCAATTAGGGCGAGAACGAGCAGCGCTCGGCTCCGACGCGGGAGTTTATGGAAGCAGCCGAGAAACGCAGGGAGACCTCCAAGAGGAGTGAGGCCAGAGCTGCTGGCTGCTAATGAGGAGGAAATGGGATATTCGGGTTATTTTTAGCTCCCCGAGAAGGTGGAAGGTGAAAAAAACCAAACCAACAGAAGAACAAAGAAAATCCAGGGGCCAATCCTGGAAGCCAAAAAGCGATGCCAAAAAAAAGAGTGAGGTGATTTTCTGCAGGGAAATTCCTACAGGGATGGGGAGGAGGGGCCAGGGGTGAGGGAGCTCTGGATCAGTTTTCTTGGATCAGGGAAGATCCTGAGAATCCGGGGAGAGCTGGGCCTGCCCTGGGCCGGGGCAGGAGCAGGAGCAGGGCTGGGGGCGCAGCCAGCAGAGCTGAGCTCCCGAGCAGGGACAGCTCTTCCAGACCTCGGGAGCAGAATTCCAGCTGCCAGCCCCGCAGTCCTGGCAGGGAAGGAAGGAGGGGATGAGCTGCTGTGGGAGCAGAATTCCCTGAACCATCCAAACAAAAAACCCCGAGAAAAAATACCATTAAAAATAGAAACCCTTCAGGTTTTAACGCCTTTTTTCTCCTTGCGGGAGACACCGAGGCTCAGCCCCTGGGGGGAACAGGGAGATGATTCCCTTCCCTGGGCACGGGGAGTGGCGGTATTCCCGAAGTTCTCCCATCGTTCCCACTCCATTCCCTGGGCAGCTCCAGGGCAAGGAAACCCTGAAATCCACCCAGCACCTCCAAGTTCCGGCCAGGATTTGCAGATCCCAAGGGGATGAGGTGCCCCAGAGCCACCAACATTCCAGGGGAGCGAGAACTCCCGGCCCTGATCCGCTGAGAGCGTTCTGCTCCCGCTGGAGTTGGGATGTCAGGAGCATTTCCACGCTCGGGAGCAGGAGAAGAGATTTCAGTCCCGAGCACAACTTTCATGGGGTTTAAATCCAAAACTATCCCGCTTTTATCTTCAGCTCTCTTTTTTTCTTTCTTTCTCCTTTTTTCTTTATTTTTGGCCTCTCGCTTTGAAGGAGAAGAAAGGAAGCAGGGAGAACATCGGCGCTGATCCCATCATCCCAATCCCGGGATGGAATTAGGGTCGGGATCTTATTAATCATTTCAAAGGGAACTTAATCGGTCATTTCGTGCTCCGGGAGCAAGGAGAGAAATGTCAAGGAGAAGGAAAACACATTCCAGGGGCAACGTCGGGATATTGGACCTCCTGCTCCAGGACTTCATCCTCATCAGTTAATTAATTCCTAATGAGTTCCTGATTCCAGGTCAGGGCAGGGTTTCCTGGGATTTGTGTCCAGGTGAGAGCCATTCCTGCCTTCCCAAGGGGCTCATCCCAAATCCAGCACCCGATCCAATCCCATCCCACTCCCCTGCTGGGAGAACCAGCCTGGAAAAACGGGAATGACGCTCTGAGCTGCTATGGCAACCACACAACCCCATCCCAAAGATGGAATTGTGGAGAAAAGTGGAAAAGCCCAGGAAATCCTTGGGGAAGCACCAAATCCTCGGGGAACCACCCGAATCCCTGAATTCCTCTGTGTTCCAAAGTGTCCTCACGCAATTTGTCACCCAAATCCCCAAAGGACACAGGAGCGCCCTCCGACATTCCCAGGGAATGCCAGCAGGATCCATCCATGGATTTCTCCCCTGGAAGGGGCCAGCTGAGGCGTTTTCTTGGGAATAATCGCTGGCGTTCGCGGCCAGCCGAGCTATTTATAGAAAGCCATTAACACAAATCCCGGCTCCTCGTTCTCCCCTCATCCCGTTCCATTTGCTCCTGGAAGCAGCCGGGGCCGTTGGGATCGGGAGTTGTTATCCGCAGCTGGGAACTGGGTCAGGATCTAAAGGAGGAGAAAATAAATAAAATCGGGATGAAAACAAGCATGGATGGGGCCGCGGGCGCCGATTCCAGCACAGCTCCCACCGGGAATTCAGGGAGTTGTTCCCTGTTCCCAAGCTCTGCCTCCTCTGGGTTTACACCCTGCTCTTCAGCGCCGTGATTTTGGGATTATGGGAGCTCTGGGAAGAGGGGTTTAGGGAAAATATCAGTGCTGAGTGCCCACGGGGGCGTAAGAGTGGGAAAGAAGAGGTGATTTGGGATGGGGGGCATTATCCATGTCCAGTGCTTTGCCTGGGAATAGGGATGGGTTGGAAAACTGAGCCCTGTCTGACCCAAGCAGAAATTCCTCCCTGCTCCCCTTCAACCCCAGCTGGGAGCAGGAATCTCCCCCTCATCCTGCAGGACGTCCCACTGAGCTCCTGCCTTTCCTCCAGGAAAATCCGGGGGGAATTTTCCGTGTCCTCAGCTCATCCCCACCCCTCCCCTGTGGCCATGCTGGGCTCAGGGCACTGGGCCGGGCTCAGCAAAGTCTCTCCTTTCCTTGGGAGCTCCCACCCCTCATTCCTCAAAGGCCTCTCCCCATCCCAGCTTCTCCAGACCTTTGGGAGGCAGAGAAATCCCCCGGCACGGAGGGACCCGTGCTCTGAGCCCTCACTGGACCAAATTTCCAGGCGTTTTGCGTTTTCTGGGAGCCACCAGGCAGCAAATCCATGAGGAATATCCCAGTGCCACCGGCGCCCGGGGTTTAACGGGATTCAGGATGTCCTGGTGTCCCTGGAGTGACGCTCTGGGAGCTGCCACCATCCCCTGCACCCCACACGTCCCTGAGCACCCCCGGGGTGACCCCACAGCTGCCAGGAGCAGACCTGCAGCCTCACAATTCCAGCTGTTCCATCCCGAGGAGCCCCTGGAGCCCTCGGATATGAAAAGTTGCCGGCCCGGAGCCAAATCACCCCCCAGGCCACCATTCCTGGGGTTTTTTTAGGGAAATTGGAGCGGGATTGATCTCTGCAAATCTCTCCAGAACCACCAGCTCCGTGCCAGGTTTCTCCCAGCCCCATCTGCAGCCCCTCCCGTGGTGGGGTTTATTTATGGCCTCCCCAGAAATAAACCCCATTTTTAAACCCCATTTTTAAGGCATTTCCAGCAAGCTCAGCTCTGTTTCTCCAGCGAACGGATAAATAATGGAAAGGCAGCTCCAAACGCAGTTCAGATCCAGGGATTTGGCAGCGTGGAGCTGCAGGAGCCTCTGCAGATGTTCCCTCTCTATGGGCAGCACACGGAGCCTCTTTCAGAGCACAAAAGCTCCTGGGACTCCTGCCCTGCCTGCCGGGAATGCTGCTCCTGCCCCAACACAAATCCCGTTCATCGCTGTTCATCTCTCGTTATCAGCACCTGCCTCTCCGGGGTGCCGAGCGCTTCCAGAGCCTCTGGAAGCGGCACAAACCCATCCTGTGCCCGCGGCAGGAGCAGGGCAGGGGCTGCTTTCCATGGAGGGGATGGGGGAACAGGACCCAGCAGGACCCCATGGATGATGGAGCAGGACCCCAGCAGGAACGCCTTGGGACGATGGATCAGGAACGCCTTGGGATGATGGATCAGGACCCTCTGGATAATGGAGCAGAACCCCAGCAGGATCCCTTTGGGATGATGGAGCACGAACCCCTGGAATGATGGAACAGGATCCCTTTGGATTGATGGAGCAGGAATCCAGCAGGAGCCCCTGGGATGATGGAGCAGGACCCCACTGGGATGATGGAGCAGGATCCCTTTGGGATGATGGAGCAGGATCCCGCTGGGATGATGGAGCAGGATCCCCCTGGGATGATGGTGCAGGACCCTCTGGATAATGGAGCAGGATCCCGCTGGGATGATGAAGCAGGATCCCCCTGGGATGATCAAGCAGGAACCTCTGGGATGATGGAGCAGGATCCCTTTGGGATGATGGAGCAGGATCCCACTGGGATGATGGAGCAGGACCCCACCTTTAAGGTCCCTTCCAACCTAAACCATTCCAGGATTCTCCGACTCTAAAATTCCAACCCCCACACCAGTGAGACGCTTTAAGGCAGCACTGGAGCTTCCGTGCCTGAGCCCTCGAGGTTCTCCCAGCACCTTTTGGGATTGGTTTGGAGCCGTTAGGAATTTCCAGCCATGCCCCACCCCGGGCCGAGGGGTTCCAGCGGAAAAGCACCGGGAACAGTCTCCTGTTGTTTGTTTGAAGCTCGTTCCTGTGCTGGGAACGGCCTGGGAACAACAGCCCCTTGTTCAGCTCCCAGCCCCAGCCCCTCTCAACGCCTGCTCTGCAGGAAAAAGGGTCACCAAGTCCTCTGCCAACATCCCAACGGCCCCTCCCCGGAGCAAAACCCACCCAGGACAAGGAATTATTGACAGGAAAGGGAGAGGAGGTGAAATCCCAACGTCCCGGCCCTGCAGCCCTTCCGGAGCTGCCAAGGTTTCCGTCTTCCCTGAGGTCCCGGCTCCATCTCCAGCCGGGTTTGTCCCGGAGGGATGGAAGAGCAGGAAAAGGTCGGGTGCTGGGTGGTGGTGCCCAAGCCCAGCTGGCAGGGGGTGGCTTTGTTCCCTGAGGGAATGGCAGCAGTGGGAATTCGCCTTGGGGCGAATGTTGGGTTTGTTTACGGGGTGAAGGGCAGAGCTGTTCCTGCCAGGACACCGGAACTGTCCCTGCAAACCCAGGGACCCTCGTGCTGAGCTGGGATTTTGGCCGAGCCTGGCAGGGAGTGATGTCCTGTGCTTAAACCGAGAATTCCAGGTCCTTTCACCACTCTATTCCCAAAACAACCCCCAAGCAGCCTTTATAGAAATATTTCCATGCACAAGGATCTTTTTCTCACATATCGAGAGAGCAAACCACAGCTGCAAAGGCGGCCAGGAGCCCCAGAGAAACACGGCTCCAAGGAATGGAATATTCCAACTCCAGGCCACCCGGCTTTGCTCCTGGGGCTGGTCAAGGGAAGAGCTGTGGGTCCCTAAACCGGGTCCTGGGCTCTTTAAAGCCAGGCTCAGCCGCACAAGGGCTGCTCATCCCAACACCTCCAGTAAATCCCAGTTTCCTCGGAGGTTCATCCCCACCTCCCCACCCACAGGGGAAGCTTTTCCCTCTGAGCTTTCAGCCCTGTTTCGATGCATGACATTCCCTGAATCCCACCTGGTTCCAGCCTCCCCTGTCCCCATTCCCTGGGATTTAGGAGCCGTTCTTGAGCCGCTGCCAAGGCCCCATTGCTGCTGCAGAGCTGTGGCAGCCCCGCTCGTGCTGCTCCCTGAAGTGCCCCAAATAACAAAACTTCAGCCAGACCGGGCAAAACAAACCCGTGGTGCCTTCGCTTCTGTCCGTGCGGGTTCCTCCTCCTTTGTTTCGGAGCCTGCTAATCCCAGCCTCGTGCAGGGCTCAGGGATTCCGAGGAGCGCTAAAAGGAAGATCCCAAACAGCCAAAAAAAAGGATTTAAAGGATGAGCACCCCTTTGGAGGCAGCTTGAGACAATGGCAGGGAGTTGGATGAGCAGGAGGGAAGGGTGAGGAACAGGGATGCAGCCCCTGACCAACCTCCCATCTCTCATTTCCGCTCCTCTCCAGAACTTTTCCTCACCGGAGCTGTTCCAAATAATCCCAGGAAGATCCCAAATCTTCAAAAAGTAGGATTTAAAGGGTGAGCATCCCTTTGAGCCGGTGGCAGAGAATTGGATGAGCAGGAGGGAAGGGTGAGGAGTAGAGATGCAGCCCCTGACCCACCTCCCACCTCTCATTCCTGCTCCTCTCCAGAGCTTTTCCTCGCCAGAGCTGTTCCAAATAATCCCAGCCCCATACAGGGCTCAGGGATTCTGAGCAGTGCTAAAAGGAAGATCCCAAACCTCCAAAAAACTGGATTTAAAGGATGAGCGTCCCTTTGGAAGCAACTCGAGCTGATGGAAGGGAGTTGGATCGGCAGGAGGGAAGGATTTAGGGTGGGGATGAAGCCCCTGACCAACCCCCAGAGGGGCTCACTCCTCTCATTCCTGCTCCTGTCCAGAGTTTTTCCTCACTGGAGCTGTTCCAAATAATCCCAGGAAGATCCCAAATCTTCAAAAGGTAGGATTTAAAGGGTGAGCATCCCTTTGAGCCAATGGCAGGGAGTTGGATGAGCAGGAGGGAAGGGTGAGGAGCAGGGATGCAGCCGCTGACCAACCTCTCACCTCTCATTCCAACTCCTGTCCAGAGTTTTTCCTCACCGGCGCTGTTCCAAATAATTCCAGGAAGATCCTAAACCTCCACAAAATAGGAATTAAAGGATGAGCATCCCTTTGGAGGCAGCTTGGGATGATGGCAAGGAGTTGGATGGGCAGTGGGGAAGGGTGAGGAGCAGGGATGCAGAGACACAAAGAGGAGGCAGATCAGGGATGGATCGGAGTGTTCGGGAATTAGGATGAAGATATTTGGGGTAAATTCCTCCCCCGTGAGGACTGGGATGGAGATATTCGGGATTCCTCATTTTCGGGCAGCCCGGAGCCCTTCAGGGGCTGAAATTCTCTCGCCCTGCCGCGGCTCCAGGCAGATTTTGGGGTGAAACGCGAAGAGCTCTGCTGCCAACAGGTGGATTTTCCCAGGCTCGGGAATGCAGGGAGCGATGCTCCCGCTCCACGTGGGAGATGAAGCGCGCTGGGAACGGCAGGCAGGTCGTTAGGCATTAATTACCATTAATTACCCCCCTCCCCCGCGCGGGCACCTCCAGCAGCAATCAGCCCAAGGGCCAGCCCTTCTTTTCTCTCCTCTAATTCCGTAATTGGAGGGGAGGGAAGCGGGAAGCGGAGAAGCGGAGCTGGAGTGGAAACGGCTCCGCGGATCCGCCGAGCGCTAATTGCGGTTTTTTGGGGGGTAATCAGTGCCCACCGGGGCCGGCAGATCCTTGGAAAATCCTGGGGGAATCTTGGCTGAGCCCCTGCTGCCTCTCCTCCCCTCCCCTCCCTGCTGAGGGGATCCCTCCCTGCAGCTCCCAGAGCTCAAACCCGGCCGGGTGCTCCCCCCGAAACCCACCCAGGGTGATCCGGGAGCAATTCCCATCACCGGGATAACTGGGAAAGGGATCTTTTCTCTTTTACAGCGATCCCATGGATCCTCTCTGGTCCTCCTCGGGTTCGCGATGCTCCCTTCGCCTCGGCTGGGGAAACTGAGGCACAAAGAATCGGGGCCTTTAAGGCTGGAAAATCCCTCAAAAATCGCCACATCCACAGGTTTTTCGGATCCCTAACACAGGGAATCGTCCGCGGCCTCTCCAGCCTCTCCTTCCTGGAGAGAAATTCCGGGGGGGAAACGGACAATCCATTTATCATTAACATAAAATTTAATTGCTGTTAAAATAAGCCGAGCTCCCCCTCCCCAGACGCTTCACGAGCACGGGGTGACCTTTCCCATGGGGACAGCGATGTTCGTTCAGCCCAAACGCGCTGTCCCCGAGCCCGGGGGTCCTGGCAGGCGTTTTCCGATTTTCCCTGATTTGTGCAGAGCTCCCAGCGCAGCCTCCCGTCCCTCCCAGAGGGAATTCCCTCCCCCAGCGCTGGTGTTGGATCCGCAGCAGCGCCGGGAGCCCCGCCCGGGGTCTGCGGGCTGAAAGGTCACGGGATGGGAATGGAAACGCGGCCTGGGAAAGGGAGGATTCCCGGGAGTGGGATGTGGTTCACACCGGGAAAATCTTCACTAATCCAGGGCAGGGGCTGCGGGGCTTTCACAGCCCCTTCCGAGACCTCCGGGTCGTCACCTGCCCTTGGATCCGGGGAGGGCTGGGGGATTCCCGGCTCTCCATCGATCCATTCCCCCATTCCCATCCCGCCGGGAGCTGCGGAGCCGCCGGGGGCTGGGAAGGAGAAAGGGAGGGAGTGCAGGGAAGGAGTTGGAATCGATGATCCCTGTGGATCCCGTCCATCTCAGGATATTCCATGATTTTACATTTGGATTTTTAAGCCATTTTCCACCTCCCACCCGGGCTCCCGATGGCTCTGCTGACCCAGATTTTGGGGTGTCTGTGCAGGGAAGGAGCTGGAATCGATGATCCCTGTGGATCCCTTTCACCTTGGGATATTCCGTGATTTTATGATTGGAGCTCGGGTCAGGCTCCTCCAGGAAATTCAACAAAGGGAGCTTTGTGAAGATCTCTCCTCGCTCTTTCTTTTTCCTTCCACTTTCTTCCTTTCCTCTGTTTTTTGGCTTCTTGCCATGCAAAGAAAAAAAAATCTGGGCCAAGGGGTGAGGAGGAAATGGAATTTGTGATGAGGAAATAGAATTTGGGTCAATCAGGGAAAAAAAAATCCCGCCAGGCAAATGAAAAAGGAATGGATTTTGCTGGGATTTGAAGCGTTCCTTTAAACTCCTGGAAAATGAAATGGAGAAAAGCCCCGACGGGAAAGGTCGAGGCGAAGCTGGAAAGGGAGCAGCGGGATTTTCCTTCACATGTTTAACTGGGAGGGGGGGAAGGTTGGAGTCTGAATCCATGATTTTCACGGCTCCGGGAGTGGCAGAACGGCCATCCCAGTGCATCCCAGAGCATCCCTGTGCATCCCAGTGCATCCCAGTACATCCCAGAGCATCCCGGTGCATCCCAGAGCACCCTGGTGCATCCCGGTGCATCCCAGTGCATCCCGGTGCATCCCAGTACATCCCAGTACATCCCAGAGCATCCCGGTGCATCCCAGTGCATCCTGGTGCATCCCAGAGCATCCCGGTGCATCCCAGTACATCTCAGTGCATCCCAATGCATCCTGGTGCATCCCAGAGCATCCCAGTGCATCCCAGTACATCCCGGTGCATCCCAGAGCATCCCAGTGCCTGCTGGCAGCTGGAACAACCCTCTCTTCACGTGCCTCTCTCTTTTCCAGGTCACATCCAACCCTTGGGAAGCTGATTCCAGCTTGGCCGATGCCCATCCCGCCTTCCCAGCGTTCCCCATTCCAGACAGGATCCACCTTTTCTGTGGATTTCGGGTGCCACCGACCCCCGGCAGCCCTGAACTGGGACCAGTGCTTGTACTGGGAAGGGCTCCCTGATCCCTGGGGGAGCAGGGCTGGGGCAGAGCCCGTAAGAGCTGCTGGGCAGGGAGATTTTCCATGTGCTCCATCCATCCCGGAGGATCTGGGACAGCAGGAATGGTTCTCCTGGATCTTCAGGATGTCCCTCAGAACAGCAGGATGCTGTGGGAAGGTCCCAAACCATGTCCCAAACCTGGTTTCCAAAACATCTGGGGAGTGCTGGAACAACCCCAGAGCTCCAGGCGGATTAAAGGGATTGGAGTGGGAATGCTGAGGGGAAGTTATGGGATAAGAGCACAAGAAATCCCAAAACGTGTCTGGGAAGGGGAAAAGCAGGCACAGGGACAGCCCGGCAGAGCCAGGGCAGGGCAGGGGGGGCTGGAAGAGCCGCCGAGGGAATCTTGGAGCGTTTTCCATTGAAGTGCTCCGGGAGGGGGGGCGATTCCTGCGGCTGCCCCCTCTCCTGCCGCGATTAATTCGGGAGCAGCCAATTCCCACTCCGGCTCGTCAGCCGCGCTCTTCCATCGGCTCATCCGTATTGAAATATCCCGGATCCGCGGCTGCGGGAGAGCTCCCGCCTGGAAAAGCCACGCTGCAGCGGAGCCCAGCACGGGGACAAAGGGTCTGACCCCGGGACAAAATCCCATGGCTGGCTGCACATCCAGGCAGCCAGAATTCCCCACTTTCCAACAGTTTTCCAGTAAAATATTGAGGGATAACGCTGGGTGTTTGAATCCCAAAATCACCGATGCTCCAGGGAGCCTTGGGCCACCACACCCTGCTCGGACAGGGCTGGAAAGGGATTTGCGCAATTCCCGGGAGCTGAGGGAGGTCCCGGTGCCCGGCGCCGAGCGGCTCCTTCCCCGGGGCTCCGCGCATTCCCAAAAATCCGGCGAACAAACGAAGCCCCCCGCGGGGAGCGCGGCTCCGAGCCCGCCCTGGATCTGCGGCCGTGCCCGAATCCCGAATCCCGGGAATGCCGGCAGGGGTGTCAGCAGGTGGTGCTCTTCACCTGGGAGCCGCGCCGGGATCCGGGATTGCGGGAAGCTGGGAAATGAAATTTCGGGGCTGCCCGGGCTCAGCCGCTCCGTTCCCGCTGGCACATCCCAGTCTGGGTTTGAATCCCGGAATTCCGGGATCACTGGGGCTGGAAAAGCCCTCCAAGGTCATCGAGTCCGAGCTGCGCCCGATCCCCACCAGAACTCCGAGTGCCACATCCAGGAATTCCTTGGACACCTCCAGGGATGGGGATTCCAAACCTCCCTGGGCAGTTCCAATCCCTGACCGCCCTTTCCATGCGGAAATTCCGCCTGAATTCCACCCTGAGCCTCCCCTGGTCCAGCCCGAGGCCGTTCCTTTTATCCTGTCTCTGGTTTTCTGGGAGAAGCCGCCCCCAATTCCCACCCGGCGCTGGTGGGGTGGATCCGGAGCCTTCCTGGCTGCAGGAAAAACGATCAGGAAATGGATTCAGGATTTTCCCTGAGCTCCCAACCGGCTCCATCCGCTCCCATCGTCCCTCCTGTTGGATTCTCCATTCCTTGTCCATGGAGCAGCTTCGGCTGGCCCAGAAGGAGCCCCGGGAATGATGGATGGCCCTGCCAGGGAGGTGGAACATCCCACGCACCGCGGAATTCCGGAATTCCGACAGCACCGGCACGGGAGCGGCAATGAAACCGTCCCGGAGCAAAGGGAAAACAGGGATTCCCATCCTGAGCTCATTCCTGAGGGAGAGCGGGGCAGGGAGGGGAAGGGAAAGGCAAAACCAGCGGGAGGAAAGGAAATGGGCTGGGAAAGGGAGGAGAAACGGGGAGCGGAAAGGAGTTCTGGGATTTGGAGGGAATGAGCTCCGGGTCAGCTCAGGGCTGGCTGAGGAGGCTCTGGAATCCTTCAGGGGTGGAAATATTCCCTAAATTCACATCCCTGAGGTGTTGAGGGGTTTGAGGTGGTTCTGGAACCCTCCAGAGTGGAAATATTCCCTTAAATTCAAATTCCTGAGGTATTGAAGGGTTGAGGTGGCTCTGGAGCCCTTCAGACCCAGAAATATTCCCTGAAATTCACATCCCTGAGGTATTTGGGGCGTTCAGGTTGCTCTGGAACCTTTCAGGGGTGGAAATATTCCCTTAAATTCAAATCCCTGAGGGTTGAGTTGGCTCTGGAGCCTTTCAGAGGTGGAAATATTCCCTGAAATTCACATCCCGGCGGCACTGAGGGGTTTGAGGCGGCTCTGGAGCCCTCCAGAGGCACTTCCCCATCCCAAAACGCAGCTCCGAAATCCGCAGCAGGATCCAGCTCTTCCTTCAGCCAGAGGAGCCGGGATAAGCCCGGCTTTGTTGGGCCGAGGGGAGGGATGGGCCCTGCCCAGCGCCGCTGCCGAGTCCTGGGGGAGTTCAGATCATACAGAAATTAAAAGGGACAAAAAAAAAATTACTCCTGATCCCGGTTTAACAACACCCGAACCATCCCAGAGACCCGGGAATCATCCCACAAAAAATCGGTGCCGCACAATAAAAATTCCAAGGAAACGGCTTTTCCTGGGATTTTATGGTTTGGTTTTTTTTTTTTTTGCCCTGCTCTGGAGAAGCCGCGTGTGCGGAAGGCAGCGAACCATCAACCCGGATTAGCGAGACGGGCGATTAAGCCCGGCCCAAGAACAAAGGCGGCTGATGAGGAGCGAGATTGGATTTAGGTCACACTCCAAGGCCGGGAATAAATCACCGCCCTCAGCCCGGCTGCGGCGGGTCCTGGCTGAGGGAGGGAGAGGGAAAAAACCATCTTGGGATGCGTTTGGGAGGATTTCCCTGGAATGGGGGTTCTGGCATTTCAGATGCAGGAATACTGCTGGAATATTCCATCGTTGCTGAGTGCCCGGGAAGCGCTTCCTGGGGCTGATTCCCAGGAAATCTGTGGGAAGCTGGGCAGAGCTGGGAGCTGGAAAATGTGGATTTAGTTTGGAAAACCCTCCAGGAAAGCAGGAAAATGTGGGTTTGGTTTGGAAAACCCTCCAGGAAAGGAAGGGGACGGGGTTTAAGGTCCCTTCCAACCCAGCCCATTCCCTGGGATAACATTCCCAGCCAGATCTCCTTCCTGAGCTTCCTCCAGGAGGGTCTTTTGCTGTTCTCTCCCTGGATGTGACCTGGCAGCTCCCGAAATTCCCATCAGTGACACTTGGAAACATCCTGAAAGTAACTGAGAAAACGCTGAAAATCCAGCTCCTGTCCTGGTTCCGGGGAAATCCTGGGGATGAACCGCGGGAATGTCGGGACGAGGGTGGAAAATCCTGAATCCCGCAGGAGGAGGTTGCAGGGATGGTTTGGGGCCATCCCCGGGTGATGGCGCTGGGTGAAAACAGAGCAGGAAATCAAGTCCTGAATAAAAGATGGGAGCGGGCAGGGAAGAGCCCGGTGAGCCCGGGCAGGAGCTGATCCCAGGGTAATTCCAGCGCAATTCCGTTCCCACAGAGGGGCACTGAAATCCGGGATCACCCTCTGGACACACCGAGGGCCCTGGAGCTCCCACCGGGATGAATCCACGCGGGAGGGGACACGGAAAAGCAGCGGGAAGGGCTGGAGCGCCGGGGCCGTGACAAACCAGGGCTGACAGCGCTGCCCGCACGCTCCCTGAGCACGCATCCCGCGGGATTTCCCTCTGGATACGGCCTGCCTCGGGATTTTCAGGAGGTTTGGATCCAAGAGGGATCAGGGAAGTGGGGGAGCTCCCGATGCCTGTTCCGAGGGAAGAGCATCCTCATCTTCCTCACGCCTGGACCTGCACAAACCCCTCTTGCTCAATCCTGAATTCCAGCCCAGTGAATTCCAGAGGCGAATTCCAGTTTTCAGGGCCAAAGGGTTTGGGGTGGGTGCGTGGCTGGCTTGGAGGAGCTCAGATTTGAGCTGGAACCTCTCTTTTTGCTCAGAACCACGGCCCTGGATAAGCGAGGGTCCCGTTGTTTTTCCAGAGGGGATTTCAGCCTGGGAAGCAGGAGATTCCCGTAAATCCTCAGATCCACGGCCCTGGGTAAGTGGGGGTCTCGTTACTTTTCCGGGTGGGATTTCAGCCTGATCCCTTTGAATCTTCACCCCACAGAAGCTGAGCTGCTTTTCCCAAACTCTTCCCGCAGCTTTCAACCCGGGACACCCCAATCCAAGGAGGAAACACTTGGAAAAATGAGAAATTATGGGAACAGAGGCTTCACCAGGAGGATTCGGGTGCTCCAAAGGGGGTGGCACCTCTGCCCACCCCATAAAATCCCCATTCCCACGGATTTCTTTGTGAGCTCAGGAACCACATCTGAGTGTGAAAACCCCGGCTTGTTCCAAGCGCGGCAGCCGCGGGAGCGCCGCATCCCATCCTCCGGCAGCCCGGGATGCTCCGACAGCGAGCCGAGCCCTGTTCCCAATTACATCCACATGGGGGTTTTGGGAAGGGAAATTCCACCTGGGATGTGGCTCATCCGCCACTCCGAGATGTGGGGAAGCGGGAAGGGACTGAGGAACGGCCGGCGGCTCCTTCGGGATCACCGGGACAGACTCCAAACAAATCCCTCCCCAAAAGCGGCACTTTGGGGCCTGATGTTCAAAGCTGTTTTTCCCCCAGGATCCTGGCCGGGAATGACAGGAATTCCACGTGGGTGGCAGGGATGTGGCGGGGCCGGGAGCCAGAAGTCTGGGAAGAGGCGTCTCCCTGGGAGCATCCTTGTTCCGAAGGGTTCTGGAGTCGCTCGGCACCGCGGGATAAATCCCAGATTACCCCGGCAGAGCCTGGAGCCATCCCTGCCATCCCAGTGGGATAAATCCAGGTTTGACCCTACAGCCCTTCTCTGCCATCCCAGTGGGATAAATCCAGGTTTGACCCTACAGCCGTTCCCTGCCATCCCAGTGGGATAAATCCAGGTTTGACCCCTACAGCCCTTCTCTGCCATCCCAGTGGGATAAATCCAGGTTTGACCCCTGCAGCCCTTCCTTCCCTGCCATCCCAGTGGGATAAATCCAGGTTTTACCTGGATATTGGATATTTGGGAACGGTTCTTCCTGGAAAGGGCTGTCCAGCCCCGGCACAGCTGCCCCGGGCAGGGGTGGAGTCCCCATCCCTGGAGGGATTTAAATCCCTGTGGATGTGGCACTTTGGGACAAGGTTGGGGTGGCCTTGGTGGGGCTGGGTCAAAGTTTGGATTCCCGGATCTTTCCCAGGCTGAAGGATTCCGTGATTCCAAGGCACTCAGGACAGAATTCCCTGAAAACCAGCTCGGCTTTCAAGCTTTTTCCACAGATTTTGGCCGCTCCTGCCTCGTTTTGGATTCCAAGGGTTGGGCCACAACCACGGGAATTCCCTGGGGGACAATACCGTGGATTCGGATGGAAACCTGAGCCCTGCTGGGCACCAGGCCTCGGGGTCCTGAGCAGGGATTGGCTCCAAACCCTCCCTGCCAGGAGGAAACCTCCGGTTCCAGCTCAGCAGCAGCAGAAGGAATCATTTCCCTCCCCAGCTGCATCCTCAGCCGCTGCCAGGAGGGAAAATATTGGATTAGGGGGATTGGAGAGAAATCCCTGTCTGGGCCTCAGTGTCCCAAAGAAACAGCTCAGCCCGAAAACTCAGAAACCCTCCTGCTTCCACCAGGATTTCGGGATTCTGCCCTGAAAAATTCCCTCTCTGCCCCAAATTCCTCTCTCCCCCTCTTCCAGCTGCTCTTCCCGGTCCCTCCCATGACCCAGGTGTGACGATTTGTCACAGCCCCGGCCGAGGGGAGCCCTGGCATGATCCAATTATCCCAGAATCGCTCTGGACCGCGGCCAAATGAGGGAAAATGCAAATCCAGGTGTAAATTCCCGGCGTCTGAAAATAGCCAGGGATGTCTGGGGGAGGCACAGGTGAGGGAATAACAGGAGAAAGCACATTTCACACGGGTTCAGCCATTCGAATCCCAGCTGATTCCCTCTGGAATTCCTCCAGGATGCTCCAGACAGGGCAGTGGGGAGGATTCCCGATTCCCCCTCCTGCTGCCCCTCAAATTCCCTGTCCTGGTGGGAATTCTGCCTCTTCCCAGGGGATGCCACCTTCAAGCATCCCGGGTTTGCAGGGAAAGGGATCGAATCCCTGATTTATCGACCTTGAGCTGCAAAGCTGCGACATTCCCGGCAGAAATCCCTCCTGCCCTGCGTGAGGAAGATCCCACGGATTGTTTAATGCCGGGATTGGCAGCTGGAGGGAGCTTTTCCACACGGAGACCTCATCTCATGTTCCCAAATGAGCTCCTGCCCCTCTTAAAGGCTGCGGGAGGGGATGGGACCCAGCTGGACCCAGCGGGGGGGCCCTGGGGTCCGGCAGAATCCCAAACTTCTCCAGGGGTGGTTTTGAAAGGGAATGCTGAGGATTTCTGGGGTGGGATGCAGGGATCACCCAGCAGCTCCTCCTGCCAGGGGGGTTGGGATCAGAGCTGCAGAGACCCCCGGGCTGTGGGAGAAGGGCGGTGTCTCCTGCTCCTGTCACGGTGCTTTCCCCAGAATTCAAGGAATCATGGAATCCTGGAATGGGTTGGGTTGGAGGGACCTTAAATCCACCCAGTGCCACCCCTGCCATGGCAGGGACACCTCCCACTGTCCCAGGCTGCTCCCAGCCCCAATGTCCAGCCTGGCCTTGGGCACTGCCAGGGATCCAGGGGCAGCCACAGCTGCTCTGGGAATTCCATCCCAGCCCCTGCCCACCCTCCCAGGGAACAATTCCTTCCCAAGATCCCACCCTGCTCTCCGTTGAAAGCTTCCCCGGGGCTCAGTGGGCCAAATCCAGGGAGAAATCCCACGGCGACGCCAGGAATCCGCATCCACGGTGGGAGCAGCGCTCGCGTTTTCCTCTGGAATTCGTCGCCAGGGAGGAAATCGGGCGGGAGCTTTATCAGGAGCAGCTGCTCCAGTTCCCCATTCCCAGCGACTCCGTGGTGACGGGAGAGGATGACAAAAAAACGAGGATCCGTTCGGAAGGTTTGGATTTGATCTGAGCGGGAATTCTGGGATGGGTTTGGCCTTTATTAGGATTATAATTAGAATTAATTATCGTTGCTGTGTTCCAGGCGCAGGCTCCCCATTATTTTTAATTGCCTTTGTTTCTCATCAGATCCAGCACGGATTCGTCAGCGGGTGCAATTCCTCACGGAATGCAGATCCAGGCACCGAATGTCTGGGCTCCAGCAGTCCTGGAAAAACACGGAGCATTTCTATAGCGGGAAATATTCCATTAGGGAATTCTCTGTCCCTTTGGGATGTGGGACACAGGGCGAGCTGTCCCGTTCCGGCACGGGGACGGATCCAGCCTCGGGAAAAACAATTGGAGGGCAGGAAATAGGCGGGAAGAGGAGGGACACAGTTCCCAAAGTGCATTCCCGCTGCCCATTGTCCCGGAGCAGGTGAATAACAGGGAATGTTGGCTCGGCTGCTCAGGAAAGGCTGGAATTCCCGGAGTGGGAATTCTGCTCTTTGCCTCCAGTCCCGCACAATGGCCCCAAAGTCCTCGGGGCGTCCGCCGAGCCCAGATCCCCATTGCTCCCACCGGGCCTCCGGAGGAGGACACGGAGTTGTATCCGGCCATTCCCACTGGGATTTCAGCGCTCTTTGTCCTAAAGGGCTTCCTGTCCTCGGAAAGCGAGGGAAAGAGGCCAGGAGCTAAAAAAGGTGGGAAGAAGCACATGGAGGAGGCTCGGGTGAGGAGGATCTGTGGAGCCTGGGAGAGGGAGGGCGGGAGGAACGGGAAGAGGTGGGGATGGGGATGGGGAGGGGTTGTTTACGGCCGGGAACGCGGAGGATCCCGAAATAGGAGTTGGATTTTGCCGGAGCTGGGGGACGGGGAGGCAGGAGGGGACATGGAGCGAGGTGGGAGCGGAGCAGCAGTTTCTGGGATGAGCCTTGGGAGCAGCTCCCAAGGGGTGAATCCTCTTTATCTGGGGTATCCAGACAAGCTCAGGGAGGATTTGGGACCCCGAAGCCCCTTCCCAGCCGTGTGTCCCCAAGGAGGTCCCCTGGCCCCCTCAGGTGTTCCCGTGCCATTCCCTAAAATCCCTGTCAGCCACCACGGTGCCTCTGGGCCGTTCGTTTTCCAGGTGAAATCCCAGTCCTGGATTTTTTATTTATTATTTTTGGAGGCTTTGCTCACATCCCGGAGATTTACAGAGGCTGATTCACAGGGTGCGAAAAAATCCCAAATAAACCACATTTGGGGTTGTCCCGTTGAACCCCGGGCTCTGCAACGGCGCCGCGGGAATGGAAAATTCCTGTAAGAGCTGCTGAGGGAGGGGGAAAATAAACAAAAAATCGGGATTGGGATAGGGCTGGAGGCTGTTTGCAGCCTTCAGCCCGAATTCCAACACCTCGGGACGGCGGTCGCTCATTCCTGCTCTGCCAAACGCGGCACAGTGGGGTCATTCTTGGGGCTGGGACAGGCTGGAGGCCGGGATGGGAGCTCCTTCCCGCCTGGAATGCCGAGCCCCTGCTGCAGGCAGGGGGATGGGAATTGCCCGGCTCTGGAAGTGGGGGGAAAAGGGAGGGGTCCCATCCAGGGAGGGATTCCCGAGCTGCTCCCAGCAGGATGGGGCTTGTCCCTGCTGAAGGCTGAGAGTTGGGATATCCATCCAGCTGCTGAATTCCTATGGGGACGAAGCCCCTGGAATCCCTGTCCCTCCAGCCCTTGTCCCCAGCCCCTCTCCAGCTCTCCTGGAGCCCCTTCAGGCCCTGCAAGGGGCTCTGAGCTCTCCCTGGAGCCTTCTCCTCTCCAGGGGAACATTCCCAGGCTGCACTGGGATGGTCCAGGGCTGCACTGGGATAGCCCATGGCTGCACTGGGATCATCCATGGCTGCGCTGGGATCATCCATGGCTGCGCTGGGATCATCCATGGCTGCACTGGGATCATCCATGGCTGCGCTGGGATCATCCAGGGCTGCACTGGGATGGTCCATGGCTGCACTGGGATAGCCCATGGCTGCACTGGGATGGTCCATGGCTGCACTGGGATGGTCCAGGGCTGCACTGGGATGGTCCATGGCTGCACTGGGATCATCCATGGCTGCACTGGGATCATCCAGGGCTGCACTGGGATCATCCATGGCTGCACTGGGATGGTCCAGGGCTGCACTGGGATCATCCAGGGCTGCACTGGGATCATCCATGGCTGCACTGGGATCGTCCAGGGCTGCACTGAGATGGTCCATGGCTGCACTGGGATGGTCCATGGCTGCACTGGGATAGCCCACGGCTGCACTGGGATGGTCCATGGCTGCACTGGGATCACCCAGGCTCCTCAGCATCGCTGCTGTTGCCATGGAAACCATTCCTTAACCCCCCACCCTGATGGGACCAGGACCAGGCAGAACCTTCTCCCTCCATTCCCGACCCCGGAGCCGTCGGCACCAAGAACTCAGGCCAGGCCCTGGGCAGACAATGTTTAAATGACTTTATTTTTTATCTTTTCCTCATTTTATAAATGGGCACAGCACAGAAAGAATTAAAAAAAATAGACAGTACCATTACAGTGCTAGATCCATTGGCAAAGGTTATTTTTTAGAGTCTTTTTTTTTGTCTTTTATTTTTTTGTCATTGTTTTTAAAGTTTTGGCCATTGAGTAAGAACAAAAACAATTAACAAACATTTTCTTTTTTTCCTTTCTTGGAACAGACACTATGAAGCCATTTCAGTACTAAACTCTAGGAGAGTTATGTACAAAAAAAAGTTCTGTTTAAGATATGTCTCGTATTAAAAATATTTACATGCATTTTTCTTCCCTCCCGGATCCATTGAAAAGTCCAACACTTGAAGTATTCCAGATTTTTTTGTTTTGTTCTCCTATTGGGATTGGAAATCAGCTCCAAAAAAAAAAAAAAAAGTGACGTTGGAATTATTTCAATCCTCTGGAAAGGGAGATTTTTTATTTTTTTTTAAATTATTTTTGGATGTTTATCGATGGATTTTTTTTTGTCTTTTTTTAAAATTATTTTTATTTTTAATTTATACAAGAAGGTCGGATGTTTATTTACAGGGCGAGGGTTCATCCTGGAGGTGTGGTGGTGAGAGGGAAGGGGGGGGTGGATTTTAAAAAGTTTTCCTATCAAACTGCAATGGATTCCTGTTTTTCGGGAGTCTGGGTTGATTGTCAGCAGGGCTGGGGTGACTCCGGCCGGGGGGGGACCCACAGCAGGGGGAATTCCTGCAGGAAAAATCCCTGGAGCCCTGGAGGCTTTGGGGGAAGCGCTGGAATGTGGGGCCTGAAAAAAAATCGGCGATTGGTTTTTTTTTTTAACCCAAAAATGGAAATAATGGGAAAAATAAAAATAGGAATAAAAAGTTTGGATGCTCCAGGCTGAGGCTCCTCCACAGACACCGGGGGGCTGCAGGCACCAGGGCTGGGGGGTGCTCCGGAGCTCGTGGGGGTTTGGATCCATCCCGGGATCCCATCCCGGGATCCCATCCCAGGATCCCATCCCGGGATCTGCTCCGGCCCCGGCAGCTGCAAAAGGCTCCCGATCCCCACCCCGGCTCATCCCAACCCACCGGGACCGGGATCGGGATCGGGATCGGGTGGATGTGAGCGGCAGGGAGGGGAGGGAGGAGCAGCGGGAATTGCGAGGTGGAATCCCGCATCCCTTGGGATAAGGGCCGAGGCTGAATCCCAAATACCTTAGGGCAGGGAATGAGGCTGGATCCCAAATAGCTCGGGACAGGGAATCCCACATCCTTTGGGGCAAGGGCTAGTGCTGAATCCCACATCCTTTGGGACAGGGAATCCCACATCCCATGGGACAAGGGCCGAGGCTGAATCCCACATCCTTTGGGACAAGGGCCAGTGCTGAATCCCACATCCCATGGGACAAGAGCTGAGGGGGAATCCCGCATCCTTCAGGACAGGGAGTGAGGGGGAATCCCGCATTCCTTGGGACAGGGAGTGAGGGGGAATCCCGCATCCCTTGGGATGGGAAATGAGGCAGAATCCCGCATCCCTTGGGAGCGAGGCCAAGGCCAAATCCCACATCCTTTAAGACAGGGAATGAGGCTGCATCCCACATCCCCTGGGACAGGGGCTGAGGGCTGCAGAGCCCAACACGTGGTGCTGGAGGACAAATCCTCCTCCTTTTCCTCTTTTCCCTCCTCCTTTCCTCTTTTCCCTCCTCCTTTTCCTCTTTTCCCTCCTCCTTTCCTCTTTTCCCTCCTTCTTTTCCTCTTTTCCCTCCTCTTCCCGCTCCTCCTCCTCCTCAGGAGCGGAGCCGCCCCGGCCCGTGCCCGTCTGTACATCTCTACCTGTACACTAATTACAGACCCTATGTGCACCCCCAGACACCCCACAGCCCATCCCTGCTCCCACTGCCCCATCCCCGCTCCCGAGGAGCCCAAGGAGCTCATTCCCATCAAACCTTCCGGGACTGGAAGCTCGGCCTTACTTCAGAGCCCTGCAGAAAACCTCGGAGCCCGGGAAAAATCACGGCAAGGGTGGTTAAGGGGGGGAAAAGGGAATTAAAAAATTCCATTCCAGTTCTCAGCTGAGGGGTTTGTCCCTGTGGAACAGAGGGAGCTGGGGATTCGCCGCAGGGAGAGCTCGGAATTCTGGAGCTGGAGCTGGAGGGGAGGCGAAGGAGCTCCCAGACAGGGATTGTCAGGGAAAGTAGGGAGGGAGTGGGGAAATTCCAGGCAAACCAGCCCATCCCAGCACTCATCCAGCCCAGAGCCATCCCCTTCCCTGCAGCCGGATCCCCCAGCACAGCTCGGTTTGGAAAAATCCAGAACCAGAGAGATTTTTGGAGGAAAGGGACGATTCCCGTCCCACACCGGAACCTGCTGCTTTTTATGGAAATATCCAAAATCAGAGAGGTTTTTGGAAGAAAGGGACAACTCCCAGCCCTGCAAAACCCACGCAGGGCTGGTCCTGCTGCCGCTGGGCCCCTTCCATGTCCTGCCCTTCCCAAACTCCCCATTCCAGCCCTGGTCTGGGCTCTCCGCTCTTCCCTTCCCTTTGATCCCCTCCTCCTGCCTTCTCCCGATGGATGTGGCCCAGGAATCCCTGGATACTCTCCCGATGGATATTCTCCGTCGTTCTCCTGCTGCGATTCCAGCAGGGAGAGCCCCGAGGCCGGCACAGCTGGCAGAGCAGCCCCCACCGCTCCGCAATTCCAGAATCTCCTAAAACCATCCAGCTGGAGCAGCCAGGAGTGTCCTCGCGGCTCCGGCGCGTCACACGCACGTGGGAATGTGCGGAAAAGAAACGGAAAAGCCGTGGAAAATCCCTCGGGGAGCACAGCTGGAAGGACCAGCACATCTGGGCGCTGCTCCAGCTGTTCCTGGCTGGGATCACCAGGAGGGATGGGAATTTGATCGGAATTTGGGCAGAGGGGACGATGCCAGACTTGGCTTTGGGAAGGGAAGATGCTGGAGACGCTCCCGCTCGCGCCAGAGTTAATTTTCCCAAAAATCTGCTCTGCAGCCAGATCAGCAGCCGGGGGGTGGCTCCTCCCGTGTCCCTCCCCAAGGAGCTTCCTGGCCTCTTCCCCATCCCTCTTCCCACTGGGAATCCCTGAGGAGCCCCGCAGCAGGAGCTGCTGGAGGGAGGAGCTGCCCCCACCTGCGCCAGACAACACCTCGGGTTTTACCCATCCCCGCGGCTCTGCTCACGGACAAAGGATATTATCCACGGATTTTTTTGTGAGATGGGCTTTCCCAAAAAATCCTGCCCGTGTTCGGCTCCATCCCAGCTCCTTGGAGGGAGGCACAGGGTCACATCCTCCAGCACGGAGCTTTTTCTCCTCCAAGAATCGACTCCAACAGCCCCCGTGGAGCTGAGGTGACACAAGAGGCTGTGACATCATTAACACCACAAAAAATCGGCTCCAGGCCCCAAAAACATTCTCCTGGAGCTCTCACCCCTTTCCAGGCGGGGCACAAACGCATGGAAGCAGGAGATATTTTTGATTATTTGATCACTTCTGATTAGCAGTTTAATTACTTTCGCCTATTTTTTTTTCCGTGCGTTTATCTCGTGTTTTAATTACCACAAAAGTCCTGCCCAGGCTCCTCTTGCCCTCCCACCTCCAGCTCCCCTCGCTCCCGAAGCTGTGACGGATTTAAGTGCCAGGATTACAACTTAACACCAGCTGAGAGGGACGAGGTTAAGCTTGAGTGAATAAAAAAATTGTATTATGGAAGTTCTGACTATTAAATAGGGGGAAAAATGGAATGAAGAAGATTAAGGAGGCAGCTCTGAAAGGCAGCATTAAAAAGATTAAGCTGGGAGGGGTTTTTTTTCAAAGCAAGCTCCAAAGATTAAGTCCAGGTTGTTCCAAAAGATGGGGATTTGGGGTGGCCTTGATTTGTGTGATCCCAACAGGGCCAAAAACCTCTAAATCACCAAATCCAGGAGTCCAAACTCCTTTTGGAGCAGCACAAAGTGGCTCTGGGTTGGCACCAGGCTCCTTCTGAGTGTATTCCATCCTTTGGAGCATCCTCATCCTTATCCTTCATCCTCATCCTGATCCTTCATCCTCACCCTCATCCTCATCCTCATCCTGCCTCCGGGATGGACACGGAAATGGTCACTCCCAGCACCGCCACCCCAAACACCCAACAGGGCCCTGTCCAAGCTCCAAGAACCTAAACCATGAGGATTTTGAGGCTGAAAAGCTCAAAAATGAGTATTTAGGATTCAGAAGATTTGGTCGGTGCACGGGGCTCTGTTCCCTATCCCGCAGTGAAGCCAGGTCGTCATTTTGGGGTTTATCCCAGTGAAAAGCAGCCCAAACCTCCCACGTTCCCAACCCCAAATCCCACCCGAGCATCCGAGTGCAACGAGAAATTCCAGGGGTTTCGTTTCCTTCCATACCTCTGTAACTGTGGGGGTGTGGGAGTGGAGATAAATATTTATCTGTATTTAAAATATTCATTTGCCCTCTCAAATCCTTCCTGCGGTCTTGTAACCCCCACCAGGGCCATGAAACCCTAAATCCCCCAACCCCCTCAGGGGCCAAAGCGTCCCTGGCTCCGGGCAGGTTAATTCCCACAGCAACAGAGTCAAAACAACGATTTTTCCCCCAAATTTTCCCATTTAAATTGCTCCAAGAGCAAATTCAAAGTCTCCATGGGACCCCATCGAGATCACAACCATGGTGACAACAAAACTCCACAAACAGGGCTCCGGCCAATTAAGAGCCACCTCATTGAAATAACTTAATTGAAATATCTTAATTGAAATATCTCAATTGAAATATCTTAATTGAATCTCCTTGCAGAGCTTGCTCCGGAAAATCCGGCCTTTCCCGAAGGCACCGGAGGGTCGGGATCTGCACCTGGGGCGGCCTCGGAGGGGACACCTGGGGGGTGCCAGGGCCGGGTTCTCTCCGGCCCCGTGGGTTGTGCTGGGGTTTAAACACCAACGAAGGAAAACCGTCAGTCCTGGGGATTCGAACAACAAAGGAAAACCGTCAATCCTGGGTCTTTCCAACGATTCTGGGATCTTCCCAATGATCCAATCAACCCTGGGGCTGAGCCATGGTTCTGCCTCCTCTTCCTCACTGCTGGAGCCGGCGGGATCCCTGCCGGACCCTGAGGGGACAGGGATCATCCCTGCTTGGATTTCCGTCCTTGGGCTGCATCCCAGGCCGTGCAGAGCTCCGTTATCCCCTCTGGAAGAGCCAGGGGGAGGATTCAGCTCCTCCATTCCCAGCTCCTCCCCAAGGAACGTCCCGCAAAGCCGAGCTTTAGTGGTCACAGTGAAAACCCAGCCCAAGCCAAGCCCCTTCCTGGCCAAACCCTCAGCCAGGCGTGGATCCAAGAGATTCCAGGGGGTGGCGGGATGGCGGCAGCCTGGGATGCCCCAGCGCAGCTCCGCAAGCTCTCCGGAACGTCGGCCCAAAGGGATCATTCCCAGCGTTTGTGTTTATTTCTTTTTTCCCCACTCCAAGAGCGAATCCCGGGGCGCCAGGTGTTCCAGCCCCTTGTGCTTTTCCCGAGGTTCCAGGAGCGTTGGAGAGTCGTGTTCTGTCTTCCAGCAGAAGGGGATTCCTGCAGAGCCACTGACCCCGTTCCGAAAGAAATCCAAAAAAACAAAGACAAGACAGAGGGAAGAAGATCTCCCTCCTTTATGGATGGAAAAAAAATGGGAAATAAATCCAAAGCAACCCCGCTGCGCCCCAGGGCTGGCAGGAGATGTCCGGATCCCAGAGTTTGTGGTGGTGGTGGTGGGAAAACTCCAATTGAGCTCCAGGCACTGTGGGCAGCCCATCCCGTGTTTTCCAGGGCATTCCCAGGCACAGCCGCCCTGGCATCGGCTCCTTGGCATCGGCCCCGTGTCCCGTCCCTCCCGCCAGCAGAAAGGCCAGCGGTGCTTGGTGTCACCTCGGTGACGCTCGGTATGACCTCGGCGGCGCTCGGTGTGACTTCGGCAGTGCTTGGTGTCACCTCAGCGGTGCTCGGTGTCACCTTGGCAGTGCTCGGTGTCACCTCAGCAGTGCTCAGTGTAACCTCGGCGGTGCTCAGTGTCACCTCAATGGTGCTCAGTGTCACCTCGGCGGTGCTTGGTGTCACCTTGGCAGTGCTCGGTGTGACCTCGGCAGTGCTCAGTGTCACCTCAGCGGTGCTCGGTGTCACCTCGGCGGTGCTCGGTGTCACCTTGGCAGTGCTCGATGTGACCTCGGCTACACTCGGTGTGACCTCAGCGGTGCTCGGTGTGACCTCGGCAGTGCTCAGTGTCACCTCAGCGGTGCTCAGTGTGACCTCAGCGGTGCTCGGTGTCACCTCGGTGGTGCTCGGTGTCACCTCAGCGGTGCTCGGTGTCACCTCGGCGCTGCTCCGGGCACCCCGTGCCCCCCATGCCAAGGACGCATTTCCTCCTTCAGCCGCTGCGGGTTTTGCTTTGTAAATTCACAGTCTGATCCCAAAAAAAGAGAGGGGGGGTGGGGAGGGGAAAGAGAGAGACCGGATGGAGGGGAGGAGGGGAGGGTTTGGCGTGGGGAGGGAGCGAGGGAGGGAGCGTGAGGCACTCGGGGCTCTCGGTCTATGCGTAGAACTCCTCCTGCTTGTCGGGTTTCTGGTAGGTGACGTTGGCCTGCTTGGGCTCCTCCAGGGTGTAGCTGCCCTCGTCCTTCTTCTTCATGCGGTAGATGAGCAGCATGACCAGGAAGGCGGCGAAGAGGGCGCCCACCACGCCGCCCACGATGACCGCTGCAACAACGGCACAGGGGACACGGCCGTCAGTGCCACCCGCGGCCCTCAGGGCCGCCCCCAGCTGCCAGTGCCACCTCCAGCCCAGCCATAGGTGCCACCCCCTGCCCTCAGTGTCACCTCCAACTCTCAGTGTCACCTGCGGCCATCAGTGCCACCCCTGCCCTCAGTGTCACCCCCTGCCCTCAGTGTCACCCCCTGCCCTCAGTGCCACCTCTGGCCATCAGTGTCACCCCCGGCCCTCAGTGTCACCCCCAACCCTCAATGTCACCCCCGGCCCTCAGTGCCCGCCCTGGCCCTCAGTGCCACCCCCGGCCCAGCCTGGCTTCCAGCACAAAGAGCCTGGGGGGATCATTTGGGATTCCAGCCTGGCTTTGTGCTTTGGAAGTTTGGGGGCAGCCTCTCAGCGGTGGCCAGGTCGCCGCAGCACAGCTTTAGGTTTCCAGGACAAAAATCCCGTTTTTGTCCTGGAAATCCATCCCAGCACAAGCAAATTGTGCCACAACATTCCTGGCAAAGGCATGGAGAGCCCTGGGACCCCCGGGACAGGTCATGGAGCAATTTTGGGAGGTGGGTGTGGGTTATCCAAGGCTTGGCACTACCTCAATTTGGGGGCATGATTTGGGATTCCAGCCTGGGTTTGGACTTTGGAAGTTTGGGAGCACCGCTGGGTGCTGAGCCATGACCACAGCACGCCTTTGCACTAAAATCCTAGTTTTTTTCCTGGAAATCTGTCTCAGGGGAAGCAAATTGTGCACAACATTTCTGGCAAAGGCATGGAGAGCCCTGGGACAGCCCACGGGGCAATTCTGGGAGGTGGGTGTGGGTTATCCCAATGCCCTTCCCACGACTGTCCCCTCTCCTGGCACAGCCCAGCTCCCCGTGCCCCCAAACCCTTCCCCCCAAACCCCGGCCCCATATCTCACCTATCAACACCTCTTTCCTCTCCAGGATGTTTTTCTGGGGCAGCTGAGCCGCCGAGTTCCCCGAGTCTATCGTGTTGTCCATCAGCCCTGTCTCCACGTTCCTGCCGGGCCCCGGCCCCGCCGGCGGCGTCACCACGGCCACCACCTCGTTCCCGAGGCTGGGACCAGTTGTCTCCTCCTCCTCCCGGATCTCAAAGTCCCCACTGGGGCCGCTGCTGGCCGGGACCTCCAGCTCGTTGTCGGGGACTGTCGTCACCTCCCCTGGCTCCATCTGGGAGAAAGGACAAGGTGGAGCAGGGGACAAGGACCAAAGGGTGTCTGCAGGGAGGACATCGCAGGACCGAGGACACGGTGGGGACACGGGGGTAACGCTGGGGTGTCCCTTCCCTGTGTCACTGAGGTTGTACTGCAGTGACCACACAACCCCACAGCTTGATGGTCACCAAATGGCTGAGGCCACCACGGCTGAGCTGAGCCATTCTCTGTCCCCATCCCAGGACCTGCTCCCTGTAGCTTCCCCCAGAGAGATCCCATCCCAGACCCTCCACCCTCGCAGGGAAGAATTTCTTCCCAACGTCCCATCCCAGAGCCTTTTTTGGGCTCTCTGTCCCCAGAGCGCAGGTTGGATGTCACAGCTCCCTCCTAACACCAGGTGACACAACGTCCTTGTGGAGGTGACACAACACTGGTGCCACACCAGCACAGCAGGACGAAGGGTTGGATGCCCCCGGATGAGTTCCAGGGGGTCCTTCCCTGTTCTTTTCCTCCCTTCCCTGTTCTTTTCCTGCCTTTCCTGTTCCTTTCCTCCCTCCCCTGTTCCTTTCATCCCTTCCAGCTGCACAGAGCAGGAGCAGGCGGATGTGTCCTTGTCACCCAGGACACGGAGCCAGCCCCGCTGCCTGCTGTCCCTGCTGTCCCGGCTGTCCCTGCCCAATTCCCTCGGCAAGGAGAGGATTCCAGCCTGGAGGGCAAATATTGCCTGGGAATATGATCCATCCCACCCCCTCCATCCCATCCCTGATCCAGGCACTGCCTCCTGCACGTCCCCTCAGGACCAAATCCCCTCAGGACCAAATCCCCTTTTCCCTGCCACGTGTCCACCGGGCTGGGGCATCCCCAAGCCAAACCTCCCCAGGATCCCTCCTTGGTGGGGCCAATGGCTCCTTCCCTGCCTGCCTCGGTCACAAAGCAAGATTTCGGATGAGCCAGGGCTCGGGATGAGCCAGGGTTCAGGATGGACTGGGGTCCAGGATGGGCCAGGGTTCAGGATGGGCCAGGGTTCAGGATGAGCCAGGGTTCAGGATGGGCTGGGATTCAGGATGGGCCGGGATTCAGGATGAGCCGGGATTCAGGATTAGCCGGGGTTCAGGATGAGCCGGGGTTCAGGATAGGCCGGGGTTCAGGATGGGCTGGGATTCAGGATGAACCGGGATTCAGGATGAGCCGGGGTTCAGGATAGGCCAGGGTTCAGGATGGGCCGGGATTCAGGATGAGCCAGGGTTCAGGATGAGCCGGGGTTCAGGATGAGCCAGGGTTCAGGATGAGCCGGGAGCTGGGGTGGGGGTGGGAGCCCTCTCCATGTCCCGCTGCCCCGGGGCCAGCGCACGGCTCAGCGCTTCCCTCAGCGGCTGCTCAGGGTTTGTGACAGGGATTAATTGGAGGTCAGCGAGAGCCCCGAGCGCTGCGAGCGCGCATTTGCAGGCGGAGAAGAGGGAGCAGTTTAGACAAATCACTCCACCTTTCACTCAAAGCGCTGCAAAGGGCCCCCGAGGGGCTCTGAGCTTGAGATGGAGATGAAATCCCTGCTCAGGACACCCGACGGGCTGGAAATGCGCCATCAAGCCGTAATTGAGGAGAGTTTGGGACTCCCGGACAGGGCTGGGAGCCGGGAAATGACACCAAACCCCGAGGAATGGCACCAAACCCCGAGGAATGACACCAAACCCCGAGGAATGGCACCAAACCCCGAGGAATGGCACCAAACCCCAAGGAATGACACCAAACCCCGAGGAAAGCCGCAGTGTCCCCGTGGGATGTGGCACCGCTCCCCTCCCGCCTGGGGAAGCCGCTCTGGAGAAGGCAGTGCCGGTGTCACCGGGATTTGTGGCACATCCTGGGTGTCCCCATGAGCTTGTCCCTGTGCCTGGGCTAAACCCCCGCTTCCATCTCCTTCCCAGCTCCCAGATTTCCACTCTGGAAGAGCCCAGCCTGCCTCGACCTCCCTCAGAGCCACTGGCCAAGGACTGGATGGACACCAAAGGCTTCCCATGGCCAAGGATTGGATGGACACCAAAGGCTTCCCGTGGCCACCGCTTGGCTTCCCACGGAGCCCAGCAGCCCCTGCAGGTGAGAAGGGCTCCGGCTCCTACCTGGGGGGCCTCTATGGGCGGCAGTGTGGTGGCAGCGGGCGGCGGGGCTGTGCTTTTCTCGGGGGGCTCTGCAGTCCTCGAGGTGCTGGGCTTTGGCAGCGCCCTGGGCTTGGCCGTGCTGCTGGGGACAAGGCGTGACGTGGCCACCTCTGTCAGGGTGCTGGTTTCGGGGATGGGCGTGGTGGGCGTCTCCAGGGTGGTGGCCTGGGTGGTGGCTGCCTTGGTGGCCAAGGGGGGCAGGAACCTCCGGATGGTGGTGGGCTTGGCCGTGGCCACGGTGGTGCTGCTGGTGGTCGTGGTGGCCTCCGTGGTGGTGGTGGCCGTGGTGGTGGTGGTGGCCGTGGTGGTTGTGGTGGTGGTGGTGGCCGTGGTGGTCGGGGACTCGCTGGCCGTGGTGCTGGTGGTGGTCACTTTCCAGCTGGGCCCCGCCGGTGCCTCTGTGGTCCTGGGGATGAGGAAGGCGCTGGTTGCCTGCCTGGGGGTGGTGTCCTGGGGGGTGGGGGACGGCTCCAGCGGCGTTGCCACGGGCTGGGCGGCGGTGACGGGCAGCACGGCTGCCGTGGTGGGCAGCGTCACCAGCGTGTCCGTGGTCAGGGTCACGGCCGTGTCCAGCCCCAGCTCCGGCTCGAAATCTGAAACCGGGGGACAAAGGAGAAGTGAAATCGCCGCTGATGCATTTCCCTGGCATCACCCCAAAATCCGGGAGCATGGATGGCTCCAGGCTCGGCAGAAACCAAGGGCTGTCCCTGTGGGGTGGCCAAAGCCCTATCTGTGGTCTGTGGAAGGGCCAGCCCTGCCCAGTAGGGCCAGAGGCTGAAATGGGACATGGAGGCACCAGAGCCCAACCTTTGGGACAGCTCCCAGTGCTTTTGTCTCAGAGGACAACTCCGGAGATGGATGAAGGGCAATTCCCTCCCTCACATCCCCTCTGCAGCCCCACAACCCCTCAGCCAGCCAGGAACCCTTCCCAGGGACCCCCCAACCCCACAACCATCCAGAGACCCTTCCCAGGAGCCCCAAAACCCCACAGCCAGCCAAGAACCCTTCCCAGGAACCCCCCAAACCCACAGCCAGCCAAGAACCCTTCCCAGGAACCCCCCAACCATCCAGAGACCCTTCCCAGGACCCCCCCAGTTACTCACACCCCGAGCCAGAGCCGGAGTAGACGTCGTCCAGCTCATCTTCTCCGAAGGGGTCGTCGTCCCCGGAGCCCTCCAGGTCCACGGGCCGCTCATAGTTCTCGTTGCGCCAGCGCTGAGCCTGCGACCGGAGGGACACGTGAGCAGCTCCAGCGGCACCCAGGTGACACCCCAGACCCCTCTCGTGGGACGAGGCGCGGGAAAAGCCAGACCAAGGCAGCAGCAGCACCAGCCTCCAGCTGAACCACCCAGAATCGCGGCGTTTTCCCCCAAAACAACTCAGAGCGAACTCACATCGACTCCAACATTTCCCACGGGCAAAAAGCCCTCTTTTTTGGGAAAACCCAACAACTCCTGCAAGCTGTCAGAACAAGGCTCAGTTTGGTTCTCCAGCTGGCTGGAGATGATTTCCCTGCTGTTTTCCCTGGCTCCGGTGTGACAGCAACACCTCATCAGCTGCCACAGCCTGGGAAGCCTCGAGAGGAAACAGCGCCAGACTTCAAATATTCCCCTGCTTCCCAGAGCTGCGAGATCGCGGGGAGCCCTCGCTAGCACGGCTCTTAAACATCTCGTTTTCAGATCAAAGTGTCTCCTGTTGGTGTTGCAAGGGAACGCTTTGACACCTCATTACAAGGCAAACAAGGCGGCTTTGATCGGCGAGATCGCAGCGGATGTTTCGAGATGTAACGAGCCAGGTTCGAGCTTCAGTTTCAAATCAAGGCCTTGAAGGGTCCCCGTCGCGTTTTACCTCCCGAAAACAGCTCGGGGTTTCTTTGTTTTCACCGCAGCTTGGAGCGGGACGGAGTTTTGGACAGTCAGACAGAGAAATTTGGGATTTAACTCGTCTTTTGTCCTCACATCCCTTCTCCCATCAGGAGAGAGAGTCCATTGGCTTGGGAAGGGCAGGGGCAGTTGGGTTTTTGAGTGTCTGAGCTGTGTCTGGCTGGATCTGCTCCAGCTCTTCCCAGCAGCTGCAGGATGTGTCCTGCCGGTCCCCAACACCCCCTGCGCTGCCCAAATCCCTGGGAATATTCAGCCTGTGCTTCCCAAATCCCTGGGAATATTCAGCCTTTGCCCCCCAGCTGAGGCACCGTCCTGGATTCCCAACACCTGCTCACCAGAAGCTCGCTGGAGTTTGTGATCCAGCAGAATAAATCTGCAGGGATTTGGGAATCCCACGGCCCTCTGGTACGAGACAGGCCACCAAAACTAACGGGAAGGCAAGGAAAAAACCCAAGGACTGGGAGGATGCAGGAAGAAATATTTGGAACCACTCTCATTTGCCTTTTGATGTTTTTACACCAAAAACTTCAAGGCTCCCCAGGAAATGAGGAGAGCCCGGGGCTCCGCAGCCCATCCCCATTCCCGAGGGTGGGATTCTCCCTACGTGACCTGCAGAGCCTCTCCCTGATGGGAGCCACATGGCCCCGCTCCCTCTGCTCCTCCTGAGATTGGAACCAGATGAGGCCGTCCCAGACTCCCGGCTCCAGGCTTGGAGCAGGGAATGGGAACGGAAGCGCCACGTGAGGCACAGGGATGTTCCTACAGACCCCTCTGCGTCTCTGAACACATCCCGGGGGACAGGGACTGGCTGGTTCGGGGCTTCCCAAATTCCCTGTACATCCCTCCTTCCCCAGGCAGGGAGGACCAGGGTGTTTTATTTATTTAGGGCATTTCCACTCCATGGAATTTAAAATTCCCTGAATCTGCCCCAAAACAGAACCCAGAACGCACTACCGTGGTAAAAGCTCTCAGTGCCGAGTGTTTCACCTCGGGAGGAGGGAAACCTGGGAAATCAATCCATCTTGGAGCAGCGGGAGAGGCCGGGAACCTCCCTGGGATGCTCTCAGGCCCTGCTGCACCCGGTTGCCATCGCCACGGCAACGGTGGCCATGGCAACGCCTCCTCCATGGCGACGCATCCCACTGGAGCCATGGGTGGTGTCCTGCAGCTCAAATCCAGGGATGGGGGCTCCTTCCATCCCCTCAAGCTCAAATCCAGGGATGGGGGCTCCTTCCATCTCCTCCTGCTCAATCCAGGGATGGGGGCTCATTCCCAGAGTGGGGACAGCGGAATGGGGCCATGGGGTGGGATAAGGTGGGGGACAGGGGAAGAGGAGGGAGCTCCAGCTCCTGGGGGAGAATCCTGATTTAATTCCGGGTATCCATCCATGGGTTTTGAGGAGGGTGGGAGCAGCACCCCCAGCTCCAGCAGCCCTGACCGGGAGGGGTCTGCTCCAGGTGGGAGGTGACAGGGACACCCCAGCCCTCCTGGCTGCCAGCAGAAGCTGGGGAGTTTTGTCCTTGAGGGAATCAGAAAGGCAATCGGGATCCGGCTCTGGAATGTGGCGGTTCCTGAGGCAGCTGGGAGCCAGGTTTGGGCTGTGCCCGGAGCTCCAACTGAGGGGACAACTCCAGGTGGCCGAGTCCTTTCCTTGGCTCGTGCCAGGTTCTCTGGCAGCACCCACGAGCACCTCCAGAGCGATGAATCCCAGGAAAACACGGAATTCCACGATCCCGTTCCAGGTCCAGCCTGGCATCCTGAGGAGCGCGCTCATCCCACAGCCCCTGGGACCGCAAGGGGTTGGAGATGACGCGGTTCCTGCTGGGAGAAGACCTGGAAGGGCGAGCTGGGGATGGAGGAGGTTTCGTCCCGTGATAGGAAGGTCTGCGTCCATCCAGCAGCCTCTGGAATATCTGGGATGTGGGCTGGGGCCAAGGCAGGGAAGGGGCAGGATCAGCCGGCTCCACATCCCAGCAGGGAAAGAGGGAAAGGGAGACGGAATCAGGGTGAAAGCACCTGGAGAAACGGACAGGGCCGTGCAGGGGGCACAAGAATCCATTTCCCATCCTACAGATCCCCATCCCATGGTGCCGGGTCCAGGTTCCCATCTCTGCATCCCATTCCCTGCCCATCCCGCTTCCAAAAGGAACAGCAAAACCAAAAAGCCAGAATCTGTTTGGATTCCAGCCCCAGAGAGCTCTGGGAAGTCCAGATCTGGAGAAACTCTGGGAAGTCCAGATCCAGAGGAGCTCTGGGAAGCCCAAATCCAGAGAAACTCTGGGAAGTCCAAATCCAGAGGAGCTCTGGGAAGCCCAAATCCGTAGAAACTCTGGGAAGCCCAAATCCAGGGAAACTCTGGGAAGCCCAAATCCCATTCCAGCGGCTCTGAGTGCCACCAGGAGAGGATGGGGTGGAAGGAGAGCAACCCAGCCAGGATGGAGCCAGTGGATCAACAGCATCCCAGGCTGCTCCTGCCAGGGAAATGCCGGATCTGGGCACGTTGGAAGGCTTGGAATGACACGGCCAGGGGCAGGAATGCATCAGGAGCCGAAAGACTCTTTCCCCAGGAAAACACTTCCACACTGAGAACGCATCACGGGGAAATGTTGATTCTTTCCGTATTTTCCACTGGATATTTTCAATTGTTCACCCCTTGAAAGTCCTTTTCTGATGCTTTTTACAGAAAACCTCAATAACTCATCCCAGCACGCGATTTAAGGATCCTATAAACAGCTGGAATAATAAGGACTTGCACAAAAAGCCGGAATGAAAACATTTCTGAACCTTAAAGACTCCACGATTCTTTTCCCACTCCAAAACATCGCTGAATTTCCACTCCCCGGTCCAAGGCTGGGAGCTAAAAATAAATCTGCTGGAAAGCTGCTCTGGGCAGGAATCTGGGAAAAGACCACCGTGGGATCCAGGACCACCGGAGCTGCTTGGGATGGAGATTCCCAAGGCAAAGCCCAGAGGATGAGCTGGAATTTGGGATGCAGGATGTTGGAAAAGGGGCGTGGATGCCCATCCCAGTGGAGATCCCACTCCCAAAATGTGACACGAGCTCAGCCAGCACCGGCCCCTTGGTTTGCATCCCTTCATTATTCCTTGGATTAATTAAACTCCCAATTAAGAGCTGCCCAAAGCCCGGCGCGTTTGGATTTAATTGGCCACTTATTCTCTGCAAGGAAAATAATCATTAACGCCGACAGAGGAGCTGCAATTATCCCGGATTTGTGGGGGTTCTCCACTGCCAGCGAGAGGAGCCAGGCACATCCCAAAAATGGACATGGATGCTCCCAAGCTTCATCGTCCCTCGGGGAACACAGTGAAACTCCAGGCCCAGGTACTCTGGATCAAACTCCAACTCTTCCTCCTCCTCCCTGGATTGCCCATCTCCACCCTCATTTTCCATCCCAACTCTCCCATGGATCGGTGCCAGATCCCACCCTGCTCCACAATAAATATCCCCGAGCCAGGGCTGGCAGGAGAAATCAGGAATTTCCCGAAGTGAATCATACCCAGCCCCTCACCTCTACCTGGCCAGGGCACCCCAAACCTCCGGCGTCCTCCGTATTCCTATGGAGAGCATCCTGTAATCCATGGGGACCATGGATGGGATGGACAAATCCAGCTGGATCCCAGGCAGGGACGGGCAGAGTTTGGGATGGGGCACCCCCAGCTCTGCCCCGCTCCAGCTCCCTGCTCTGCCTGGCCAGGACATCCCAAACCTTTGGAATACTCCATCCTCCTCCCAAGAACATCCCGTAATCCATGGGGGCAATGGATGGGATGGACAAATCCAGCTGGATCCCGAGCAGGGATGGGCAGAGTTTGGGGTGGACATCCTAAACCTTTGGAATCCTCCATCCTCCTGTGGAGAGCATCTCACTAATCCACGGGGGGAACTGGAGACAGGGATGGACAAATCCAGCTGGATCCCAGGCGGGGATGGGCAGAGTTTGGGAGGGACATCCTAAACCTTTGGAATCCTCCATCCTCCTCCCAAGAACATCCCATAATCCATGGGGGCAAAGGATGGGATGGACAAATCCAGCTGGATCCCAGGCAGGGACAGGCACAGCTGGGGCAGATGCACCCCCAGCTCTGCCTCGCTCCAGCTCCCTGCTCTGCCTGGCCAGGACATCCCAAACCTTTGGAATCCTCCATCCTCCTGTGGAGAGCATCCCGCTAATCCACGGGGGGAACTGGAGGCAGAGATGGACAAATCCAGCTGGATCCCAGGCGGGATGGGCAGATCTTGGGTGGATGCACCCCCAGCTCTGCCCCCGCTCTGCCCGGGCCCATCCTCTCCCACCCCGAGGATTCCCAGCTCCAGGCTCGTTAATTCCCATGGGATTGCTCATTGCCGTGGAAAATCCAGCCCTGCCCGCAGCCCCCAGACCACGTCCACGGGTGGCTCCCACCCCCTGCTCCATCCGTTCCTGCCCCCGCTCCATCCATTCCTTCCTTCCCAGCTCTCCCAGCCGCCATCCCAGCTGGAATTCCGCCCCTCCCTCGTTAAGGAATTGATTTAATTTGCTCTGCTCCGTAATCCTATTGCAGTTTAACACGAAAAACCGGCCCGGGCTTTTCTCGCCTTCCACCAAGGCTCATCCCAGAGCTCCCTCAGCTCCCCGCGACTCCGCTTCCCAGAGAACTCCAAAACAGGAATTTTTTAATGTAGATCCACTTTTTTCCTGGAGCGCTTGGCGCGGGGATGGGCGCTGGCTGTTAAACACCTTCCGACGGCTCCAGGGTGGTGCTGGCTGGGATTTTGGGATTCCCACCTCCACTGTTTTGCTTCCGGCTCCTCCAGGAGCGCTCACTCCACCCCGCCGAGGGAATCCCGTCCCATGCTCCCTACCTGGGCCATGGAGGAGGAGTTCGGCCAAGGAAAACGGTTTTTGAGTTGTTTTTTAATGGAATTTTTTGGAATTCAGAGTTCAGAGGGAGCTCTGGACATGGCTGGGCAGGGGGGGAAATCACCCCGTGCCTCAGTTTACCTGCAAAAGAGCTGCAAATAATCCGGGAAGAGGGAGTGGCTCCTCTCCCATCCCAAAAGTGCTGGGGACAATTTTCCCAGGGACATCCGCGTCTCGTCCGCGTTTCCCTGCTCACCCTTTCCCCCAGATATCCCCGGGACTGGATGTGCACCTGCTTCCTTTTTTTTAATTGTTTTTTTCCCAATTCTCCCTTTTTTTAAAAAAAATCTTTCTTTCTCATTTTTCTTGCATCCCCTCAGTTCCAGGCTCCAGAACCTCTTGGCTCTTCCCAGCAAAGAGACAGAGGAAAAAAGCGCATTCCCAGCCCTACTGAGTGGGAAGAAAAACCCCGAAATTTGCACCCGAAAGCCTCAAAACCAGAAACGAAAAAACCCCAAAATCCCGGGGCTTTTAAGCCACACCTGAGGAGCTCCGTGGGAAGTTTTGGACACCCAGAAGAATTTATTATCCCATAAAAATGAACCTGAGGAAGAAGAGGAGGGGAAGAACTTGCTGGGGAGCAGCCTCCTCTATCCTAATTAATCCCAAAATTCGCCCTGAGAGGATTTTTCCGGGATCTGAACGAATTATTCCCATTTTTCGGGACATTTTCAGGCCCGCTGCCCATCAAAGGAAGGTGAAAATGAACATTCTGCCCTCCTGAGGGTTTTCCCTCCACGCCCGAGGAGCGGCCGATCCCTCGGGATGGATCCCGGGAATTCCAGCCTCCTAAACCCAGCCCTGCTGGGATCCGGGAGGGTTTTGGTGACAGCTGGAGCTCCCGGGAGCGCCCAAATCTCCGGACAGATGGTCGGGCTGATTACACAGCTCGGGTCACCCCGGAGCACCCCCGCGCCTCCAGCAGCTCCCGAGGGAAGGAAAATATTCCCTGTCCCAGCCTCGCGTCGGAAACGAGCTTTTTTGGCCCCTTTTCCACCACTTTTTGCCCCCTTACCGCCATTTTTTCCCCCTTCCACCATTTTTGCCCATTTCCCACCATTTTTTGCCCATTTTCCACCATTTTTTGCCCATTTCCCACCATTTTTTTGCCCATTTCCCACCATTTTTTCCCATTTTCCACCATTTTTCCCCCTTTCCACCACTTTTTTGCCCCTTTCCACCATTTTTTCCCCTTTCCACCATTTTTTGCCCATTTCCCACCACTTTTTGCCTCTTTTCCACCATTTTTTTCCCTTTCCACCATTTTTGCCTCCTTTCCACCATTTTTTGCCCCTTTTCCACCATTTTTGCCCCTTTTATGCCATTTTCTCCCTTTCCACCATTTTTCACCCCTTTTCCACCACTTTTTGCCCATTTCCCACCATTTTTTGTACCTTTTCCACTGTTTTCCCCCCTTTCCACCACTTTTTTGCCCATTTCCCACCATTTTTCCCCATTTTCCACTGTTTTTCCCCTTTCCCACCATTTTTTTCCCCTTTCCCACCATTTTTTGCCCCTTTTCCACCATTTTCCGCCCTTCCCCCCACCTTTTTTCCCATTTTCCACCTTTTTTTTCCCCTTTCCCACCATTTTTTCCCCTTTCCCACCATTTTTCCCCTTTCCAACCATTTTTTGCCCATTTCCCACCATTTTCCGCCCTTCCCCCCACTTTTTTTCCCATTTCCCACCATTTTTTCCCATTTTCCACTTTTTTTCCCATTTCCCACCATTTTTTGTACCTTTTCCACTGTTTTTCCCCCTTTCCACCACTTTTTTGCCCCTTTCCACCATTTTTTCCCATTTTCCACCATTTTTCCCATTTTCCACCACTTTTTGCCCATTTCCCACCACTTTTTGTCCCTTTTCCACCATTTTTCCCCCTTTTCCACCATTTTTCCCATTTTCCCACCATTTTTTGCCCATTTCCCACCATTTTCCGCCCTTTCCCCCCACCTTTTTTTCACGTTTCCCACCATTTTTGCCCGCAGCACCCCGGTTTTTCCCCCCTCCCGCAGCCAGGGAAGCGCCGACGCCGAGGTTCTCCATGGAAAATTCCTCCCCCCGGGCTCAGTTTTCCCCTCCAGCCCCAGCAGCAGGAAAATCGGGAGGAAAAGCCGGAGCGCGGATGGTTTGGTGCCCCGGACAGTGGTGCCCTTGTTCTCCGCCAGCGCGGGGGAAACCCAATCCCGCTCCCTCCCCGCTCGGAATTCCCGGTTCCTCCGTGTTCCAGCAGCACAAAATTCCCTAAATTCACATTTTCCAGCCGGAAAATCCGCGCTCAGAGGCGCTCAGGAGCAGGTTGGGGTTTCCCGCTTCCCCCCCGCCGCCAGAGCTCAAATTAAGGGGAAAAAATTGAATTTCCTCGTTCTGGTCCGTGCACAAAGAGAGCTAAACCTGGATTTATCTGCCCTCAGCTGGAATTATTCGGCTGGAAGCGGATTCGGACCTCGGCCTCAGCACGAAAGCCGGGATAAAGGCGAATAAAAATGAAATTTAAAATAAAAAAAACCCAGCCCCGTGGCTCCAGCTCGCCCAGGGGGGCTCAGCACAAAGACACTGGAGGTAAATGCGAAGAAAAATTAAATTTGGAAACAAACACGGCCCCGTCTCGCCGTGGGGTGTTCAGGACTCCGAGCTGACGGGGGATAAAGGGAAATAAAAATGAAATTAAAAAAAAAAACCCCACAAAAACAACAAAAAACCCCACAAAAACAAAACAAGAACAGACAAACCCCCCCCCAAAACCATAAAACCCCACAAAAAAACCCCAAAAACCCCTCAAAACCAAACCAAACCAACCCATAAAACCCCACAAAAAAAACCCCAAGAAACCCTAAAAAAACCACAAAAAACCCTCAAAACCACACCAAAACAACCCAAAAAACCCCACAAAAAAACCACCAAAAACCCACCAAAAACACACCAAAAAATCACCAAGAAAACACCAAAAAACCCCTAAAAAGTACCACCAAAATAAAACCCCCCCAAAAAACCCCAAAACAAACCCAAAACCCTTTTCCCTGCACGGCGTGGCTCCTGAATTTGTGGGAATTCCAGGGTTTTTTGTTTTCCCGGGGGTGCTGGGACAGCTGGAATTGTCTGGAATGTACTTCCCACCATAATGTGGAGTAGTAAAAACCAGGAATTCTCTCTGAGTGCGGGACAGAGGGTCTCTCTTTATCCTCCTGTTCCCCTTTCTGCCCCTTTCCCACCCTTTTCTGCCCCCTTTCCCACCCTTTTCTGCCCCTTTCCCACCCTTTTCTGCCCCTTTCCCACCCTTTTTGCCCCTTTCCCACCCTTTTCTGCCCCTTTCCCACCCTTTTTCGCCAAGAGGAGCCCATTTTTCCTTTCTATCCCCCGTGTGGGGTGAGACCACAACCAGGAACTGATCCATTAAAATCCCACATTTCCCTTCCGATTCACCCATTCCTCGGCTAGCACCCAAATATGCCGTTTTTCAGAAATAATTCCCCCTTTTTTACTGGAATTCTTTTCCCTGGGCCTGGAGAGTTCTCAACAAAGATTCCTGGTGGTTGCACCCCCTGAATATTTTGATTTTAAAGGTGAATTTTCCTTGAACTTTTATTTTTTCGGGCCACGAGCTGCTGCTTTTTTGTCACAAAACTTCCCAAAAAAAAAAACCAAACCAACCACTCCAGGCCTCTGGATCTGTTTCTCCACGGATCCCAGCCACGTTTCCATCCAGATTTTTCCATCCTTTTCCCTCTTTCTTGTTTTTTTTTCGCCTTAAATTTCACTCAGGGGAAGCGAAAATCTCGATTTCCCCCCGTTATTTATCGCAGCCCCCAGCGCCGGGGTCGTTCCGGCTCCGATTCCCGAGGGATCCCGCCCGGGAGCGCTCGGGTTTCCGGATGGAAGGAAAAGTCCGGGATGGGCTCCGAGCGCTGCCCTGAGCCGGGCCCAGCTCCGGCTGCAGAGCCCGGCCTTGCAAAGCTCGGCTTTCCCGGGAAATGAAAGAGCCGCGGGCTCCCGGCCCCGGGAATGAGGGAAACGCGATCCCATTCCGCGTTCCCGCTGCTCCTGGGTGGGGAATGGGGGATCTGGAGGGGTTTTGGGGTGAGCTGGGAAGCGTTTCCAGGTTTCCTGTTGGTGTCCGAGGGGGGATGTGGGGAGGTGGCGGCGCTGGAAGGAGCTGATGAAATATTTATGGGGCTCTCTCCGAGCTTGTTGCTGCCAGGGGTTTAAAAAAAAAAACAATCCCAACCAGCCAAAAAAACAAAAAGCACAAAAAAAACCCCCAAAAAAAATCAAACCAAAAAAAAACCGAACCCAAAAAACTCAAACCAAAAAAACCCCCCAAAACAAAACAAAAAATACTCAAACAACACAAAAAGAAACAAAAAAACAAAAGAAAACCCCCACAAAATGAACAAAAACCCTCACAAAACCAAAACAAAAACAACAAAAAACCCAACAAAATCCTACAAAAGACCCCAAAACCCCCACAAAAAACCTTTAAAAAACCCACAAAAAAAACCCCCACCAAAAATACCCCAAAAACAAAAAAAATCCCACAAAAGCAGGACAATCCCATGTTCATGTCCACACAGGAGTGGGAGCAACCCTGACACCCAGAGGGGGACACTGAGTCCCAGAAGCGGCTGGGCAGCGTTTTCCCGGAGCCTGGAATAACCCGGGAGAGGACCCAGCCGTCCCGGCCTGCACCCCACACAGCCTCTCCTGGCTTTGGGTGAGAAAACCCCAAATTTGGGGTGTCTGGGGGGCCGTGACTGAGCCAGACCTGCCCAGCACACCCAGCCCCACGCGGGGCTCCCAGGAAAACAAATCCAACCCCAAAAAAATAATGGAAAAAAACCCCAAGAAAGGGAAAAAACAAAACCCCTTCCAGCTCACCAGTTGGTTTCCCATTTTTTGTTGTTGTTGTTGTTGTTGTTGCTTTCAGACCTAAAATTGATTAAAATAAAGCCGGGGATCCGCCTGAGCTGTTGCTATTTAGGACCTGAATAAGGAGCCCGAAAGCTTTATCTGCTTTGGAGCTTTTTTCCCCCAACCGTATCCGCCGCTCCAATGGAAGATGCGGCCTCTCCCCGGCAGCCTCCCGCTCAAATCCTCCGAGTGCCGCGATTCCGCACGGGAAAACCTCCCCCGGCAGCGCGCGTTCCCCCGAGGCCGCGGCTCACCCGCCTGCCGCTTCATTTGGAAAAGGAAATCAGCAAAAAGCCAGAATTCGGGTTTAAAAATCCGCCCCTTTCTCCCGGGGTGGCGGTGGCTCCCACTGAAATATTCCCGCAGGCCGTGGGAGCCCGCCCGGGCACCGGGAATGGTGCTGGGGATGCCCGGGATGCGGTCGGTGACAAAGGGACACCTGGGTCACCCCGGGCCCTCCCCTGCCCGCGGGGACAGTGGGACACCCAGGGGAGCGGGTCCGTGCTGAGCAGCGTTTTTGGGATGCCCGGGCAGGGATTCACGGAATCGCAGAGCTGGGAGAGACCCTAAGGATCACCAATCCCACCCTGTGCATCCCAAACGCTCCTGGAGCTCTGGCAGCCTCGGGAACTTCACCATTCCCTGGGAATGGGGATCGAAACACAGGGGTGGGGAAGGGGCTGTGGTCCCGCGGACCCGAGCGCCCGAATTCCAGGCGGAAAACACGAACTGGGACGGGCTGGGAGGGACCCGGAGGCGCCCCAGTCCCACCCTCCCGGGGACATCCCCGGGGTCGTGTCCCTGCAGCCCCCGGGTGTCCCCAGGGAAGGAGATGCCGCCGTCCCGGGGCTCTGTCACCCCGCGGGGACAAAGCCCTTCCTCGCGCCCGGGCGACGCTCCCGCAATCCGGGCTCCCGGATTCCCGAAATCCAGGATCATTTTCCCGTCCTGGTGGCACTTCCAGCCCTGGCAGCCGGGCTGGCACCGCTCCTCACCCCGAGCTCCCGGTGCCGGTTCAGCGAGGGACAGGGCAGGGATTAGGGATGTGACGGGGAGGGATTACCCAGAGCCCGGCCCGGCTCCCGGCAGGTCGGGGGGAGGGCGCAGGAAACCTCGGGGCTCTGGGTTTCATGGAATTTTAGGGTGTAAGAAAACCTGGGGAAGCTGAAATGCTGAAATTCCCCCCGGAATGGGCACAGGAAACCTCGGGGCTCTGGGTTTCATGGAATTTTAGGGTGTAAGAAAACCTGGGGAGGCCAAAATGCCGAAATTCCCTGTGGGAGAGACACGGGAAACCTCGGGGCTCTGCCTCTGGTGGGTTTTTAGGGTGTGGTAAATCTGAGGATTCACCTGGGGAGGATGAAATGCTGAAATTCCCCCCAGGATGGGCACAGGAAACCTCGAGGCTCTGGATTTCATGGAATTTTAGGGTGTAAGAAAACCTGGGGAGGCTGAAATGCCGAAATTCCCTGTGGGGGAGGCACAGGCCGGGGTGGGAGGCAGCGGGATCGGCTGGAGGGGCTGAGCAATCCCTGTCCGACCAACAGGGTTTTCCCAGGAATTCCTGACCCTCGGCACCACCCCCTTGTCACCCAGGGGAGACTGAGGCACGGAGCAAATCCCGGCAGGGCCGCGTCACCTCTGCACCAGCTTCACCAGGGGTCACCTCTGGAATGAATGGGAACCTCCTCGGCTCTTCCCTACAAACATCGGCTCTCCAAAAACCCCAAAAACCTGAAAACCCCCAAAAAACCCCAAAACCTCAGAAAACCTCAAAACCTCAAAACCCAAAAAAATCCCAAAACCCCCCCAAAAAACCCCAAAACCCCAAAAAACCCCAAAACCCCAAAAACCTCAAAAAACCCCAAAACCCACCCAAAACCCCCAAACCTGAAAACTCCCCAAAAACCCCAAAACCTCAAAACCCCCCAAAAACCCCAAAACCCCAAAAACCCCAAAACCCCAAACCCCCCCCCTGTTGCACCCCGAGCTCGTGCCCATCCCAGCTCCGCCCCGCCCACTTCCCAAAAAGCACCATCCACGTGCCTGTGGATAAATCCCCTATTTTTAGCAGCTCCCATCACGGCCCTCTGGGACTCGTTCCCGCACGTGGCATTCCCGGGTTTTGGAGGCAGCACCAATCCCAGGATGGGGAAGGCCCAGGGACACCCAGGGCACGGATCCGTCCCTTTTTGGGGTGGAGGCGACGCTGTGCCCGGCGCTGCCCTAAAACCACCCAAAATAAAGCGCTTTTTTTGTCCCCTGCACTCCCCTACAATTATCCCAAAATAAAGCGTTTCCCACACCGGGCTGCACTCAAAATGTGGATTTGGGGTCCCAGCCGCACGTGGGAGTGGGAATGTCAGAAAAGGGCTCCTGGATCTGCACTCCCCGGCCCCAAAACCCCGCAGGGACCTGGCTGCAGGAGCAGGGAGCAGCCCCGCTGGTGTCACATCCCGCTTGGGGGGATGCTCCCTGTCCGGACAACATCCGTGGGGCGATGTCCTGAATCCCTCCAGGAAAACCCTCCGGAAAACCTTCCGGAAAACCCTCGAGGACAATCCTCCCGCCGGATACCAGGAGTGAACTCCCCCCGCCCCGAAAGAGCATCTCCAGTGCCATCCATCACCAGCCCCGAAAAACCGGGAACGTCCCCAGCGGGCAAAGGCCACCCCTGTCCCCCGGGGTGACCCCAAACACGAATGGCCGGCCCCCCACGGCTCCATTCCCCACCGCCAGGCACCAGCAGCTCCCTCTGTCCCTCCGTCCCTCTGTCCCTCCTGTCCTTCTGTCCCTCTGTCCCTCCCATCCCTCTGTCCCTCTGTCACCCATCCCTCCGTCCCTGTCCCTCCATCCCTCCTGTCCCTCTGCCTCTGCCACTCTGTCCATCCTGTCCCTCTCTCCCCCTCTCCCTCTGTCACCCGTCCCTCTGTCTCTCTGTCCCTCTGTCCCTCCTGTCCCTCCATCCCTCCTGTCCCTCTGTCCCTGCCCCTCTGTGCCTCCTCTCCCTCTGTCCCTCTGTCCCCCCTGTCTCTCCATCCCTCCTGCCCCTCTGTCCCTCTGTCCCTCTGTCCCTCCTGTCCCTCTGTCTCTCTCTCCCTCTGTCCCTCCTGTCCCTCTCTCCCTGGGTCCCTCTGTCCCTCTCTCCCTCTCTCCCTCTCTGTCCCTGTCCCTCTGTCCCTCTGTCCCTGTCCCTCTGTCCCTGTCCCTCTGTCCCTCTGTTGCTCTCTCCCTCTGTCCCTCTGTCCCTCTCTGTCCCTCTGTCTCTGTCCCTCTGCCCCTCTGTCCCTGTCCCTCTGTCCCTGTCCCTCCTGTCCCTCTGTCCCTCTGTCCCTGTCCCTCTGTCCCTCTGTCCCTGTCCCTCTGTCCCTGTCCCTCTGTCCCTCTGTTGCTCTCTCCCTCTGTCCCTCTGTCCCTCTCTGTCCCTCTGTCTCTGTCCCTCCTGCCCCTCTGTCCCTGTCCCTCTGTCCCTGTCCCTCTGTCCCTCCTGCCCCCTCGCTTTATCCCCTAATCCGATTGCGGGGCCGGCGCTGGCGCTGACCCTCCGGTGAGTGCCGGGCACCAGGTGAGGCGGGAGCTGCTTCCAGGGATTACCGGGAATTACGGCACCGCTCACGCGGGGGACAGCAGCGACACGGAGCCACCGGGAGCCGAGGCGGCACCTGGGAGAGGCTCCCAGCCAAGGGGATCTTCCCCGGGGATCCCGGCCGAGCGCAGGGAGCGCTCCCCCTGTTCCCATGGAACGGCTTCCCAGTGCCAGAGGGCAGGGCTGGATGGGATCTTGGGAATTGGGAATTGTTCCCTGGGAGGGTGGGGAGGGACTGGGATGGAATTCCCAGAGCAGCTGTGGCTGCCCCTGGATCCCTGGCAGTGCCCAAGTGTCCCTGGAAGTGTTTGGAGCAGCCTGGGACAGTGGGAGGTGTCGGAGTTAGAACTGGATGATCCCTAAATCCCCTTCCCAGCCAAGCCGTCCTTGGATCCTTCATCCTAATCCCAACCACGACAGGTGGGTCCGGCCCAAACCTTCCCAAAACACGGCTGGGGGATGCCCTTGGGATATTTTCCCTCTGTTCCCATAAATACGGACGCACCTGGCTCCAAACTCAGCCCCTGAAGCTGCAACCCACCCCTGCCACCCCAGTGACCCCGAAACAAGGAGCGTCCCCCGAGCCAGTCCCTCTGGGGACACGGGGACCCTCCGAGGGGGATCCTCCCTGTGGGGGGACATTCCCGCATGGACGCAGCTCCCACTGCAGGATCCTCTCCGGGCTCCCGGGGCGGAGCAGGGGCTGCTCCTGCAGGGCCCAGATGGCTCCAGGGACCCTGATCCCGCCCATGTGGGGACCCTGATCCCGCCCGTGTGGGGTCCCTGATCCCGCCCGTGTGGGGACCCTAATCCCGCCCGTGTGGGCGAGGAGGGCTGGAGCCTCCTGGAAGGCAGCTGGGGACGGGGAAATCCACAGCGGGAGGAGTGTCCCGCACCAGGAGACAGAAACCTGGAGCTTTGGAGGGGGATGGAGCGGGGTGGGGCCTGTGGCAGCTCTGGATGCTCCTGGGGGATTTATCCCCCCCTCCCTGTGGAATGGCACAAGGAAACCAAAGGAAAGATCCACAGGAAACACAGGAACACCCCCAGGCCGCAGCCCCGGATGCGTTTTCAGAGCTGGTCGGGTGCTGCTGGCACGAGGCTGGGAGCCAGGGCCACCAAATTCCAAGGAAAAGCAGGAAAAGCAGCTCCATGCCTGAAGGAGCCGCATAAAATCCTCTGCACGGTCCAGTCTGGGTTTAAATCCCACCAGCCCAGGTGTATCCCACCAACCTGCACCTTGGGAATCATGGATTCATGGAATGGTTTGGGTTGGGGGGACCTTAAAGCCCACCCAGTGCCACCCCTGCCATGGGCAGGGACACCTCCCACTGTCCCAGGCCGCTCCCAGCCCCAATGTCCAGCCTGGCCTTGGGCACTTCCACAGCTCCACGAAAACCACGGGATTTCCGTCCCCCACCCCTCGGGCCCGAGGCCTCGTTCCAGCCGCTCCCAAGTCTCCCCCAGAGCCGATCCCGGCTGTTCCTGCCCGCTCCGAACAATGAAAAGGTGAGGAAAAGCGCAATTCCCGTTTTTTACAGCCAGCCGAGCGCAGCCCCAGCCCTCCCACCCTTCCCAGGCTCAGCCGATGCCGGCGCTGGGATCCCGGCAGGAATTCTCAGCCCTTTGATCCCTGTGACCTCACAGATCCCGGCCTCTCCCGGGGCAAAACCCTTCCCAAAAAGGCTTTGGGATGTTTGGGGAGCCCCATCCCGGCTCCTTGGGCGCTGGGGAGGCGATCGGGGTGCCTCGGCTCACGTTCCCGGTTTGATTTCCAGCGGAATGGGCAGGACAATGCCGCATTGTGCGGCGGGGAGAGGAAAATGACCTCGTGGTGTTTGTGGAGGGAAAGGTTTCAGCTGGAAACGCCTCTGGGCCCGGGCAACTCAGCCCCGGTGGAGCCGGGACGGGGAAAACTCCTCCAGTCCCTTTTCCATGAGTTTTCCCATGGGGAGCAGCCAGGGCTGAGCCCCCCAAGGCCCGGCGGGGGCGGGATGAGCGCCACGAGGTGATTTGGGGACACAGCCCGGGGACCGCGAGCCAGCCCCAAACCTCTTCTGCTTTTCCGTGCGGGCCGGAGCAGCCGCGGTGACCCAGGAGCAGGAGTGCCCCTGCTCCGGGGGTGACAGCGCGGTGTCACCTCCTCCCGCGGGCACAGAGCCGCCTCCCTCCCCGGCGACACCCGCTCGGGGCGAGCTGGCCCGCTGCGAGCGGTGTTGGATGCACCGGCACCGCCTTTCCCCCCCTAAGGAGACTCAGGAAAAACCGGGATCGCTCCCAAAGGAATCCCCGTGGGAGCTGGGGGTGGCTCTGGAGAGCCAGGGCGATGTCGCCGTGCCAGGGCCATGTCACCGTGCCAGGGGACGCTCCCCCGGCACCGCAGCAGCGGCGGCTGCGGGACTAAAAAGCCTCTTAACGACCGCAGAAAGCGATCCTGGGCTTTTTCCCGTTTTATTTCCCCCCTTAAACGCCACTTCATTTGCTGGGATCGTTAATTGCGGTCATTAAGGTGGCGAGGGGAAGGCTGAGCCCCCCAGGGGTGGGCTGGGAAAGGAGAGGAGGGATCCAGGGGCAGATTTCCTGAAGGGAACATCCTCCAGCCCTACAAATCGTCCCCTTTTCCCCAAATCCTTCTTCCCCAACAGCTCCTCTTCCCCCCCAGCCGCTGCCTCAGTTTCCCCAGCCCCTCTCCGTGCTGCAGTTTGGGGGGACCCGAGACCTCCCCCAGCCCCGAGCCCCAGGAGGAAAGGGATTGTCCCACTTTGGGGATTTTCCACATGGAAAAGGGGCTCTGGAGCAGGTGGAGGGGCCCCGTGCTGTCCCTGCAGGGAGGGTGGGCAGCAGGACCTGCGGAGCTGGGGCTCCCCTCTGCTTTAGCAGATTTTGGGGTGTTTTGGGCAAACCCCACCAATCCCACAAGCAGGAATCTGCTTCCTGAACTGCTCCTGATGGAGCAGCCTGGAAATCCCCCCCAGCTGCCCCCATAAGGTTCTCCCTCCTTGGATTCCAGGACCCCAAAGGCATCATCCCAACCCCAAATCCACCTGGAAAAGCTTCAAAATTTGCACAAAAAGGGGTTTTCTCTCGTTTTGAGGGATGCAGGAAGCATCCAGGCCTATCCTGGTCATGCAGCAATGGGATCCTGGAATCATCGATGCTGGAAAATCCCCCTCAGCCCGTGGTGTCCAACATTAACCCAGCGCTGGGTGGTCACTGCTCACCCCTGTCCCCGAGTGCCACATTCCTTAAATTCTTCCAGGGACGGGCACTCCAAACCTCCCTGGGCAGCTCTGCCAGGGCCTGACAAACTTTTCCACGAGGAAATTTCCCCTGACATCCAACTTAAACCTCCCAGGATGCCGCCTGAGGCCGTTCCCTCTCCTCCTGTCCCTGTGCCCTGGGAGCAGATCCCAAATCCCCCCCGGCTGCCCCCTCCTGTCAGGGAGTTGTGCAGAGCCACAAGGTCCCCCCCCGAGCCTCCTTTGCTCCCTTTCCCAGCTCCCCACAAACTCATTAAACCCCGGGAATGTGGGGCTGGCACCTCCAGGCCACGTCTGAGTGACAGAGCTGTCACTGCCCTGAAACCAACCTCACCTCTCTGCCCCTAAAACGGTGCCGGTCCCGCCACTGGAGACCCCCCAAAATCCGTTCTGGTGCTGAGCACAGCTAATGAACCTCATTGATAACGATTAATCAATGATAAAATCAGAGACACTTGCAGGCAGATCCAGATCGACACCAACTCCCCCTCCCCACAGGCAGGACTCGGAAGCGGGGAGCACCCCGAGCAGCCCCTCTCCCTCTGCTCCCGGCATCTCACCGGGGTTATCCCGTCCCGGGAGGAGCTGCTTTCGCCCCGGCAGCAGGAGCCGGTGCCTGCGTGTGCAGCAGGAAGGAGCTCCTGCCCACCTTCCCCGGCGTTGCCATGGAAATGGAAAGCGGGCTTGATTAGGATGCTGCCAAATCCACGATTCCCAGCTGGGCTCCAGCCTGGAGGGAGGGGATGGGAGCAATCCAGGGGTGGGCTCGGGGAGAAGCCTTGGAGGGAGAGCCCGCGACTGAGGAGCCTGGACAAGCCCCCGGCTCTGCTCGTGCGGCAGGAAAAGGGTTTTTCCATGCGGAGTTAACCCCCCGGAACACTGGGAAGGGGGTGGGATCCACAGGCCGGGATGGAGTCACCCATCCCGGGAAAGGGGGGGCGCAGGAACCACCGGGATCAGCCCCGCAGCTCCATCCCAGAGCATCCAGCGGGGTGGGAGCGGGGCTGCGCCCGGGGCGGGGCCCGCGGAGGGGCCGGAGCGGGGACAGCGCCGAGCCCGTCAGGAGCGGCCAGAAATAGCCCCGATTTCCATATGTAGGACGGGGCGGCCACGCCAGCACAGCCACGACCTACTTTCCAGCGGCCCGCGGGGCCCTGCGCTCGCCCGGGGCTGCGGCGGCTCCGCGGGCCCCCCCAGAGCCACCCCCGAGCTCAGAACCGCGCTGGGAGCCCCGCGATCGCCGCATCCCCGCGGCTGCACCCCCGTCCCGCAGCTCCCGGGGGATGCGCGGCCGCTCCCGCCCGGATCCCGCCGGGAAGGGGCGGTGGGCTCGGAGCATCCATCGGGATTCATCCCGAGGCCCCGGCTCCTGGATCCCGCCGGGAAGGGGCGGTGGGCTCGGAGCATCCATCGGGATTCATCCCGCTGCTCCCGCCGCCGTTCCAGAGCCCTCCAGCTCCTCCACAAAGAGCCCCGCCCTCCACAGGCGCGCCCTCCACGCTCTATTTTTAATTTTCTAAACCTTTTTGCGGGCGCCGAGCGGAGAGCCAGGAGCTTTTCTGGGATGCTCCTGCCTTTCAGGGCCGCACAAACCGATTGGTTTCCGTGCGAACACGGCTTTTTCCATTACGGGGAAAAAAAAACCCAGGAAGATCCAACCCTAATCCCCCGCTGCCGAGCGTCTTCCCTCCCACAGGCAGCGTCCACCCGCGGGGCTGGACTGGGGACGGCACCGGGAATCCCCGAGGGGGAAATGCCAATATTGATTCCCCAACCTGTTGTTTCCCTCAGCAAATATCCCGGCGGGAAGGGGGCTCCCGCTCTTTCCACAGCAGCAGGGATTTCAAGCCTGAGCCTGAAGGAAATGTCCCTCCCTGACACGTTTGGGGTCACCCACCCCGGGCTCGCTGGCTGTTTTGGGGTGATTACGCTCATTCCAAGGTGTTTTCTCCCGAAATTCGTCTCCAAAACCGAGACATGGGGGAATTCAAATTTATCGTGGGAGAGGGGAAATCAAACCCAGCTCCGGCAGCTCTGGGATCCAGCCTGGAAGCCGGTGAGGAACAAATGGATTGTGAGGGGGTTTCGCTGCACCTGAGGCCTCTTTCCCCTGCCAGAGCAGCTTGGGCCGGTGCCAGGGGGCTGAAAGCACCACGGGAAGTGACAAAGGGAGGGGAAGAAGGAGGAGAAACCTCGTTCTGCTGAGGGGGGTGGTTGGGGCAGTGCCCAACATGGCAGCGTCCCGGGAGGGACAAGGACCAGAATCCCAGCGGTGGGAATGTCAGATGGACCCGGATCCTTCCATGGGAATGGGTGCCAGCATCTCCATATGGGAATGGGTCCCACAGTCCCCACATGGGAACAGGTACCAGGACCCCCACACAGGGACAGGTCCCAGAATCCCCACATGGGAATGGGTCCCAGAATTCCCACAGAGGTCCCAGCATTCCCACACAGGGACAGGTCCCAGCATTCCCACACGGGAATGGGTCCCAGGATCCTCATACAGGGACAGGTACAAGCAGTTCCACATGGGAATGGGTACCAGGATCCCCATACAGACACCAGCATTTCCATATGGGAATGAGTCCCAAAATCCCCGTAGTGACAGGCACCAGCATCTCCATGTGGGAACGGGTACCAGCATTCCCACACAGGGACAGGTCCCACCATCTCCATATGGGAACGGGTCCCACAGTCCCCACATGGGAACGGGTACCCGGATCCCCACACGGGGACAGAGACCAGAATCCCCACATGGGAATGGATCCCAGAATACTCACACAGGCACCAGCATCTCCATATGGGAACGGGTCCCACAGTCCCCACATGGGAATGGATCCCAGAATCCTCACACAGGCACGAGCAGTTCCATACCGGAATGTGTCCCAGAACCCTCACACAGGGACGGGTACCAGCATTTCCATACGGGAATGGGTCCCAGGATCCCCACACAGGGACAGGTACCAGCATTTCCATACGGGAATGGGTCCCAGGATCCCCACACAGGGACAGGTACCAGCATTTCCATACGGGAACGGGTCCCAGGATCCCAGGCAGACACCACCCAGCCAGGCCTGGCCTCCAGCCCCACCACCTCAAACCCCACAACTCTTCCCACCCACAACCCAACAGAGCAGGAGGAAAATGGGAGCAGGGACAACTCCATCCCAAGGGAACGTGATCCCAGGGCACCGGGATTCCCCGGCAGCCGCCAGCAGGAGAAGCTGCTCCTTTCCCCCATCCTCAGCTCCCTCCTCCAGGGAGACGTTCCAGGCCTCTGTGAAGGGCAGGGAAGAGCCTCTCCCTGCAGTCACCATCCCTCATTCCTCCAATCCTCCGCTCCACGAGCTGCAGGATCCACCTTGTGCTTGGGAAAGCACTTCCAGCTCTGAGACCAGCAGGGAAAGCTTCGAAACAGAAACCAGGGCAGCTCTCACAGCCCAGGGGGGAAGGAAACACCCCCAAAGTTCTGCTTTCACAACAGGGGAAGATCTTCCTGTGGGTTCTGTGGCTGGGCTGATCCCATGGGGAAGGGAGTGAACGGCTGATCCCATGGGGAAGGGAGTGGACGGCTGATCCCATGGGGAAGGGAGTGAACGGCTGATCCCATCGGGAAGGGAGTGGATGGCTGATCCCATCGGGAAGGGAGTGAATGGCTGATCCCATTGGGAAGGGAGGGAACGGCTGATCCCATGGGGAAGGGAGTGAATGGCTGATCCCATGGGGAAGGGAGTGGATGGCTGATCCCATCGGGAAGGAGCATTGTCCCAGAAGCAAACCAAGCCAATTCCTGAGCCTGGAACACCAACTGGCCCCTCATCCAAGTCCAGCCAGGTTCGCCTTCACGGACACAGGGATGTCCCCGGGAGGGACAACGCCCATCCCTGCCCACCCCGCCGTGCCACATCCGATGGATTCCCTCTCTCCTTCCTCCTCCTCCTGGATGGGTGTTGAGGAGCTCTTGCCGTGGAAAACGAAGGGATTCAGGATGCTCCAAACCCAGGACCTGCTCCCAGCTGAGTTCTCCTCTTCCTTGGCAAACTCTTCCCTACGCCAGGAAAACGCGTCCCTGCAGGTCCCTGCGGCTGCAACCCCCCAGCACCTCCACCCAGCCCTGCTCTTCCCCCCTGGATTTCCCCTCCTGGCCTTTTCTTTCCTCTTTCTCACACCAGCTCTGGGCTGTGCCGGTTCCCCAAAACTCGGGGCAGGGAGAGCCCCAAATCCACGCCCGGTCCTGGATCCTGAACCTCCTCCTCACCCTGGAGCTCGCTCTGCTCCTCACTCAGGTCTAACCTTTGCCAAAGGAAAGAAAATAATGAAAAATCACCAAATCCCTGATTTTCATGCAGGGAAGTGCAAACCCTGAGCAGGCGAGCCTGACCCTCGTGCCCTGCTGCCCGCTGGAGGAGCAGCGGATTTTTCCTCCAGAACATCCTGGGTCAAACAAAGCAGCAGCAAAATTCCCCTGATCCTCGGGATTTGGCTGTTTTCCCTCACCTCCCGCCTCATCCTCACCCTGGGTGGGGGGAAGGACCCATCCTCACAGCACAAATCCCACTGAGGCACCGGGGGAGTTCAGATTCGGGGTTTCCTTAATTAGGAGCCACCAGACGCGGGCAGGAACCACCGACCCCGCTGCAGCCCCGAAAGGAGAAGGAACCCAATTAACTTCTCGCTGCTCTTTCAGTTTAAGTCAGAACTGAGGCTGGGACCTGTTTGGAGAGCCACGAGGTCGGGTTTCAGACCGGTTTGGGGGGGTTCAGAGCTCGTCCCATCCCCCAGATGGGCTTGGGGAGCCCAGTCCCGAAGCTGTGACCCCGGCTGAGGACGGGAAGTGCTGGGAATACGCTGGGAGAACGCTGGGATAACACACGAGCCGCGGCTGCTGGGTTTGGGGTTTTATTTTTTTCCTCTCCTCTAATTGCTGCTGCTATTTTAGCAGAGCCAGACATTTCCTTGACGATTTGCGAGGCCTATAAATGTTTGATGTCCCTTTCCCTCCGCGCTCAGGCGGCAACTTCTGCTGGGGTTTGGGGGAAGAAACGCCCGGATTGGAGCGGCCGGGTGGGACAGCGGCTGCAGGGGGCGGATCCAGCCCCGGATCCACAGGGAAAGGCCCCATCACACCCCCCTGCTCGTGTCCTCTCCTCCCCCCCGTTCCTAGAAGGAGATCCCGCTGCCCGCCCTCCGTGCAATATGGCTTTGTGCTGCAGGAGCCTAAATATAGAGCCCAAACCCTCCGGGGGCTTCGCTGCGCTCCCGGGTATTTTTAGCTGCAGGCAAACTCCGGCTGCGGCGCTGGCAGCAGCTGGAATTGCGCCGAGGAGGGATCCAGCAGCAGGGATGGGGTTTTGGGGTGACACCCCCGGCCCGGGGCAGCCCCAATCCCTCTGGTCCCCGCGCCACGGCGGCAGGAGCGCGTGGGAACCTCGCCTGCGGCGCGGGCTGGGGGCAGATTTGGGGTTTTAAGGCCGAATCCAGAGCGAAGGGGACGAGGCTGAGAGCCCAGCTGCTGCTCTGCGGCTCCCACACAAAAATCCAGGCACCCACTTCTCCAAAAGTGCTTTCCAGAGGACAGGGAATTCACCCCTTGGAGCGTCCAAAGTGGAGCAGGAGGGATGAAATGGTCCCTCCTTCCCAGTCCTCGGTGTCCAGCCCGGCTCCTCACATCCCGGTTTAACCCAGCCCACCAGGGAAAACTCCGGCTGGAGGGAGGGAACGAGGCGGGAGAGGGGTGGGGAGGCCCAGGGGCGGCAGCCACTTCCCGATCCAGGGATGCAGGCAGGGATGGGAGCAGGCTGGGAGCTGCCTCTGCATCCCAGTCCCCATCCCCTTCCCTGTCCTGGAATCCCTGGCACCACCAGCAGCTGCCTGGGATGGGGCTGGGAATGTTTTCATCCAGGGCTTCCAGCACTGGGATCACAGACTCAGCCTTTAAAGCTGGAGCTGGCGAGAGCAGTGGGAACGTTGGAGTTGGATCAGAAGGAAAATCAGCAGGAAAATCCCCTCGTTCGGTTTCTTGGGACTCCGGGATGATCCCCGCCAGACCCTCAGCCTCACCCCAGGCCGGTGGCACCAGCAGCCAGAAAGCTCCTTGGAAGAAAAACATCCCCAAACCCCCCAGAAATAAAGGATTTTTACCAAATCTTGGTCAGAGCCTGCACAGAGAGCCCATGGGAATGCTCTTCCCAGATCCCTTCCCAGCACAGGTCCCAAGTTCTCCAGGGCTGGAATGAGCACCCTGAGCAGCCCCAAAAAGTCACGGTTTAGCCCCAAACTCCTGTGGTGGGTGGGGGACAGGACCTGGAGCTGCTGCTCCCTGCAGCCCCAGCCACTCCCTGCCTGCTCCCGGAATTCCCGTTTCCTCGTGGATCAGGGGCTGGCGTCCCTGTGGACACAGGGGTGTGACAATGTCCATCCCTGCCCCCCAGCCGTGCCACATCCGATGGATTCCCTCCCTCCTTCCTCCTCCTCCTGGGTGTTGAGGAGCTCTCGCCATGGAAAACAAAGGGATTCAGGATGCTCCAAACCCAGGACCTGCTCCCATCCCGGCATCCCACCCACAGATCCCGCCAGCATCTCCCCACCCCCACCCCGGCGGCTTTAGGGACATCTGTGGGACATTTGGGGACACGCTGCCAGGCCCCGGCCGTGGAGCAGGCCCAGCCCCCGGGGTGGAGGAGCAGGGATTAATTAATTCCAATTAAAGGCAGGAAGGCAAGGAGGGAGAACCGGCAGGGCCACCCCAACTCCAGCCCTGGTAACGCCCCCAAAATCCGGGGGGTCCTGCTCAGCCCTGAGCCCCCCAACTCTGCAGGAAATGTCCCAGGGCCACGGGGGGATCCAGGGCCATGGGGTGATCCCGGGATCCGGGGCCAGAGGCGGATCTGGGGCCAGAGGGGGATCCCGGGCCACGGAGGGATCCCGGGATCCGGGGCCAGAGGGGAATCCAGGGCCACGGAGGGATCCCGGGATCCGGGGCCAGAGGGGGATCCCGGGATCCGGGACCCCCATCCCAGCTCCCGCCCAAACCAGTTCGTTACTGGTATTTGGGGACAAACGGCTCCTCCCAGCTCCAGGGAAAACAAAGCCGAGGAATTCCGTGGATCTGGGATTTTGGAGCCTCGCTGTCCCGGTGGGATGAAGAGGAGCCGTGACCGACAAACCCCGCCCAGGATCCCATTTCATCCCAGCTCCCCGCCCCGGAGTCCCTGCTGGGTACTCAGGCCCCCAATATCCCCATCAGCACTCCCCCTAATTAACACCGGGGTAATTAACACCGGGGTAATTAACGCCAGGACCCCCCAGCTTTGCACGGGGGGTTGGTAACGATCCTCTGACAGAGGTGACACAGAGGGCACCGACCTGCGGCCACCGGGGGCTAATTAGAGCTTAATTAGCGCTCATCAGAGCCCCCAGACACAGCTCGGGCTGGGGGGCACCGAGCTGGGCAGGAAATTGGGATGAATAAATCGGAATTATTGAACTGGAATTATTATTAAATTGGGATTATTAAATCCTGGATTAATTCTGGAGGAGGAGGAGGGGACAAAGGCAGCGGTGACACCAAAGTGCCCCAAAGCCCCGGGGGCCTCACCCAAAAAGGGACCCTCGCCCTCGGAGCCGGCTCCAGGGGGGTTCCAGCTGCCCCAAATCCCCCCCATTCCACCCGCAAATCCCTGGCAGCTCCGCGGTTTTCCGCTGGGGTGGAGGCCGGGCTTTGGAGCAGCCCGGGCTCCCCCAGGCGCTGCCCCAGCTCCAGCTCCCAGCCCCGAGCGCGGCTGCCGGAGATTCCCGCATCTCCCTCCCCTGGAGCCCGTGCCCGAGGGAGAGCGGAAAGGAAAATCAGGGTGATGCCATTCCCCCAAAAAACCTCCAAAATGCGGGGGAAAATGGCATTATCCCGGTTTTTTCTGGCTGATCTTCATGGCGTGCATGGAGAGGCTCCCCAGGGACACAACGGCCGTTCCCAGCACCTGGAAAAGTTGTGAGGAGCCCAGACCGGCCTTAAAAAAGCTGGGAATGGTGGATTAACGTCAAGTTTGGGGAAGCAAAGCTCCCTGTGTGCTCCCAGAGCTGCTGCCTCTGCAGGAAAAGCTGCTCGGGCAGGGACAGGAACACAGGGACTCTGTGTTCCCTTCCAGCTTGACTTGCAAAAACGAGAAATAAACAAGATTTTTTTTTCCCCCTCTTAAATGCCCGCCTTGGCCCCAAACTCCCACTCCCTTCCCCCAAAACGCAGCCCTGCGTCGGATTTGTGACATTTGCTGCCTGAGCATCCCCTCCAACCCCCATAAACCCTCACCAGGCCCCCCCTTCCCTCGGCAGCTCCTGAAGCAGCTCCATCCCCTCCTCCTCCTCCTCCTCCTCCAGAAAACCGCGGTTTTTGGCAAACAAACTGTTTTGCCAACAAGTTGTGCTCCGTGCTGCCTGGAAGATGAGGCTTTTCCCAGCTTTTCCCAGCTTTTCCCTGGCTCCAGCCTCCTCCTCCTCACTCCAGGTCCCACTTTGGGGCTGCAGCCAGGGGGGGATTTGTGCCCAGGCTCCCCCACACCGAGGTTTCCCCCCGTTTTTCCTTAAAAAATCCCTGTTTCTCCCCCAGCCGGGGCAGGAGCAGCAGCCCCGAGGTTGCTGCTGTTATTTTTATCTCGAAATAAAGAGTTTGAGCCGTGGCCAAGCTGCGCCGAGGGAGGGAGGGAGGGAGAGGCCACGGAGATGTCACCGCGCCCGGCCTCCGTCTGGTGGCGTGGGCAGGGCAGAGGGAACGTCCCAGCCCATCCCAGCCCAGCCTGGGGAGCGCCGGGATCGCCCGCTCCGGGATGCTGAGCTGGGAAAGGAGGTTTGGGTCCCCCCAGATCGGTGCTGCCCCCTCCAAGCAGAGCCACGCTTGGGTTCAACACTGAACCAGCGCCAGAATTCGCTTTTTTTGGAGTCAATTTTAACAAAAAACCTTGCAATAACCAGCTCTGAAAGCGCTGTCACCTTCCCAGAGCTGCAAGGAGCATCCCACGGGATGCCAAGTCCGACCCCTTTCCTTCCCCACCACGGGAAGGCCCCAAAACAGGGTTTGGGGGGCAGGGGCTGCGGCCCCGGGAGCCGCCTCCGCCTGGGCCCGGCCACGTCCTTCCCTCCCACCTGGAATTCCAGCAGCTCCCGTCCTGGAGCTGCTCCGGAGGTCACCGAGACGCTCGGGAGCTCCGCACGAGGATCTCGGCGTAAACGTCAAATTAATTAATGGGGAGAGGGGGAGGAGTGGCCGCGGAAAGCTCCGTGTTCCACTCCCGAGCCCCCCGGAGCCGGGAGGGACCGCTGGATGCTCCCCGTGGAAAATATTCCCACCCCATGGCATGGGGGGAGCAGGGAACGGCACAAAGCGAGGGGGAGAAGCTGGGAATGGCACAAAAACCCGGGAATGGCGCAAAACAGGGATGGAAAAGCCGGGAAAGGCTCCGCTCCTCCCTCCGCAGCCGAGCGGTGGCCCCGGAGCCGGGCAGGGAGCAGCGGCCGCTGCCGGGGCCGAGGTGACACCGAGCAGGGGCTCGGCCCCCTCCTGCCCGCCAGGGGCTCGGTGCCATTCCCGGCTCCGGAGCAGAAATCCAGAGCAGAAATCCAGAGCAGAAATCCGGAGCAGAAATCCTTCTCCAGCAGCTCCCGAGCCAAAGGAGCCTCGGGCTGGGCGGGGAGGATGAGGATGAGGATGAGGAGGGAAGGGAGATCCTGGAGGATGCCAGGACCACATCTCCGGCAAAGGCTGCTCCGAGCAGAGGCCCAGCCACGTTCGAAGGGGGTTTCGGCCCCCAAATTCCCTCTCCCCATCTCCCGAGCACCGAGGGGCGCCGGGGCTGAGCCTCCAGCAGCAAAAACCCACCCAGAGCCGGGCAGGAGGCGAGGGTGTGCCCGGCCCCTGGGAAGCCGAGAGGGACAGGGACACGGGGACAGGGACACGGGGACAGGATGGACCTGAGCTGTGTTAGAGGCTCTGGAGGCTCGGGACGGGAACGGTTCCCGGTTCCCAGAGCCCCGCCGGGCCCGGCAGGGTTTGGTACCCGGCTCACGTCCCCGGCACCGGCATTCCCCAGCCCCCGGCGCCGTCTCCAGGGGCTGCCGCGCGTCTCCCGAGGGAAAAGGAGCCCTGGGGACACTCGGGGACTTTGCTGCCACTGCTCCCACGCCACGCATGGGCCGGGGTACGAGGCGGCCAGAGAGCCCTGAGCCCCTTGGGGACCCATTCCTTTATTTATTGATGGATTTTCCCCCTCGGTTTCTCCACGAAAGAGGAACGAGCCGGGGTTGAGCACGGCTGGATGGGAGAGCCGGGCTGTCCCTACGAACGGCGCTGGGTTGAGCCCCGTGTGACCCCAGCTCGCACCAGGGAGCTCCAAATCCACCCCTGGGGGCCGGGCTGAGCCCTGCAAACCCATTTCACCAAACCCCAGAGCACCCCCAAACCTCAGGAGAGCCCCCCCCTCACGGCCCCGATGCCAGGCTGGAAAGCAGGGAGCTGCCGAGGAAACCTTGGAAAACATCACGGGAATGAGGGTGTCCTGGAACCCCCAGGCCTGGTGGGAGCCGGAGCTGTGGGGGTGCTGCACTTCCCAAAGCCCTGCGGGGCCTGGAGCAATCTGTGTGCTCCTCGTTATCCCTCCGGGCTGAGCCGAGGAGGATCCCGAGGGGCTGCAGGGAGCAAGGGATGCCCTTCCACAGCGAAACACGGCCCGGGACTAAACCCGGAGCATCTCCCCACATCCTGCGCGGGGATCCGGGAACCGGCCCCAGAGCAATGCCCCAGGGCCAGGGAGCTGTGAAAGGTCAGGGTCAATCAACGCTCTCGGTAATTAAGGTGATGAGTTGATCCCTAAGCTGGGCTCCGACAGCAGCCGGGGCCACAACGAAGCGTCCTGACCCCACACCTGGGGACCCCGGAGCCGGGGGCGGCACTCGGGGCTGGCTGCGCCCACCCGCTGCACAACCCACGGCCTGATTAAAGCTCATCAACCCCACTAATTACCGTGCCTGTCCTGCCCCCCGGCCCCAGCTGTCCCCAGCGGTCCCCGGATGCCACTCGGCTGCCAGCACCCCGCTCTGCCTGCCCGGAGGAGGAGGAGGAGGAAGCGGCGATTGCCCAGCCCGTGTGTGTGGTCCGCGGGTGGGGAGCAGCCGCCAGCATTCCCAGCAGCCCAGCGAGGAGCCTGTCCTGGGAATGCCGGGTGTCCGGCCAGGCAGGAGCTCATCCCTGCCCCGGGAACGGCTGGTGCAGGAGCCTGGGTCTCGCTCGTCCCCTCTCCGCGTGCTCCATGCCCAGCTCCAAAGGGATGAGGCAGGACCAGGGACGGGCAGGGTGAGCTCGGGAGCCTCGGGGAATCGCAGCCAACCCCAAACCTGCCCGCGGCACGGCTGGGAAAACCCCTCTGCCAGGGAGGGGTCCCGACAGGAGAAGCAGCTCCTGTCCCCCAGCACTCCCACGGCGGCACACAAAGGGTTACAGGGACCGATCCCAAGGGGATCCATCCCAGCTTCCCCGAAGCCGGGGCCGAGAGGGGTCACAGGGAAGCCCCGAGTCCCGGGGAGGTGTCACAGCAATGCTCCAGCCACGCCAGGGCCCTTCCCTGTCCCCTTCCCTGTCCCTCTGCACTCCCCAGGAAGGGGACAGGGACACATCTCATGGACTCATCCCAGGGACTCATCCCAGGGTCTCAGCCCAGGGCCCCCACGGGCTCGGTGCCAGCGGGGCCCGAGTTTCTCATCCTCAGAGCAGCCAGGAACTCTCCGGGTGCTGCTCCAGGGAAAAGCTCCCTGGCAGGGCCCAGGATCCGGCACTGGGGGGACAGGAACCCCCAGATCCATCCCCATCCCGTCGCCACAGATGTGCCCAAGCTGTGCCAAGTCACCGCTTCCCACCCCGGTGACCCAAGGGAGGAGCTGGGTCTGTCCAAGGAGAACCAAGGATTTAAATCTTCAGGGAAGAGAGGGGGAGAGCAGAGGCCTTGATCCCATCCAGGTGGAGGCAGCAGCTCCTCTGGCCCTCGGGAGCATCCCACATCCCACATCCCACATCCCACATCCCACATCCCACATCCCACATCCCACATCCCATCCCCTCCCAACCACTGAACAACCCCGCGGCCTCTCCCAAACGGCCTAAACACCCTCAGGAAACGCCAACAACCTGATCCAGCAACCAGGAACCCCAATATCCCAAAAGGGGAAGGGCAAAACTCATCCGGGGAGGATGAGCACCCCCAGAGCCGACCCCGGGCTGCCGCGGCTGCCGGGACACCGGCACAGCCGCACTCGCCCCTCACCGCGGGGATGGAGGGGAGCTCCCGGCGGAGCGGAGACTTCCCGGGATCCGCGGCAAAGGGAATTTTGGGCTGAGCAAAGTGCCCTCGGATCCGGCGGCCGTGCGGATTCACCAGAGGCGTTGGAGGAGCGCCCCACGTCCCCTCAGGGACGCTGCAGTTGTGTCTCTGTTCCAGAGGGGCTGGGAGAGCCGGGAGCCGCCCCTGGTGCAGAAATGGGGGCCCAGCCTGGGGCACCCCCAAACAGAGCCGGCAGGAGCTCGGGGTGACTCCCTGCAGCAGCCAGGCCCTGGGGCTTCTTCCCCTCCTGAAGAGAGGAGGAGGAGGAGCAGGGACAGCCTTCCTCCCCACCACGCTCTCCCATTGCTCCCGGGCTGGGGGGAAAAACCATCTTCCGGCTCTTTCCCAGAGAGCATCCCCCGAAAAGCAGCGCCCCAGTCCCACAAAGCTCCAACGCCCGGCTCGGGGCAGGGTGCAGGCAGGGCTGGGAGGGTGCCACGGACCCCAGGATCCCACGGACACCATGATCCCATGGACACCAGGATCCCATGGATCCCACGGACCCCAGGATCCCACAGACACCAGGTCCCCATGGGCCCCAGGATCCCACGGACACCAGGATCCCACAGACACCAGGATCCCATGGACACCAGGATCCCACGGACACCAGGATCCCATGGATCCCATGGACACCAGGGTCCCACGGACACCAGGATCCCATGGATCCCATGGACACCAGGATCCCACGGACCCCAGGATCCCATGGATGCTCTCCCAGGCGGAGCTGCCGGTGGGCAGCAGCAGTTTTGGAAGTGCCCGAGGCCGCCCAGCCCCTTCTCCTCCGGCCCCACGGAACGGGATCCGCGCCCCCCGCGCCACCGGGGGCTGGGGGTGCAGGAGGGGAGCGGGAACGGGGAGGGGGAGGCGGGGGGCGGGTGGGGGGCGAGTTTCTGCTGCCCCCGAGCAGCAGCAGCAGGGGGTTCCTCCCTGTCCGCCCCTCGGGGGGATTTTCAAGGCGTGTTTCCCTGCGACCTTCAAACGGCGGCCGCCCGCAGCCCCCTCCCCACGGCCGCCACCCTGCCCGGCACCGCCCGGGGGTGGCAGGGGAGGGGACACCCGCGGGGACAGCGGCCGCGGGGCTCGGGGGGGCTCTGCGGGCACCGAGGGGGGAGCGGAGCCCCTCGGGAGCTGGGGGACCCCCGCAGCGGGGTGCGGGTCCCGGAGCCCCCCGGGCGGGTCCCGGTCCCGATCCCCGCCGGCTGCCGCCGCCAGACCCCGCACGGTGCCGGTCCCGCCCCGGTTCCGCTGCCGGCCCCGCGCCCCCCGCCCGCTGCGGGTGCCCCTCGCCCGCTGCCGATCCACGCGCGGCACCGAGGCCGCTCCACACCGGTGCCGCTGCCCGGGGACAGCCCGTGCACGACGCCGATGCCGCCCCACACACCGCCGGCCCCCGCGGTACCGGTCCCCGGGGCCGGTCCCACCCCCCTGCCCGCGGCAGCTCCTCCGCGGGGCCGCTGCCGCCCGCTGCCGGTCCCCGCTGGCCCCTCCCGGTGCCGATCCTCCCTGACCTCTCCCGGTACCGATCCTCCCTGACCCCTCCCGGTACCGATCCTCACTGACCCCTCCCGGTACCGATCCCCCACTGACCCCTCCCGGTGCCGGTCCCCGCTGCTCCCTCCCGGTACCGATCCCCCACTGACTCCTCCCGGTACCGGTCCCCACTGCTCCCTCCCGGTGCCGGTCCCCGCTGCCCCTCCCGGTACCGATCCTCACCGACCCCTCCCGGTGCCGGTGCCGGTCCCCGCTGCCCCTCCCGGCGCCCCCCTCCCGGTGCCGGTGCCGATCCCTCCCCTCACCCCCCTCTCGGTGCCGGTCCCCGCCGCCCCCCTGGCGGTGCCGGTGTCCCTCGCCCCCCCGGCCGGTGCCCCCCGCCGGTGCCCCCGCACTCACCAGCGCGGCGCGGGCGCTGAGCAGCAGCAGCAGCAGCAGCGGGAGGCTCCGCAGCCCCCGGGGCGCCGGCGGCGGCACCTCCCCGGGCATCTTCCTGCCGCAAGGACGCTGCCGGCGGCGGCGGGAGGCGGCGGGAGGCGGCGGCGGGGGCGGGGAAGGGCCTTTGTTGCCGCCGCCCGCGGGAGGCGGGCGGTGGGTGCGGGCGCTGGGTGCGGGGCCGCCGCCGCCGCCGCGCCGCCCCCCCGGCCCCGCCGCGCCCCCCCCGCGCCGCCGCCACCGCCCCGGCCCGGCCCCGCACGGCCCCGGCCCGGGGACAGCGGGAGGGGGCGAGCGGGGCACGGGGGGGGGCGGGGGAGGAGCCTGGGGGGGAGCGAGGGGGGCTGGGGGGGATTGGGGGAACCTGGGGGGGGTGGGGGGAGCTGGGACAGACTGGGGGGAGCTGGGTTGGGTGGGGAGGGGATGTGGGGGAGATGAGGGGGGGACGTACAGCGGGCTCCGGGAAAACTGGGAGGACCCTGGGGTAGAGGCGGGGGGGAGCTTGGGGACATTTGAGGGGGGTCTGGGACAAATTGGGGGATCCTGGCGTGGGTGGGGGGGACCTGGGGTGGATGAGGAGGACCATGGGGGACGTATGGGAGGGGTCTGGGGCAAATTGGGGGACCCTGGGGTAGATGGGGGGGGACCTGGGGGACAGATGGGGGGTCTGGGAAAACTGGGAGGACCCTGGGATAAGTGGGGAGGAGCCGGGGGGACGCGTGGGGGGCGTCTCGGGGGTAGATGGGGAGGGGGGTGGGGTAGTTGGGGGGACCATGGGAACACACGGGGGGACCTGGGGAAATTGGGAGGACTCTGTGGTGGATGGGGGGAGCTTGGGGACAGCTGGGGGGGGTCTGGGGCAGATCAGGTGGACCCTGGGTTAAATGGGGGAGCCTGGGACAGATGGGGAGGAGCGTGGGGGACGTGCAGGGGGGCCTGGGGGGCGACCAGGGACACGTGGGGAGGGATCTGGGGCGGAGGGAGGGGGCTGGGGTAGATGGGATGTGCTGGAACAGGTACAGGAGGGCACTGGGACAAACTGGGGGCAGCCTGGGGTACCTGTGGGGGGAACTGGGGCAGACTGGGGAGATCCGGGGGGAGATGGGAGGGTCTGGGGGAAGCTGGGGGCACCCGGGAGTAGATGGGGGGAGCCCAAGGTGGTGTTTGGGACACTTGGGGGGTACCCAGGGATGGGTGGGAGGGGGAAACCTTCGTGACTCAGTTTCCCCGTTCAAAAAACCCGGGATAACGGCGGGATCAGAGGGCGGGGCCATCCCAGTGACTTCCACACGCCTGCCAGGTGACCCCGGGGTGGCTCCGCTCGGAGTTTGGGGGTTTGGTCACCCCGAGGGGCCCTGGGGGGGCTGTGGCTGTGGGCGAGCCGAGAGCAGAGGGATGCGGTGGGAATGAGCCATTTCCACACGCGTGGGATTCCTCCTTTCCTGGGAAGGGCCTAAAAACAGACTCGGATCCTATAAACCCCCTCATTTACCCTCAAAACACACCCAGGGAGGGCCCTGGGGGGGGCGGGGGGGGGTTACTGGGACAAAGGAGGGAGATTCAGCCAAAAATGGAGCTGAACCCGTGGCTGGGGGGAGCGGGGACACGGCGCCCCAGAAATCCCCCCTGAGGGTCCTCCCCCAAATCCCCCCTGAGGGTCCTCCCGCTGCCCCTGGGATTGGAAACTCAGGGAAGCCCTGGGGGGGGGGGGAAACATCGCGGGGGGCTCCGGGGGGCCCCCGCCTCAGTGACGTCATTGAGTTTTAATTGTGCTGCAATTGGCAGAATCCAAATTAATTTATTTTTTTTAAAGTGCATCAATAGAAGGAGGGAGAAGTGGGGGGGGGGGGAACCCGGGGAAAGGTGGGGAGGGGGTCCCCGGGGCAGGGGGTCCGGGGGCTGGGGGGGTCCCTGGGACATTGGAGGGGTCTCAGAGAGGGGGGGACCTCCGGGACAGTGGGGTAGCCCCGGAGCAGCGGGGGTCCCGTGCGGGGGGGTCCGGGGGCGTCCCTGGGGCCGTGGGGGGTCCGGGCGAAGGGGGGTCCGGGGACAGGAGGTGGCTTTGGGGCAGGGGCGGTACCCGGGCCGAGGGGGTGTCCCGATGCACTGGGGGGTCCCAGGGACACCCGGGCTGGGGGGGTGTCCCCAGGCAGGGTCCTGTCCCCAGACAGGGGGTCCCGGTGCCGGGGGTGTCCCCAGTGTCGGGGTCCCGGTGCCGGGGGTGTCCCCAGACAGGGGGTCTCGGTGCCGGGGGTGTCCCCAGGCCGGGGTCCCGGTGCCGGGGGTGTCCCCGGGTCGCAGCCCGGGCCGGGCGCGTTGCTGGGGCTGCACCGCCCCGCCGTGGCCGCCGCCACCCCTGCAGGGAGCGGGCCGGGCCCGCAGGGTCCCCTCGTGTCCCCACCCAGGGGTGGCCCCTGAAGGGCGGCGGGGCTTGGGGGGGCCCTCAGGAGGGGCTGGGGGGGCGGAGGGCGCTGCCAGCGGGTCCTTGTCCCCGCCGCGGCCGCTGCGCTCCCCCCGTGTCCCCTCGGGTCCCGGGCGCTGCGATGGGACGGGGGGGTCACAGCGGGCCCCGGCGGAGGTGACAGATCCCGGCGGAGGTGACAGAGGTCCCTTCGCATCCCTTCTCCAGTCCCCGGCCGCGCTCAGGGGAACCAAAGCAGGGCCAGCACGGAGCACCCGTGTCCCCGCCGTGTCCCCGCCGTGTCCCCTCTGTCACCGGCCGGGCCAGCGGCTCTGGGCGAGAGCCGATCCCGTTCCCCAACACCTCGGGGTGCGAAGGGTGCCCAGGGCTGACCCCGGACCCGCAGGAGCCTGGGGGAGCAAACAGAGCCTGGGCACGCTCCCCTTCCTCTCCAGCCTGAATTAAAGGCTCAGTGCTAAATTAAACATTAAAATTAGATTTCTATCCCTTCTTTTCACCGTGTTTGTCCCCAAACCTGCAGCCACGAGCACCACCAGATAAATGAGACCCCCAAAGAGTTCTGAGAGCTCTGCAACCCCAAAGGACGAGTGCCCGTGCCCTCGGTGGCTCGGGGCAATGAGGGGGCACAGGGTGGCTTCAGACCCCGGGCAGAAACGGTGCCAAAACCCAAATCAGCTCCTGCTGAATTTAACAACGGGGGTGGGAACAGATCAGTCCCGGTGTGGGGTCCCAGACCAATCCCAGTACAGGGTCCCAGACTGAGCCCAATGTGGGATCCCAGATCCATCCCAGTGTGGGATCCCAGACCAGTCCCAGTGTGGGATCCCAGACTGATCCCAGTGTGGGATCTCAGGTGCCCCATCCCAGTGTGGGATCCCACATCAATCCCAGTGTGGATCCCACATCAGTCCCAGTGTGGGGTCCCAGACTGATCTCAGTGTGGGATCCCACATCAATCCCAGTGTGGGGTCCCAGGGCTGCTGGGCCCTGCTGAGGGTCGGGAATGGGGCGTGGGAAGAGTCCGGGCTTCAAAACCCCCCCTTTCCAAGTGCTCAGCCAAAATAATTAATTTCCTGTAAAATGGGGATTTTCTTCCCCTCCATCCCTTCGCCACATCTTGCACAAGTTCCCAGATTCTCTGGGATTCCCCAAAAGCCCCTCTGGAAAAGGGTTTTAAATCCAGCAAAGTGCAGCACAGGGACAGGGAAGGTCCCGGCTGCTGCAAATGGGGGAAAACTGGTGGGAAGGAGAGGCCGATCCTGGGGTTCTGCTCACGCAGGGGACACAACGGGGAGCTGGAGCTTCCCTAAAGAGGGAATTGGGGAGCAAAGGACACCAGGACACCGTGGGGGCAGCAGGTGAGCGGGGGTGGAACCGTCAGCTCCAGGAGCAGCCTGGAGGGGTGGGAGGACAAAAAGAAATCACGAGATGAGAAACACCAGGGAACAATTCCTTCCCAAGATCCCATCCAGCCCTGCCCTCTGGCACTGGGAAGCCATTCCCTGTGTCCTGTCCCTCCAGCCCTTGGCCCCAGTTCCTCTCCAGCTCTCCTGGAGCCCCTTTAGGCCCTGCAAGGAGCTCTGAGCTCTCCCTGGAGCCTTCTCCTCTCCAGCTGAGCACCCCCAGCTCTCCCAGCCTGGCTCCAGAGGGGCTCCAGCCCTGGAGCAGCTCCGTGGATTCCTCTGGATTCTCTCCAGCAGCTCCACATCCTTGATTTTGGGGGCTCCAGGGCTGGGGCAGCTCTGCAGGTGGGGTCTCAGGAGAATCCCCCCATCCCTGTGCCCCGGGGAGCCCGTTCAGGATGAGGAACCTTTCCCCGCTCTCCATCCCGACCCTCCAGCACAGCTCCAGCCCTTCCCTGTGTCCTTCCCCCAGACTGAAGCTCCAAAATCCAACTCAACATTCCACGAAAAGCACGGTTCCAGCCCTTCCCAGTGCCCTGCTCCTGCCCCCAGATTGAAGCTCCAAACTCCCAATCAAACATCCCAGACTGAAGCTCCAAACTCCAATTAAACATTCCACAAAAAGCACAGCTCCAGCCCCTCCTGGTGTCCTGCCCCTGTTCCCACACTGAAACCCCAATCTCCAGCCCTTCCTGTGTCCCGCTCCCACACTGAAACCCCAAACTTCCAATCTAACATTCCATGAAAATCACAGCTGCAGCCCTTCCTGGTCCCAGACTGAAGTTCCAACTCAACATTCCATGAAAATCACAGCTCCAGCCCTTCCCTGTGCAGGCTCTGCCCCCGGACTGAAGCCCCAAACTCCCAATTAACCATCCCAGCCTGAAGCCCCGAACTCCCCGTCAATCACTCCACGAAGGCCGGAGCCAGATTCCAAAGTTCTGTATTTTTCAAAATAAAGATCACACGTTGTTTAGAGACAATCTACACAAGAGTTACAAAAAATAGTCGCCCAGGCATAAGCATACACAGGTTTGTTAATTATACACATATGGTTACAAGTGTGCTTGCAAAAAAGTTCATTGGAAATATACACAAGGCTCTGTAAATGTACACCGTGTAGTGTTACAATTCTATATTCAAACGAGGAAAATTGACAGTATGTTACATTCACTTACAAGTAGACAAAATGCAAAATACAGTTCATCTTCTGTACAAAAAAGGGGGAGGTGATTCACACTTTACAAGGTGAAAAGGGACTCTGATTGTAAGGAAAACTAGGGGGGGCTGTACTTCTGCACTTTTTTGTTTCTTACTGTCACAAAAGAAGCAAAACATTACTTTGTAAGATTCAAAAAAACACTATTTGGAACTGAATCAGGTCTGTAGAACATTTAGAAAGGATCTCTACCGTCCAACTAGGTGACAAATAAAACCAAGCAGTTATTTTTCTTCCTTTTTTTAAACATTAACTAGGCTGTATAAAGAGAACATTTCCTTCAAAAGAAAAAATTTACTTCTGGTTGAAATTACAATTTACAATATACAACACTATATGCTACGACCATAAAAGGTGTGAATATACACTGAAATGCACAGGTTTTTGCTAATTCTTTTTTTTTTCCTGTTTTCTTACCAAAAAACGGGTTTTTATGTCGATTCAAACTTCTCCACATTTACATTACAGAGGTTTACAAATGTACAATTGTACAGTCAGAAGTATGTTCCACTACTAGGGTACATTATAGATACAGATCAGACATCAAAACAAGAAAATACTACAAATTTTTATATATGTAAAGTCTACACCAAGTATACACTATATATTTATAGAAGCAAGACCAAAGCCGAGTTGGATTTTTTTGTTTTTTTCGTTTTTCCTCATGCTAAAGAATCAAATTGTGTCTCTCCAGGTGAACAGAGGAGCGGGGCAGTAAAAAAAAAAAATCCCCCCCCAAATCCTCCGCTTTAAAATCATCTCTGGGTGTTTTCTCAAAACGCCAGCTGAGCTCCCTCCTCCAGCATGTCAGAGTCACAAATAAAATACAAATAAAGCCATTAAAAAGTCCCAAAAGTTGTATTTTGGTGTCTTTAAAACCGAACTTTAGCAAGTTGAATTTTTCTCTTTTCAGCATTTCTCCCACTGAACTAAAATCCCAACTTCTCGCTCATTTTTGGGCTTAAAAGGAGGAAAAAAAAAACCCCCCAAAAAAGGTATTTGCAAAAAAAATGAATTAAAAACGGGGGGTTTTTTTGTATTGTTTGTTTGTTTGTTGTCTTCCAACCAACCACCCTGAAAGTCTCCACATTTGGAATTATAGATACAACAGTGAACAAAAATGTGGCCTTCCATGTACATCTGAGACCTATGTACAAGAATTCTATACACCAGTAAAACAGCAGGGCAATCAGTTAATTAAAAAAAATAATTAGTACATGTTATGCATAATAAAATTAAAGAAATTTACAAAGGCTTCTCTTTTTTTTTTTTTTTTGTCGGTTTTTTTTGTTTGTTTGTTTCTTTTTTCCGCTTTTCTCGGTTTGTTTTTTTCCGTGGGTCTTTGTTTTTGCTGTTTATATTTTTTTTTTTCAGAACCGTCGCGGGTGGATTCTGGGATGGGTTCTGGGATGGGTTCTGGGATGGGTTCTGGGATCCTGGAGGGGCCCTGCAGGCGCCCCCTCCTCAGATGATGCCGTTGGGGGGGCCGCAGATGGGCCCCAAATCCACCCCGTTTTTCATGTAGTACTTCTCCAGCTTGGCCAGGATGTGCTTCCCGTAGGTGTACTTGCGCAGGGTGGCGATGTGAGGCCGGATCTGCCGGGAAGAGCAGGGAAAAATCAGGGAAAATCGGGATTGAGGATCGTGGAATGTGGGTTACGCCCAGCCCCGGGGAGCTGCGAGCAGGGCAGAGCCAAAGGAGCACCCAAATCTGAGCACCCAAATCTCCGCAGGGCTCCTGGGGATGGGGGCGGTGCTCCCGAATTCCCAGGGGGATCTGACAGAGGGGAAGCACCAGGGCTTTGAATGAAACGGATTCCCAGTGCCTGGGAAGGGCTGGATGGGATCTTGGGAAGGAATTGTTCCCTGGGAGGGTGGGCAGGGGCTGGGATGGAATTCCCAGAGCAGCTGTGGCTGCCCCTGGATCCCTGGCAGTGCCCAAGGCCAGGCTGCACATTGGGGCTGGAGCAGCCTGGGACAGTGGGAGGTGTCCCTGCCATGGCAGGGGTGGCACTGGGTGGGATTTAAGGTCCCCCTAACCCCAGCCATTCCAAGATTCCCTGATTTTACCGTTTTCTCCTCTCCAGCTGGGAACAGCCTGGCCTGATGTCCGGCATTCCCTGCTCCAAGGGTGGCCACACCCCATCCCTGACCATGGACAGGGAACCCACCCCAAACTCATCCCGGCTCAGCAGCTCAGCCTCCAGCCCCTCCGATTCCTGTTCCACCCCAAGGACCCACGTTCCAAGCACCACAGAGCCAAGCCCGGCTCCCCAGTCCCACAGGAATGACGCCCGTGCCCAGGAAAAGGAGCAGCGAAGCTCCAATCCCAACCATCCCTTCCCCTTTACCGCCAGAACTGCTAAAATCCCTTTTCAATTTAATTGTTTAAAACAAAAATGTAACTAAAACCCCGTTTTTAACCCCATCCCAGCCTGCTGTTTCCCACCATCCGCGGCCATTCCCACAGCCCCCAGTCCGTTTTCCCAGGCTTTCCTGCAGCCTGGGATCACAGCTGAAATCACTTCCACTCAGCCCCATTTAGCTGTCAACCCGCAGCTATTTCTGACAGCCCCACTGATAATCGAATTTGCATCTTATTCCAAAGGCTTTGCTCGACAGGAAAAAGAAACCATGGAATGTCAGGAGCAATCATTTGTATTTTTTTTTTAACACAAAAAAAGATTATGGATTAGTGCTAAAGATTAGCAAATCCAGGGCCCCTCTGCCACAGATAAACTGGGTGCATCCCTTGCCAGGTATCTTTATTTATTTATCTTTATTTATTTCTCTTTATTTATTTATCTTTACTTAATTATCTTTAGCATTTCTTGTGCACTAAAACAGATTTGGGGTTCAAAGAACGACTCTGAGTGACTCCTAAGGCTAAGAATCGACATCCCTGAGGATTATTCCAGCTGTTTGTGTGGACTCCATGCAGGTCAAAGCAGCTCCACACAAATTCCCGCTTTTTATAGAAAAATCAGTCTGGTTTAGTCAAGGATGCTTAAATACCATAGTAAAAATTCTTCATTAGCATTTGAATGCCTGAATTTATTCCCAGCTCCTCTTCAAAATAAACAAACCTCAGGTTTTCTGTGCCTGGCTCAGTCAGGATTTAATTTCTCTGGCTGTACCCTGGGATTTTTCATTGAGTAACCCCAAAAAATGTCACTGAGGAAATGAAAATCGTCCCAGTTCCACCCCCCATGTAAAGCCCATTATTCTCCGTTCACTGCCATTCCAAAGCCCTGCAAATGTGACCTTTAAAAGCAGGAAAATGAAGACATTCCCAGTTTCCAGAGCTCCTGCCCTTGGAGCAGCAGGGACAGGGCCCCGGCGACGGCAGCAAGGCAGATTTGATTGCAAATGTCTTAATTTGGGATAAATGTGAACTCCTGGGATGGCTGTGCATTCAAACACTGCGGGGTAATGCTGAACCAGGGAAGTTTTGGATATCAGCAGGAATTTCCCCATGGAAAGGGTGCTCAGGCCTTGGAACTGCCCGGGGAGGTTTGGAGTCCCCACCCCTGGAGGTGCCCAAGGAATTCTGGAGGTGGCACTCAGGGCTCTGGGGACAAGGTGGGGACGGGGCACAGGGCGGCCTTGAGGGCTTTTCCAGCCTCAGGGATCCCGGGATTCTGGGAAGTGTCACATCAAAACTCAGTGGGAAGTGAGAAATGGAGGATTTGACAAACGGCTGCAGGCTCGGGGGGGCAGCAGGCAAGGCCAGGGGCCTTGGGAGGGACACGGAGGGACAGGCGGGGCTGGCAGCCACGGGGACAGGCACAGGCAGGGGGACAGAGCCACGGGGACACAGAGGGACACACGGACACAGAGGGACACAGCCACAGGGACACACGGACAGAGCCACGGGGACACAGAGGGACACACGGACACAGAGGGACACAGCCACAGGGACACACGGACAGAGCCACGGGGACACAGAGGGACACACGGACACAGAGGGACACAGGGACAGAGCCACAGGGACACAGAGGGACACACGGACACAGAGGGACACAGCCACAGGGACACACGGACAGAGCCACGGGGACACAGAGGGACACACGGACACAGAGGGACACAGCCACAGGGACACACGGACAGAGCCACGGGGACACAGAGGGACACACGGACAGAGCCGCAGGGACACAGAGGGACACACGGACACAGAGGGACACAGGGACAGAACCACGGGGACACACGGACAGAGCCACAGGGACACAGAGGGACACAGGGACACAGAGGGACACACGGACAGAGCCACAGGGACATAGGGACAGAGCCACAGGGACACAGAGGGACACACGGACAGAACCACGGGGACACAGGGACAGAGCCACAGGGACACAGAGAGACACAAGGACAGAGCCACGGGGACACAGGGACAGAGCCACAGGGACACAGAGGGACACAGGGACACAGAGGGACACAGGGACACAGCCACAGGGACAGAGCCAGGGGGACAGAGAGGGACTCAGCCTGAGGGACACAGGCAGGGGGACACACAGGGACACACAGGGACACCGGCACAGGGGCAGAGCCCACAGGGACACAACCAGCAGGGACACAGCCAGGGGACCCAGAGGGACACAGCCACAGGGACCCAGAGGGACACAGCCAGGGGACCCAGCCTCAGGCCTGGGTGGCTCCCGGGAGCGCTCCCCGCTCCCATCCCGGGTGTCCCCAGCCCCGCTGCCGCCAGCGCTGGCAGGAGAGCGGCGCCTGCTCCGTGCGGATCTGGGTCACTGGGACGCGGGCGCTGCTGCCAGCAGCCAGCTGCAGCTACAGCCCAGCGGCAGCTCCGCACTCCTCCAGAAAGATGGAGAGGGATCTGAGACCTGGGAATGGAGCGACAGGACACGGGGGAACGGCTTCACTCGGACACAGGGCAGGGCCACATGGGATATGGGGGGAAATTCTTCCCTGGCCCCCAACACCAGCAGGACCTGGAGCTGCTGGAGAGAGCCCAGAGGAGGCCCCAGAGCTGCTCCAGGGCTGGAGCCCCTCTGGGAGAGCTGGGGGTGCTCAGCTGGAGAGGAGAAGGCTCCAGGGAGAGCTCAGAGCCCCTTGCAGGGCCTAAAGGGGCTCCAGGAGAGCTGCAGAGGGACTGGGGACAAGGGCTGGAGGGACAGGACACAGGGAATGGCTTCCCAGGGCCAGAGGGCAGGGCTGGATGGGATCTTGGGAAGGAATTGTTCCCTGGGAGGGTGGGCAGGGGCTGGGATGGAATTCCCAGAGCAGCTGTGGCTGCCCCTGGATCCCTGGCAGTGCCCAAGGCCAGGCTGGATGGGGCTGGGAGCAGCCTGGGACAGTGGGAGGTGTCCCTGGGGTGGAACAAGATGAGTTTTGAGGTCCTTTCCATCATTCTGTAATTCCCATCTTCCAGCTACTGGAACACCCCAACCCCTCTGCCACCACTCGAACCTCAGCCCCATTTCCCTCCACACCCGGTGACAGAGCCAGGCTGTCCTCGCTCAGCCCCATTTCCCTCCACACCCGGTGACAGAGCCAGGCCGTCCCCGCTCAGCCCCATTTCCCTCCATACCCGGGTGACAGAGCCAGGCCGTCCCCGCTCAGCCCCCAGCTGCTCACCTTGTGCATGACAATCTTCCTCTGGGCCGGCTCTGCCACGTCGATCATCTTCTGCACCACGTAGTTGGCGTACTGGTCCTTCATCATGGTGTATAAGGCACTGTGGGGGCCGTCGTTCATGGTGCACACCTCGTCGATGAGCATGGCCCGCTCCGTGCGCGACGCGTGCGTCACACACTTCTCCACCACGTTGCTGCAAGGGCACGAGGAGCCATCAGCAGGGAACGGAGCAGGGAATGGAGCAGAGAGCTGGGAATGGGAGCAGGGAACGGAGCAGGGAGCTGGGAATGGAGCAGGGAATTGGGAATGGGAGCAGGGAGCTGGGAATGGGAGCAGGGAACTGGGAATGCAGCAGGGAGCTGGGAATAGAGCAGGGAATGGAGCAGGGAACTGGGAATGGAGCAGAGAGCTGGGAATGGAGCAGGGAACTGGGAATGGAGCAGGGAGCTGGGAATGGAGCAGGGAGCTGGGAATGGGAACAGGGAGCTGGGAATGGGAACAGGGAGCTGGGAATGGAGCAGGGAGCTGGGAATGGAGCAGGGAACTGGGAATGGGAACAGGGAGCTGGGAATGGAGCAGGGAACTGGGAATGGGAGCAGGGAGCTGGGAATGGAGCAGGGAACTGCGAACGGAGCAGGGAGCTGGGAATGGGAGCAGGGAGCTGGGAATGGAGCAGGGAATGGAGCAGGGAGTTGGGAATGGAGCAGGGAATGGAGCAGAGAATGGAGCAGGAAGCTGGGAATGGAGCAGGGAGCTGGGAATGGAGCAGGGAGCTGGGAATGGAGCAGGGAATGGAGCAGGGAATGGAGCAGAGAATGGAGCAGGAAGCTGGGAATGGAGCAGGGAGCTGGGAATGGAGCAGGGAACTGGGAATGGGAGCAGGGAGCTGGGAATGGAGCAGGGAGCTGGGAATGGAGCAGGGAGCTCGGAATGGAGCAGGGAGCTCGGAATGGAGCAGGGAGCTGGGAATGGAGCAGGGAGCTGGGAATGGAGCAGAGAGCTGGGAATAGAGGAGGGAACTGGGAATGGGAGCAGGGAACTGGGAATGGAGCAGAGAGCTGGGAATGGGAGCAGGGAGCTGGGAATGGAGCAGGGAGCTGGGAATGGGAGCAGGGAACTGGGAATGGAGCAGGGAACTGGGAATGGGAGCAGGGAGCTGGGAATGGAGCAGGGAACTGGGAATGGGAGCAGGGAGCTGGGAATGGGAGCTGGGAATGGAGCAGGGAGCTGGGAATGGGAGCAGGGAGCTGGGAATGGAGCAGGGAACTGGGAATGGAGCAGAGAGCTGGGAATGGAGCAGGGAATGGAGCAGGGAGCTGGGCAGGGAATGTCTCCTCAGAGCTTTTCATCCCACCCCAACATCTCCTGTGCTGCTACAAGGGCAGGTGACTCGTGCTGGCAGAGCTCAGCGATGTCACACAGGACTTGGGAACTCAGTGGGAATTTGGGAACTGGACTAGGTCTATTTCACCCCAATTTGTGCACTGGAATCTGAGTGGGAATTTGGGAAATGGGACTGGTTCAGGTTTCATTTCATCCCAATTTGTGCACTGGAATCTGAGTGGGAATTTGGGAAATGGACGGGTACAGGTTTCATTTCACCCCAATTTGTGCACTGGGATCTCAGTGGGAATTCAGGAACCAGACCAGTTCAGTGCCCAGTGATGCTGCGTGAGGTCAGTGCCCACCCTCACAACAGAGAAGCCAAGTTGTTGTTTTGGTTTTTTCCACACTGGAACATGATGGGAATGCAGATCCAAGGCTAAAACAACAGGGAAATGCTCATTCAGGAATGAAAAGCCTCAGCCAAGCAGAGGATTTCCGAAATTCCTGACTACATTAACGAGCAGGCTGAGCTCTCTGGAGAGCCACAAGGAGGGTACATGAAAGGGGACCGAGAGCTGTGCCGGCCTCATCTCCACATCCCTGCCTGACTCACGGGATCGCCCACAGGGTTTGCTCAGCTCAGGGGACCCTCCACTAATTAATGCTCCAGCTGGAGAGAAGTTTGGGAAAAAAGAGCCAGGCAAGGCAGGGAGGGAGAACCTGAAATAACAACGTGAGCACCACGCTCTCCTAATCCTCATTAATGCTACGCTTCCCCCGTGTCCGTGAGTATTCTCATCAGAGGAAGGGGGAATTCTGAGCCTCTGAAGAGCTCAGCCTTCATGTTCAAAGGGCTGGAAGCACATCCAGCAGGGATTCACACAGGTGGGAAGCGTTGCTGTGTCCTGACATCCACAGAAACCTGGATTTTCCTTCAGCCACGTGTGGCTCTGCAGCACCTGGGAATGCTGCAGCTTCCCTTGGAGGGTTCCTTGTGTGCGACTCAAAAGGGACACAGCCAAAAGCTGGGAAATGATGCTGGGAGTGGGGATTCCTCTGGGAAAAGTGGGATGGATTGGTGCTGCACTGATCTCCCCAATCCCCTCGTGGCTGGACACAGCATCCCAGGGCAGCGTTATTATCCAAGGGGGAGTGACAGCTTCAACCCCACGAAAATCAATCAGATAAAACAAAACACACAAGAACTCCTGGTTAAAATCAGGAGCTCGGATCAGAGCTGCTCTTCCACATCTCCATCCTGCTCCATGACAGACTCACCTGGCTGACACACCCCAGTTTGGATTTATAAATGCTATAAATAACATTTTTTTTATTAAGCAGAAGTAATTTTCACCTCCTTTCACCCACCCCTAACTCTTGTTGCAGCTCTGGGATGTGTCCCCGCTCCCAGAGGGAGAATTCAAGGCAGGGAATTCCTACCTGGCAAATTTATGTTGACTCAACACGAGCACGTTGCCTCTGATTTCTGCTACGATCTTGCTCTTGTCCTCGGGCCGGCCGTGCTCCAGGACGTGCTGGATAACGTAATTCCCATACTGATCCTGGTTGGGAGACAGCAGGAGGGGGTCACGAGAGGTGGAAAAGTGGACAGGAAGGATTCCCAGCAAACTGATTCCCAAAGTGCATTCAGAGTGAAAAGTCCAACTAAAGATTAATTAGAGTATTTGCCGTACAAATCAGCTCAATGTTTCTATTTCTGCGAAAATGTGCATTCTGGAGTGGTGCCAGTGGTAAAATGATGCATTTTCGTAAAAGCTGTATGATTTATAAAATTTAAAATTATGTCTTTGCACAGGAAATGTCAGTATTCTGCCTATTCCCAGGTTTTTCCCCCTCTCTCCAGGTTCAAACCCACCAAACCCCACATCCTGGAGGGCTGTGCCATGGTTGTGGCTCTGGGACACTGTCCTTAAGCACATTAAAGTCCTCCATTTGGGAATATTCAGACCACAGGATGTTTATTTTCCAGTTCAGGGTACCAGAGGCATGGGCTGATGTCCGTGTCCAACCTCTTCCCACTTCCCAACGCTGAGCACACAGGATTTGGGATACGGACCAGCTCAGTGGGAATTTGGGATACGGACCAGCTCAGTGGGAATCTGGGATATGGACCGGCTCAGTGGGAATTTGGGATATGGACCAACTCAGTGGGAATTTGGGATATGAACCAGCTCAGTGGGAATTTGGGATATGGACCGGCTCAGTGGGAATTTGGATATGGACTGGCTCAGTGGGAATTTGGGATACAGACCAGCTCACATTTCACCCCAATTTGTGCCCTGGGATGTGAGTGGGAATTTGGGAACTGGACCAGGACTTGCTTTGCTGCTTTGCCCACGTGCCCCAAGAGCAGGGTCCGTGTAAAGCCCTGGCACAGCAGGCTCTCCCCAGGACTGCAGGGAGGAGGGAAGGCAGCCAGGAGGGGCTGAGCACAGAACCAACTCTCTGTAAGAATTCCAGCGACTCGGCACCTCCTTTTCCTTGGAGTAATCAGCTCTCGGCACCCCTTCCGCTCCTCCTCGCACCGCAGCGAGGCACCAGGGCATGGGGCCTGCTCAGGAAGGAGCTGACAACACCTCTGCCACCCCCTGGACTCGTCCCCGTGGCCACAGCAGGCGGTGCTGGTGTAATTTCTGCTTGCCATGCTCATCCCCGTTCCTTTTCCAGGCGGGAATGCCGGTGACGCTCCCACAGGGCTCTGCAGGAGCTGGCCCAGCACTCGGCAGGGACCTGGGGCCACCCCAGCCCCTCGCACACTGACCTGCACCAGCTGCTCCGTGTGCTGGTGGAGCTCCTCCAGGATGGGAAGGGTCTGCTCGGGGAGGCAGTGCTCCAGGATCCTCTGGATCACGCGGCAGCCGTACGGGTGCGTGGACAGAGCAAACACCTGGGCACAGGGACAGAGCACAACACCCCATCAGTGCTTGGGAATGCCAGAAACCTTCCAGGACTCACGCAGGGAACGCCAGCTCCAGGCAGCACCAGCTGCAACCGGCAACACCCACTGGGATCCCAGGCACACCCCATCCCTACCTGGGGAAGCCTCAGCTTCCCCACCCATGAAGAACAAGTGGTAAAACCTCTTGATTCATAAAAAATCCCCTGGAACAACCAGGCATTGCTGGAAGCTTGGTTATTTTTCCCAAATAATTCCAGCGCGTTGTTTGCCAGCACGAATTTTGAGCTCTTTAAGAAATGCTATGAGCCAGAAAAGTTAAAAATGCCCAGCAAAGGATTTTCCTCAACTGTTTGGATTTGTTTAAAAGCCTTAAGAGCGCTTAGGAGAAGTGACAACAAAGAATCTTTCTCGTTTCTCACGGATTAGCAGATCTGTGGGTGAGAACATGACACGTTTTATTATTGCAGCTCCCTTTTCTGTCTGAAGCACAAAGTCCCGTTTGGCTGCTTTGATTTAACAACAGCAGCAAATCCAAGCACTGAAGTTTAAATCAACAGTCACACATTTTTAATAACTGGTGAGTAAACCCTGCAGGGAAACAGGGCTTGGAGTGCAATTAACTGCAGCGAAATCATCGGGAGGTGACGAGTTTAATCTGCCGTGTGAAGGTGCAGATGAAACTGGGATGAGTGGGCAAGGAGATGTCAGTGCCATCAGCCGAGCTCCCGGAGATGCTCCTGCCTTCCCAAACTCCCAGTGGGAAATCCAAGCCTAAACTCTAACCAGGAGCAGGTTTCCAGCCAGAATCCTGCGTGTTTTGACCCAGCCAAGCAAATCCCTGCTTTCCCGGGGTCCCAACTCCTGGTTCCTGCTGTAACAGTCCCTGGCTGTCCTCACATCCCTGGGGCCAATCCTCAAAACTTCCAAGTGCCCCTGCAAAGCCAATTAAACTGAGGTTGGGAACACCCAAAGCAGCACTTCTGTACTGGGAGCTGAGGCAGGCAGAGTCAAGCCAGACACAGCTGATACCCAGGACACCGACTGAGGAGAGGACACCAATAAAGAAGCAAAAAACCAAGAGAATCAAGGACAATTGCCCTTTTGTAGATGAAACTCCTGATTTCCCCTGCTCTGAGGCCCTTGGGAATCAGCACTCAACATTCCTCTGAGCACAGACAGGGATCATAATGAAACTTTGCTTTCCTGAGCATCCCCCATTTTCCTCTCTGCTCCCCTCAAAGAGAAGCAAATCTAAACTGCACCAAGTTCACGAACTCTGGGTATCAGGGTCACCTGTCACTGAAAGGGCTCAGAACTTGCTGGGATTTTACACAAGTGAGGTGATAATTAAGGAATTAATGAAGTTTAGACATGACTGAGGTACCCCAGCAGCACAAAACTCTTCTCGCCACCTTTGCTGGGAAGATGGATTAGGGACAGGCTTATTTTCCCTCATAATACTCAATGTTCCAGGGGAGCAGCCTCATGCAAGGAGGCTTTACTCTGACAGATCTGCCCTCAAACCAGTCCTGATCTGCTCTCCAAACCCATCCTGCTCTGCTCTCCAAACCCATCCTGCTCTGCTCTCCAAACCCGTCCTGCTCTGCTCTCCAAACCCGTCCTGCTCTGCTCTCCAAACCCATCCTGCTCTGCTCTCCAAACCCGTCCTGCTCTGCTCTCCAAACCCGTCCTGCTCTGCTCTCCAAACCCGTCCTGCTCTGCTCTCCAAACCAGTCCTGCTCTGCTCTCCAAACCAGTCCTGCTCTGCCCTCCAAACCCATCCTCCTCTGCTCTCCAAACCAGTCCTGCTCTGCTCTCCAAACCATCCTACTCTGCTCTGGTAGATCTGCCCAGAAATGGTAACAGGGAATGACCAAGGACTCCCTCACGTGGCTGCATCCACCCGGCAAGCGACGGCCGCTAAAACGGAGAATCCCCAGGAGCTGAAGCCGCAGCCACTCTGGGGCTGCTCCAGGCAGGGACAGGAGCTGGGCAGGGCCTCACCTGTCCCTTGAAGGCGTCGATGATGAACTGCAGGGACTGGGGCTGCACACACTCGATGCACTTCTGCACCACGTGGTTCCCGTTCTGGTCCTTGACGCACTTGAGCACGTGGCCGTCCAGCTCCCGAACCATCTCGTTCTACGGGAGGAGAGAGCACAAACAGAAAGCACCACCAGCATCCCCAGCTCAGGAAGGCACAGCTGGCACTGCTGGCCCGGGCAGGAATGGCACAGGAGTGCTCCAGTGGCCAGGAGACGAAGCTTTGCTGGGCTACAGCAACCAGCAGGGAAAATCCTGCTCTGCCATCCTGGCCTGCTGCGAGGGTCCCTGGAACGCGAGCTTGGAGCTCCATTCCAACCCAAACCACCCTGGGATTCCAGGAAGATGAAGCCCTTCTCGATGAGCATCCTCTTCCGAGTATCAAAATTAAAGAAATCCCAACTGATCCACAGCTTTCCTCTGCATCCCCCGTTTTCCTCTCTGCTCCCCTCAAAGAGAAACAAATCTAAAATGCCCAAAGTTCACGAACTCTTTGGGTATCAGGGTCACCTGTCCCTAGAACAGGGTCAGCTCTGGGCTCAGAACTTGCTGGGATTTTACAGAGGTGATAATTAAGGAATTAATGAAGTTTGGACATGACTGAGGTACCCCACGTGCAGGCCGAAAGCTTCACTCATGAACAGAAAAGACACTTCGGGGCATTTTAATGCTCCGACAAAATCTGGGTGAGTTCAGTTTTGTAGCTGAATCAAACCCAGGAATTTTGGGAGAGCTGAGTACTCAAAAATGCCGTTCTGGAGGAGACAGCAAATCCTCGGAGCAGCAGTGCTGGAGCCTGGCACCGCCCCACTGACACACTTGGCTCAGGCTCAGCCTAGAGGGAAGGACACTCCTAAAGCCTCTTTCAGATTTTTAATTTCATAACCTACATTGAGATTCCTGTTACAATCATTCCCAACCCTTCCCGAGCCGGCCTGCCCAGCGTATTTTCCTCTCAATTCATTGTTCCTAAAACCCTTGAGGAAGAGCTTTGTTAATGAGCTCTGAGTGGGGCTATCAGCCACATCTCTCCAAAGCCAGAACGGGGAGCTCCTCATCCATCTCCCTGCAGGAGCGCAGGATGCTGACCCACATAGCAATAACTCGGTGAAGATTAAAGGCAAAACTCTTCCTTCAAGGGATTTAAAAATCTCTTTTGATTCACCCTCATTCTCAGTTTTCCCTGTTTCCAGGGAATTCACAGAGAAGCAGCCCCACGGCCAGGGAAGGGGGACAAGGAGGTGACAACGACACCAAGGACGGTGGCACAGACTCGTCACGCACAAGAAACACCACAAACATGCCGAGAACCAAACCAAGGGAACACCAGGCAGGAGAGGGACAGGAGGAGGGGACAGCTCAGGAACGTCAAACATCAAGAAGAAAGTTAAAATTGAAACTTACAATTACCTGCTGGTCTGGGGGGATGAACTCCAGGGCCTTCTGGATCACCCTGCAGCCGTACATCTGCAGGGCCAGGGACAGCACGTGGCCACGGATGCGCTCTGCCAGCGCCAGCTTCTGCTCCAGGCTGCCAAACTGGGACAGGAAACGCGGTCACTGCCAGGACAAACCCCTGCCCTCCCACCCTGAGACAAGAGCTGCCCACCGGGAGGATCCAGCCCCATGGGGGTGAACTGGCACAGCCGGACACGTTCTGTGTCTGCCTGGCACACCCCAAAGGGGCCGGAGGCACCAGGTGCCACCTGCCAGGCCACTAAGGCTGGGCAGGTCACAGCCCCGAGGCTGCCAGAGCTCCAGGAGCACTGGGACAACACTGCCAGGCACAGGGTGGGATTGCTGGGGTGTCTGTGCAGGGCCAGGAGCTGGATTTGATCCTCGGGAGTCCCTTCCAGCTCAGGTGATTCTGTGATTCTGATTCTCAATTACTGAGCAGAAGCACCAGGAACAGCTGGTGGAGAAGGACCAGAGCAGTGTCAAGAGAGAGGGATGGGGGTGGGACACACCACTGACCCAGCAGCTGCTGCTACTGGAGAAGTTTCTCCCGTGTTCCTAAATCCACGAGCACCGACAGCTCACCCTGGACAAGTTCTGCTGGATCTGCATCTCACAGAGTCCCAGAGCGGTCTGGGCTGGAAGGGACCTTAAGGCTCAGCTCATTCCAACCCCCTCCACTTTCCACTGGAAGGTTCCATCTCCTGGACACGTTGCTGTTTATCCCCACACTTTTGCATCTCAAAGTGTTACTTTTCAGATGAATCTGAGTCCCACTGATGCCTTAGGTTTTAACTTTTATATTTTTTTAAATTCTGTACTGCTTAGTGTGCAACTTTGAAGCTTCTTGTAGCCTGTTACTTTCTGCTCTCTCGTGCCTGTTAGACACAACAAAGCCTCTCCGGGCTGCTCTTCAAGGACACCTGGACCATCCTGAGCCCAAGGGGTGTAAACCAAGGAGTCTCTGATGGGGGGGTAGCCAAGGGGAATTACATCATTAAACTGGGGCTTTAATTGGAGAATTAACCCTGATATGCAAATGAACCAAACCTATAAAAGTGTGGAAAACTCGTGACCTGTCGTCCATCTTGGGGTCCATCTTGGCAGTGGCCTCTGGCTCCCCAGGGTGTACCTTGAAGGCCCTTCAAATAAATCCCTACTTTTGTTCCTTTACTCTGTCTGGTCTCTGTGTCTAGCAGGCCTGACAAGGCATCACCACCCTCAGTCACCCCAGCGGGAAAGATCCGACAGCCCGTGGGGAGGAGCTGGTGTCAGTGCTGACACTTATCCGTGGTTTCAGCCTCAAGGCAGGGTTCTCCAGGCTCACCCAGCACCTCGGGACAGCAGGAATCCCAGGAAGACCTGCAGGGGAAGGCAGCCTTACCTCGAAGAACTTCTGGATGACGTAATTCCCGAACACATCCACCATGAGCTGATAGGCCGCCTGCAGGATCTCGTTGAACACCAGCTGCCGCTCTGCCGGGGTGGCACGCTCCAGTTTCAGCTGAATAAACCTGGAAAACAGGCCCTGGTGTGATGCCACGGGCACAGCTGTTCATTCAAACCCTCTCCAAAGCCTCCCCCGCGTGTTCCAGAAACCACCATGAAAAATCCCATCACGCCGTGAAGATGAAGCACTTTCATTAACCTGAGCGTGCTATTACCAGTTAAATACCCAAATTTAAGACATTTTAGTGACCCACAACTTGCCAAGCTCTTGCAAACACAGTTTTATCCAGCCCTCTGAAAGCTCGGGGTGGGCACAGCCACGAGGTCCATGGCCACACGCTGGAATCCTCATTCCAAGCGAAGCAGATCTCGATGGAATAACGCAGCAAAGCTCGTGTCCTGCTGGCTTTTGAAATGGACTAAGCTGTGCCAGCGGGATGAGCGAGCAAACCACAAAGCAGGGTGGTCCTTTTAGAGGAGGAATTCCTGCTACCAGCACTTGTCCCCAGCCTCGGAAGGGTCAGAGTGTGACACCGCTTGGCTTTTCCCTCATTCCTGGCTCTGCCTCGGCTTTGGGAGGCGACAAATTGTAGCTTTTTTACTGTTTCCACTGCCTTTGCCTCCATCCTCAGGTTTCTCCCACCTCTCCTGTTGCCCTGGCAAGGACTGAGTTACAAGAAGCCTTCTGGGGGTGGGGGACAGGATGAAGACAACATCGGATAACGCGGCTGCGAAACTCGACCGTGAAACTCGACCGACACAACTCAACCAACACAACTCAACCAACACAACTCAACCCACACAACTCAACCAACACAACTCAACCAACACAACTCAACCCACACAACTCAACCCACACAACTCAACCCACACAACTCAACCCACAAACCTCAACCGACACAACTCAACCAACACAACTCAACCAACACAACTCAACCAACACAACTCGACCCACAAAACTCAACCAACACAACTCAACCCACACAACTCAACCAACACAACTCAACCAACACAACTCAACCAACACAACTCAATCAACACAACTCAACCAACACAACTCGACCCACAAAACTCAACCAACACAACTCAACCCACACAACTCAACCAACACAACTCAACCAACACAACTCAACCAACACAACTCAATCAACACAACTCAACCAACACAACTCAACCCACACAACTCAACCAATAAACTCAACCAACACAACTCAACCCACACAACTCAACCAACACAACTCAATCAACACAACTCAACCAACACAACTCAACCCACACAACTCAACCAATAAACTCAACCAATAAACTCAACCCACAAAACTCAACCCACACAACTCAACTGGAAAGCACAACTGATGCTCCCTCAAGGAGTGGCCGTGCCCAGGCTCCCCCTCCCACCTGGATCCGTGCTGGTCCTGCGAGAACTCCATGATGTGGCCGGCGATCTCGCGCAGCTGCAGGTTGGGGTAGCGGTTGTTGCGGAAGTCCTCGAGCAGGCGGCTGCGGCCCGAGGGCATCACGTCGGACATGCCGTAGCGCAGCCGGGACGACGGGAACAGGGTGCTGCTGGGGCTGAACAGGCTCGAGGCGCTGCTGGCACTGCGGTACTTGGCCTCGGCTCCCGGCGCTGCCGAGATGTAGCGGCCGCTGCCGTTCGTCAGCCCCCCTGCGAGGGAAAAGGCAGGGATGGGATTCATGGGGACACGGGAAAAGGCAGGGATGGGATTCATGGGACACGGGAAAAGGCAGGGATGGGATTCATGGGAAAATGGGAAAAGGCAGGGGTGGGATTCATGGGGAAATGGGAAAAGGCAGGGATGGGAATCATGGGGAAATGGGAAAAGGCAGGGATGGGAATCATGGGGAAATGGGAAAAGGCAGGGGTGGGATTCATGGGGAAATGGGAAAAGGCAGGGGTGGGATTCATGGGGACAGGGGAAAAGGCAGGGGTGGGATTCATGGGGAAATGGGAAAAGGCAGGGATGGGATTCATGGGGACAGGGGAAAAGGCAGGGGTGGGATTCATGGGGACACGGGAACGAGGCAGGGATGGGATTCATGGGGAAATGGGAAAAGGCAGGGATGGGATTCACAGGACACGGGAGAAGGCAGGGATGGGATTCATGGGGACCCAGGGATGTGACACTGGATCCCCGAGTTGTGTTCCACCATGAGGGGGGTCTGGCATTCAGCTAGGCAGGATTCCTAGGTGGGATTTCTAGGAAGAATTTCCAAGTGGGATTTCCTCATGGAAAGGGTGGTCAGGCATTGGAACTGCCCAGGGAGGTCGGGAGCCCCCATCCCTGGAGGGCTCCAAGGAATTCCTGGATGTGGCACTCAGGGCTCTGGGCTGGTTCATCAGTCACAGGTGGGACTCGAGGACCCTGAAGGGCTTTTCCAACCTCAGTGATCCCATTTTGTGACTCCTGACTGAGCTGAGTGAGCTGCCCTCCAAGGAATTCACATGGGGACGTGTCCAAGCATCTGTGGCACTGCTGGATTAGGCTGGGAACAGCTGAACTCTGCAGAGGACCGGGATGATCCCTCCCAAACCAGGACATTCCAGGATTCTGACTCTATTCAGTGACACCAGATCTGTGACTGCGATTCTCTGACAGACCGAAACAACTCCTGCTCCTCCCTCCATGTCCCAGCTGCCCGAACCAGACCAGTGGCACTCCCAACATTCCCAAACTTTAGCTTTTTTGCTGTTTCCACTGCCTTTGCCTCCATCCTCAGGTTGCTCCCACCTCTCCTGCTGCCCTGGCAAGCACTGAGCTAAAAGAAGCCTTCTGGGGGTGGGGGACAGATATAAAAGTATAAAAATTGTGCATATAAAAACTGAAATCACTATTAAATACAGGCAAACACCAATAAATTAAAAACCCAATGAAGTTTTTAAAACCCTGTGCTTTCACAAATGGCTGAAATACCTGCACCCACATTAAAAAGATGCTGTTTCCCAAAATACTCCCAAAAATATTCCCAAAACCAGGAACACGGGGACAGGTGATGGTTCAGCACACGGGGAGCAGAGGGAAGACTTCACAGGAACAAACCCAAACCTTCCAGTGCTGTTTCCCTGCCTGCACTTTGTCAGGATCTGGCTCAGGGCTGTGGCAGAGGATTTGATTTCTGCCTTTCCTGCGGGGCTCGGGATCCCTCTGCTGGTCACAGAGCGCAGGAGGAGCCTGCACGGATTCCCCCGGCTGGAACCAAGTCCTCAGGCGCAGAGGCCAAGGAGAGGCAGGGGGGAACCGCAGGGAAACGAAGCTGCAGGAACCTGGGCCACCGAGAGGAGAGCTCCAAGGAAACCGTGGCAGGGCTGGCTGCAGAGAGGCAGCTCCTGGCAGCTGGGCTGGGATGAAAATATTCCATCGAAACAGAGCTGAGGGAGCTGCACTCCTCGGCCATCGACACCTGGAGGGAGCCCCCGCGCAGGAAACGCTGCTGGAGAATTCTGTGTCTGGTAACAGCCTCATTAATTATTAATTATGACCTCTGTGGCTCACTCCCAGCCCAGGATATTCTGTGATTCTACATCTCTGAGCTGGGCAGATTTCTCTGGAGCTGGTGCCAAAACTCCCCTTTCCCAAGAAACAGGAGGACCCTTTTCCCTCCCTTTTTTCCCAAGGAAAAGGAGTTGGGAACTCCTTGTGCTGCCTTGCAATGGAGACCCATCACCTCTGCACCCTCCTGACTCCAGACTGAGCAGCAACTCCCAGAAGCTCCCAGGTGATATTCCTGACCTTCCTGTCTCCTGGGAGGAGCGGGACTGCCACAGCAAGAGTAAAGCACCTTCCAGGTGAAGGAAACCCAGGAGGGCCAAGCTGAGCAACGGGGCACTGATGCTTCCCACACACCCGAAATTCCCAGAATCCCCACTTTTTGTTTCAACGCCTGGAGCAAAGTAAAGAGTTGGGACAGAAGTGGGAAACAGCTCCCGGTGGGAAAGGGGAGGGTTTGGCACTCAGGCTGTTCTCTCTTAGCTCAGAGCACAATCAGTACAGAAAATCTGCCAGAGGTTTTCTGAGAAAACCCCGATCACTCGGAAATTCAAAATAAACCGCAAGTGACTCCACTTTCCCCCCCTCTCTCTCCCTCCTCATGGAAACTCTGCCTGCAGGTCTCCCCAGTGCTCAGCATCATCCTGGGAACACAGAGATCCTGTGGGGGCCAAATTTCCTAAATCCCTGACCTGTCCAAAGGCCTGAGGCCTTGGGGTGCCTCCAGCTCCTCCGTGCCAGGCTGTGGTTGGGAATATGCACTGCTCACATCCCACACTTCATTTAATCACTTACAAACCTCTAATTCTGATCAACCCCGGGGAGCAGAGAGCCCCTGTTAGCACCCAGAGGTGTGCATTTACTCACAGCTGCTCATTCCTTACACCCTGGAGTATCAGGCCCATTTTTAGCTCAGCCTTTGTCCTGCAGGAGCTCTTTCCACAGGGGCCGTGTGTGGTTATTTCAGGCACTCGGCACTGCCCAGACACTTCACAAGGTCACTTTACAGCACCAGCAAAATCCCAGCTTGATAAATCCCCCTCATTTTTCAGTGCTCTGAGCTCCCGGGGAGTCAGAGCCGGATCTCGGCACAGCCCAGCGAGCCAAGGAGTGATTGCCTCCCGCCCGGGGACGTGGCAAAGGCAAACCCACAACTCACCCCGCTCTAAGCACAGGTCTGCCGATGGCAGCTCGGGTCTAAAGCCAGCTGGTGTCCGTGTGGGACCCTGCAGTCAGAGCTCCTGGCAGCGACTCCCTCAGCCTGTGCCCCTCAGGAGGAGCCCAGGGCAGGACATTCCAGACCCGGGAATTTCCCTCTGTGCAAACACCACCGGGGCTGTTCCCATCCATCCCTTCATTTCCAGATACTCAGGAGCAACTCCTGTGCTTGTCAGCACAAAATGCTCCTGGGATCGCTCCCCAGGGGAAAAGGAGTCAGCCCTGAGCTTCCTACAAGGAGAAACGTCTGTGCTGTGTGTCATGGGATCCGGGAATGGTTTGGGTGGGAAGGGACCTCCAAACTCATCCCATCCCACGCCTGGCATAGCAGGGACACCTCCCACTGTCCCAGGCTGTGCCAGCCTGGCCTTGGGCACTGCCAGGGATCCAGGGGCAGCCACAGCTGCTCTTGGAATTCCATCCCAGCCCCTCCCCACCCTCCCAGGGAACAATTCCTTCCTAATATCCCATAAAAATCTACTCTCTCTCAGCTTAAACCCATTCCCTGTGTCCTGTCCCCCCATCCCCTGTCCCCGCTCCCCCTCCAGCTCTCCTGGAGCCCCTCTAGGCCCTGGAAGGTGCCCAAGGATCTCCCTGGAGCCTTCTCTTCCCCAGTTTATTTCACAACCAAAGGCAACCAGAGCTCCCCCTCCCACTGCTCTCCACCACCGGTGAAGAGAAACTTAACCAAATTAAAGTGATCTTTCATGGATTTCAAGGTCAAACCCACACAAATGAGAGCTGTCCCAGGTGAGATCTGACCCACAGCATGACCCAGCACGGATCAGCCGTGGAGGGGACCTGGCTACAAGCACAGGAATATTTTGGGAAGATGCGAAGCCCCACACTGACCCTCTGGAACACAACCCATTTCTGGGGCTGCTAACTCCAATTTCTTCCCAGAGTTTGCTCCCAAACAGATCCTCCTTCCTCTGGTCCAGAGGAATTCTTAAGATTCTTTGATTCCAAAGAATTTTTAAGATTCTCCTCTTTGCTGCAGGGGCAACCAACTTTTTCCTACTGCCATCTTTGGAATCTGCCTCCTCCCCAGCACTAATTTATCGTGGCCATTTCCCTGTCAGCCAAGGACTGCACAGCTGCATAAATAAAGTTAAAATCCTTCCAGTTCTATTAAAGCTCCGAACGAGGCGCGGTGGTAAATCTAAACCTGATCTCCAAAGATCGTATTTATGACTATTCCAGCCAACCTAGAGCCAGCAGTGAATTTATCACACATGCATGGAATAAACATGATAAATACCGTGTCTGCGAGGGGGGAGGACTGCTCTGAGGAGCACAAGTTTTGTTAAACCCAGCAGATTCATGACACGACCAAAACCAAGTGAATTTTTGGGAGGAAATATTAAATCACCTGCTGCAGGTGCAACAAATAATCCCTTTGGTTTGTTTATGAGGGAATGAACATTTCAGGAGGCTCAGATGAGCGCTGCTTCATTATTTAATATTTGCTTCATTTATTTTTAAGATTTACTTGATTGCGGGCCAGGCAGAAGCTCTTTGAGGAGATTCACCTGCGGAAAGTCATGGATCTTCCCAAAATTATTTCTCCTGTGCTTTTGATAAAGCCACAGTGATGGGAAATTTTCCAGGGCAAACTCACCAAATCCCCAGCTCAAAGCTGAGCACCGCTCCAGAGAACATTGGTTAAAAGGAGGAATTGTATTCCAAGCTCATTATTCCTAATTTAACGGGTATTTTAAAACATCCCCTTTAAAACCGTTTAAATTGAAGATCTGCCCTCCTTATCTATTTTATTGCACAAACCATTGCTGCTGTTACCAAGATCTGCGCAAGAAAATCCTGGTTTTGAAACACTTGGGAATATCATCCCTAACTCTGAGCTGAGGAAACCGGGAGGAAGGACAGCAACTCCTGCTCCCAACACACTCCGTGAGGGCTGCACTTGATGATAGTGAAGACTTTTTTCCACCTAAGTGATTGTGTGATCCCACACAACTCCTGCCTCAGTGCTGCAGGGGGACTGCAGGGAAATCCTGGAATGGTTTGGGTTGGAAAGGACCTAAGAGCTCATCCAGTGCCACCTCAGGGACACCTCCCACTGCCCCAGGCTGCTCCAGCCTGGCCTTGGGCACTGCCAGGGATCCAGGGGCAGCCACAGCTGCTCTGGGAATTCCATCCCAGCCCCTGCCCACCCTCCCAGGGAACAATTCCTTCCCAAGATCCCATCCAGCCCTGCCCTCTGGCCCTGGGAAGCCGTTCCCTGTGTCCTGTCACATCCACCTAACCGTGACCCGCACAGCTCCCGCCTCGGTGCTGCCGGAGCAGGACCCAGGGACGCCCCAGGAGAGCGGGGCAGGGCTCTTACCCAGGTTCAGGCTGGAGGAGGATCCGTGCGAGGACAAGGAAGGAGGAGGAGTCTGCGAGTGGCCGGGGCCTTGGCTGGGCAGGGGCATCCCCACAGGCCCCGGGGAGGAGGAGAAGCCCAGGCCGTTGTAGAAGCTGTGTCCGATGGGGGTCAGGCTGCTCGAGGTCCTCTTGTACAGGTCACTGCTGCCTGTCAGCGAGTCCCGGCGCGAGCCGCTGCCCGTGGTGGAGTTTGCCACTGCAAGAACAGGAAAACGGGGAGATGCCAACCAGCCCCCAACGCTGGAGAGCCACAGCTGCAGTGCACCAGGCCGGTGCTGGATGGAGTGATGAAATCAGTCACTAAAACCACGTTGTGAACGATCAAACAGCTTAAAAATTATCTGGGATCTTGTCTTCGCCTTCAGAGCGCTGGAGGTTTTATTGTGACAGAGCACGTGGAGAAACGGATCCTAAAATCCACAGGCAGGAAGGTCAAGGGATAAAAATCTCCCTAAAGGAAGGGACCACGTTGGTTTGGGACACCCTGAGCACTCTGGGGACACCCTGAACACTCTGGGGACATCCTGAGCACCTGGGGACACCCTGAGCACACCCTGAGCACTCTGGGGACACCCTGAGCACTTTGGGGGACACCCCAAGCACTCTGGGGGACACCCTGAGCACTTTGGGGATACCCTGAGCACTTTGGGGACACCCTGAACACTCTGGGGACACCCTGGGCAACTGGGGACACCCTGAGCACTTTGGGGACACCCTGAGCACTCTGGGGACACCCTGAGCACTTTGCTCTGGCCCTTCAGGAGAAGGTCTGAGCTCCCCAGAGCTCCTTTCCCCCAGATTCCCGGGATAACAGGAGATATTAACTCCTGCTCCCGTTTGTTCCCGGCCGTGGGAGCCAAACCAAACCAGCAGGAGATTTTCTCTCTCTGTTTGCCCAGCAGCGTGTTCAGCCTGCTGCACATCCACCCGAAATCCTCATGCTCACCTTGCCTCAGATGAGGAAACAGCTCCTGTTTGCCCCCAGCTTTATGGAGCTGGAAATCAGAATTCCATTTCACTCACAGCCCCCACGGTTTTTAGGAGCTGTCTCGACAGGCAAATACAAACTCTTTAAATGCACTGTCGAGGGCGAAAAAATCAATTCTGCATTAAACTCTTGTTTCATAAATAATGGAATTGTTAACTGCAATGAACTGATCATTTTTCATGAGTGCACACGGGCTCCAGGAACAGCAGGACCAGAGTTTTGTTCATTGATTGAGGGAAAACAACTTTGTGCATCTTGGCACTGAGCAAACCACTCATGGAATTCAATCAGTTAAACAAACTGAGGTGAGAGAAGCAAATGCTGTGTTTACCTGGGACCAGGAGGGTTCCAACTCTCAGGCTGGGTTTTAAAGAAATATTTAGAACAACCTTTTATTCCAAACTGTTATTCTGTGAGGTGACAGCACCTCCCTGAGCCCGTTCTGATGGAGCCAGGCTGGAACCTGCCCCTCACGCTGATGAAAGCAGCAAAGCTCAGGAATTAATTACAGCCCTGAGACCGAGCAGTAATTAAACAATCGTTTCACTTCAAAAAACCACAAACCTAAGGAGAAAAAAAACCCCAAAAAATCCACACACATGGATGGAATCAAACCTCTGTATGGGTTTGATTCTGAAAGAACCTTGGTCTCCAGCTGCCCAGCACCACCAAACCATGGATGGGAGATGCCTCACAACCACAGCGATTCTTTTGGTGTGCGATGGGAACAATTCCCAGAACAGAGCAGGGAAACCACCTCAGATCAGCCTTTCTAAAGTCATGAAGAGTTCCTCAGCCTTCACTCCGAGGTGAGAGGGGTGGACACACTTGGAGCCAGCTCCTGTCAGCCCAGTATTCCACATGCAGGGGAAACATCCTTACCAAGGGGCTGACTGACGATGTGTGCAACAAACCAACTTAATTACTCTAGGACTACTAATTACCACCTACTAAAAGCGTTTTTGCCAAGAACTGCTGCAGATTTTAAAAGCCTGAAGCAGTCCCTAAAGGAAAATTTCCAGTTAGGCCGGGATGGTTGATGAGGTGACAGCCACCCCTGCTGCTGTCCCTGCAGAGCCACTGCCCAGCCTGTCCCCCTGCCAGCCAGTCCAGCTCACTGCTCATCGACTGCACAGCCACTTTTCTCAAAAAATCCTTCGTTTTCCACATTTCTGTATCCTCTTCCTCACACCAATCCTGCCCTTTAAACAACAGCCTGGCTACAGCAAGGGGCAAGATGATATTAAAGTCCTTTTCCCACCCTTATTCCCAACGCCGAGGCAGGATTTGTGTAGGATCACAGAACCATTCAGGTGGAAGAAGACCTTTAACACCATCCAAGGTCTGCTCAGAGCACACACTCCAGCAGATCCTTCAACGTGGGCTCCCCCTCGCCCTCCTTGCCCCGGGAAGAGCCGCAGCCCTCACCTGCCGTGCCGAAGCCGCCCAGCGCCGAGCCCAGCGTGGCTCCCAGGGAGCTGCTGCTGCCGAAGCCCAGGGAGGTGTTGGCGGGCTGGGCAGAGCCCTGCGAGAACAGGGAGCTGCTCTGCGAGTTGCTGCTCAGGGAGTTGTTGCCGTAGAAGGAGCTGGAGGCCAGGTTGTTGGTGGGCTGCTGCTGGGGCTGGGGCTGGGGCTGCTGCGTGCCCAGCGGTCGGAAGGGGCCGTTGGTGGTCCCTGCCAGCCCTCCGGCCGCTCCGTTGGCCGACGCCGCGGCCGCCGCCACCGCTGCGGGACACAAGAACGAGGGAAACGTTGGAAAAAGCACTGAAAACCATGGAGAAAATCGCTTTTTGTCACACTTGTGGAAGTTAAAACTTAGCAGGTTGTTTTGAATTGCTACAGGCTTTTCTTTCAGGACCAAACTCTGCATAAATCTCTGTTTTTCTAAGCTGCCCCAATCGTGCCCACACAGCCCCAGACTCCAGCCATGCCCAGCTGTTACTGCTGCTCTCGTGCTGCTGGAGCTGCACAGATCAAAGGCAGGAACGGTTCTCTCTCCGAAGATCCCAGATTCCAATCAGGGCAGCCCCACACTCGCAAGGGCCAATTAAGAAACCCAGGTTTTGAAATAATCGAAACGATCCTTCAGCAGATGAAACGTGAACCTGCGGTGCCAAGAACATCAAACCCGAGGACTTTTGGTTTTCAACCAGTTCCAAAGTTAAAGAAAAAGCAAAATAAACAACAGCTACGAGAAAACAATTAAAAAGCCCATTTCCCAATCCGAGCCCAGTGCTGGCACGGGCTGCTCACATCGATGGATTCTGGCTGAAAAATCCTTTCACAGCCTTGAACTCCCAAGGAACCCAAATAAATGCCAAAGCAACTCACGGCAAAGGCCATTTTAGGCACAGTGATGATATCATAAAGTGCAAATCATGGAATGGTTTGGGTTGGAAAGGACCTCAAAACGCACCCTGTTCTACCCCAGGGACACCTCCCACTGCCCCAGGCTGCTCCCAGCCCCATCCAGCCTGGCCTTGGGCACTGCCAGGGATCCAGGGGCAGCCACAGCTGCTCTGGGAATTCCATCCCAGCCCCTCCCCACCCTCCCAGGGAACAATTCCTTCCCAAGATCCCATCCAGCCCTGCCCTCTGCCACTGGGAAGCCATTCCCTGTGTCCTGTCCCTCCAGCCCTTGGCCCCAGTCCCTCTCCAGCTCTCCTGGAGCCCCTTTAGGCCCTGGGAGGGGCTCTGAGCTCTCCCTGGAGCCATCTGGGAATTCTGAAGGCTCTAGTAGGTGGGAAAGCAGGTGCCAGCAGATAAATTTAAACAACTGCCGTGAAACTCTACAAAATAATTCAGGTTCCTGCTGCTCCCCCTCTCCATGGCTGCTCCGGAGGCTCAGCACAGTTGAGCACAGAGAAAGTTTCTCAACAACAATCCCTGGATGGATCTCAGTGAGGGCAAGTTTGTCATCACTGCCAGCGGAGCACGGAGGGGTGGGGACACGGGGGACACAGCAGTCACCTGGAGGGAGCAGATCTCACCTGCCTGGCCAGGAGGAGGGGACAGGACTCACCTGCCTGGCCAGGAGGGGACCAGATCTCACCTGTCTGACCAGGGAGGGACAGGACTCACCTGCCTGAGCATGGAGGGGCCAGATCTCACCTGCCTGGCCAGGAGGGGACAGGACTCACCTGCCTGAGCAGGAAAGGACAGGGACTCACCTGCCTGGGCCATGAGGGGACCGGACTCACCTGCCTGACCAGGAGGAGGGGACAGGACTCACCTGCCTGACCAGGAGGAGGGGACAGGACTCACCTGCCTGGGCTGCAGAGGAGCTGATGATGACAGGGGCAGGGGCCACCAGGCGCACGGGGGCCCCCAGGCCGTTCCTGGCCCCGGCGTTGACCACGAGGGCTCCGGTTTGGTCGTAGTAAGCAGCAGGAGCCAGCACGGGGTACCCTGCAGGGGCAAACACAGGTGACAGCGCAGGTGACAAACAGCTCAGCCATCTCCAGGTCACTGCAGGGTTTTCAAAAGAAAATCTGAATGGGGGAAAAAAGCACAACAGCCCCCAAAAAATCCATGACTTTACACCAGGTAACATGTCCAGGCAGAAAAGGCTTTTTCCCTCCCTGAACCTTTTGTATTATGCTGTCCCCAGTGTAAGTTGAGCTAAAAAAGGGCTTAAAATACAAAAGCATCATTTCTGCTCCACTGTAAGTACAACATGTGCTTTTCTCAGAGCCGGGAACACCCTGCACGTCCAGGGTGCACCCACAGGGAACTCCCAGTTGTGTATTTTGGAAGGCTGGCACCATAAAATATTCTTTAAAGAGTGTAAATAAACCCTCCTAAATGCTGGTGACACACACAGCAGCAGACTGGCAGCAGCACACAGTGATTTAGGCACCTCATTATGGAATTCTACAGTAAATGAAAACATTAAAATTAAATGCAGTGACTCTCCAAGGTGGGGGGTCACAAAGAGAATGCTGCCTGTGAATATTTGCTTTGCAAATATAGGCACAAACATGTATCTGTAATTGTATACATGTGTGTGTTTGCTTTGCAAATACAACCCAAATAGCACAGATTAAAGGAAATCTGCACAGTCCACTTTGTAACTTAATACTGCAACGTCCTTCTCAAACAATAAGAAAACCCCATTAACAACCACGTGACACTGCCAGCAAGGAGACCTGAAATCTGAATAATAAATGCAAAAAATCCTTTTTCCCTTACATTTGACCAGCAGGACACATCTGCACATTGTGATGAGCTCAGGTTTGGCCTTTGCCATCACAACAATATTCTGAATAACTGAACGTCAGCAGCGTTTTACCCCAAAGCCTCACGAGTCAGAGTCAGGATTCCTACAGCAGCTCCACGAAGAGCCAGAAATGAGAACTAAACCCTGCTCCCTTTCATCCCTTTTCTCTCCCTGTTTTTAAGCCTCTGGGAAGAGCAATCACGGAGGGGAAGCCGCTGCTAAGTCGAGCACCGGGCAGGGATGGAGAGCTGAGATGAACGAACGGGGCTAAGGAACCTCTGAGGTTTAAAACACAGATCCCATAAGCTTCAACAGTCCAGAGACAAATCTGGAGGTGATTTTCCATAGGAGCCACCAACTCCTGGAGTACAGCGCAGCCACAGGGTGATGACACTGCTGTCACCCGTGCCACAAGAGTGTCACCTGTGACCCCTCAGTGCTGCCCAGGGGGACACACCCAGCCCTCAGATGAACCCCTGGATTAGCCCCCAAACCGACTCAAGCAGGCACTGCCGATGCCAGGCTCAGGCAGCCCCAGGAGACCCCATTTCCAGGCTCTCCCCGGCCCTGGCAAGTGCTGGTACCTGGCATTCCCGCTGCCAGCCCCTGGCCGAAGGCGAGCGCGGAGTTGACGGCGGCGGCGGCCACCAGAGGATCCGTCTGCTGGCCCTGCTGGTTCTGGTTGGGAGTCAGGGGACGCTGGCTGGCTCCTCCACGGAGAACCTGCAGAGGACAGCAACAGCCACGGGGTTATTCTGGGATCCAGGAGCGAGCCACCATCCCCAGGCAGGAGCAGCAACAGCGGCACCTCTGCTCTCTCCTTTGCTCTTAATTGGCTTTTCCTGACATTCAAAAGGGACAGGGAGGGGCTGGAGCCCAGGAGCGGCTGAGGGAGCTGGGAAGGGGCTGGAGAATTCCTGAGGGAGCTGGGAAAGGGGCTCAGCCTGGAGAAAAGGAGGCTCAGGGGGGACCTTGTGGCTCTGCACAACTCCCTGACAGGAGGGGGCAGCCAGGGGGGGTCGGGCTCTGCTCGCAGGGAACAGGGACAGGAGGAGAGGGAACGGCCTCAGGCTGGGCCAGGGGAGGCTCAGGGTGGACATGAGGGAAAATTCCTTCACTGAAGGGGTGGCCAGGCTTTGGAAGGGGCTGCCCAGGGCAGTGGTGGAGTCCCCATCCCCGGAAATGTTCAAAACACACACGGATGTGGCGCTTGGAACAGGGGGCAGTGCTGGGTTAATGCTTGGACTTGAGGATCTTTAGAGAGCTTTTCCAACCTTTCTAATTCCCTGATCCCGCCTCCAACACCCTCCTCTGTCACAAGTGTTTACGAGCCATCAGTTAACGTTTTGTCCATCACCACTAAAAGCCCCCAGGAGCAGAAACCTTACAAAGCCCAGTTCAGGAGCTGATGGCAGGAGTGACCTGGGGCTCCCCAAGCCAGCAGCCCCCGCAGAAAGCAGAGACCTGGTGACACAAGACTTAAATCACAGGAAATCACGACCAAAGTGCCACAGTGGGGTTCGTACGGAGCAGCTGCTGTGGGGTGAGTCCCTCAGAAGGACAATGCCAAAGTGGCCTCTCCTGCAATCACCTGGGACAGGCCTGGTTTGCCAAGGCCTCACCCAGAGCTGGTGCAGGAATCCGCAAGCCCAGCTTACTGAACGAGCCGCCCCCCGTGTCCTCAGCACATCCTGCTGCCAAGGTGACATCGTGGGTGCCACCTGCCACCTCCACTGACAGGAAAAGCTGACTCTGGGCACGGAGAGGCTGGGAAGGATCCCGAGGTTCACTGATCTGGACGTGCCCCCGAGCCTGCAGAGCTGCCAGAGCCTGGACAGGAACCCCCGGCGCAGGGAACCTCTGGGAGCCAGGAACTGCAGGGGGTGCAGGCTGCAGCACTGGAATGCTGGTGGGTTTTTATTAAAACACCATTAAGATGTCACAAGGGTCACAAATCAAGTGTCCACACTCAAGAGCTCCAGGTTCCCAAAGCCTTTGCCTCAGCACTTCCAATGCAAACGATCCCCGCCACAGCCCCTCACGGACGGAGGTTTGCATCACAAACCTGCCCCAACCCCGCTCATGCCTGCTCCACGGCCATAAAAGTAATGAAAAATCCCATAAAGGCCACTGGCACGGAGGTATTTTATTTTAATAGCCCGAGCCATTGCAGAAGCTCTCTCGGCTCACGCCTGCTGCATCTTGAAAGGCCTTGTAACACCTCCTGACACTGGGGTTTGGTTTGCAAAGGGTTTCCAGCTTCTGAGCTGAAAAATTCAGCTGCCAGCTGCTCTTTATTGTGTCACCTCCACCACCCAAGCACCAGACAGGAGAGCTGCTGAGGGCACTGAAGCCCAGTTCTGGTTCCTGATGATTCCCCCTCACACACCAACAGCACCACGGGTTTGCTGCCGCACAGCTCAGGCCATTCCCAATCCGAGCCACTGATGTTTTCCAAATAAGAATTCCTCAGTAATTCACCCCCACCGATGCACAGGTGCCACTCTCCACGTGCACGATGGATAAATCAAATTACAAATGTACAGGTGGCTCTTGTCCCTTTTTTTTAGGAAAGGCCAAAGGGTTTTCTCCTCACAGAGCTGAGGTCAGGAGAGTCACAGAAAAATCAGGGTTTAGAATGGCTGGAGCTGTGTCAGGGGAGGGTTAGGTTGGGTTTTACACAGAATCAACTGGGCTGGAAAAGACCTTTGAGATCATCAAGCCCAACCTACGACCTGACACCACCTTGTCACCCAGACCGTGGCACCGAGTGACAGTGACACAGCCAGGCTTTCCTGAAACACCTCCAGGGATGGGGGCTCAGCTCCAGTGGGCAACCCATTACACTGGCC